>JAYDZK010000044.1:317667-345834 GCA_034509185.1 Euphonia xanthogaster | reverse complement strand
AGGTTTAACACTTGTGATGATTTCAAGGAAGTAAGCACAGTTGAAGAAACACACTTATAGTTAGGTATCCCCTATATATCACAAATATATGTATATATATTAGCTGCATATAGTGCATTAGGATGTGCTGACATGGTTTAACCTTGCTGTGGCTCTGCCAGGGAGGTCACACCAATGCTCTGTCATAGCAATTTAGACTTGACCCAGTCTCCAAGCATCAGATTATGTTGGCAGCTGAAATAACCTCCTCAGACATCCAAAACATCTGCTGATGTATAATTGGAACCCTCTCCTTGGCAGGCTGAAGTTCAGAGGAAAATGGGGAGTAGGGAGGAGGGATGCTCCAGACTTTTGGACATGGGACCCTGGTGAATCATGTCAGCCCCTGTCCACCACATCAGGAGGAAGGTGGATCAATGGGACCTGCTTCCCCAGAGTGCTGCTGCTGGCAAAGCCGTGTCCTGAGTCTCGACAGGGAGCCAGGGCCCTGCTACTCCATTCTCAGCTGGTGTCCAGGTGCAGATGCTTAGGCACCTTCCTGTCTGCCTTTAGCCCAGAGTAGAGTAGGGAAGTATATTCAGGGAGTCTATCTCCCAGGAACTGCCGAGCAGAGAGGAAGGTGTCCTTTTCTGTCAGGGCCACATGCAGCAGAAAGCAAGAACTCCTCGTGCTTCCTGGTGCCAAGGGTTCTGTGCATGTGTCAACCCCCTTTGGAGTCTGTTCAAGCACTCACTGGACAGGCTCAGCCTTTCACAGCTGGGATGTACCTCAGGAGTGGGCACTGAGCCCTGCATGCTGGTAAGGCCATTGACAACTGCTCTGTTGTGGCTGCTGCTTGTTCATAGCATGAACACAGCTCACTGTGCTGTCACAGCTCACTGCTGCACGGTTCAGCTTTGGGTGGGGTGACAACCCCAAGCCCCTTTTGTCACCAAAAGAAAGGTTGAGCATGTGCTCAAGTTACCTGTGATGCAGCATGGCAGCATGATTTCAGAGCAGTGGGGGGGGAGAAAGGTGAAGAGCATGGGAGCAGGAGGGCACAAAGTCATGGGAGCAGTGTGATCCCTGACACCAGAGGGTTTCTGACCACCCAAAATGCACTGTTGTTTCTTGGCAGAGCTTAACACGACGTGTGGGCTCACTGGTGAAGGTCTGGGGCCAGGTGTGGGCTCTGCAGTCAGAGCAGGAGCAGTCCATCAAAACCTGTCTCCAGGGATTCCTGGCCAGCCCCCATCCCTTCTCCATGGATGTGAGAGTTCTGAAAACCAGTCCTGAGTGTGTCACCCCCAAAAATACACCATTCATGTCACACAGTGGTGGTAAGTAGGAGGAACTCTGCTTCTAGCACAGTGAGTGGGGCTGGGACCAGGTCAGGTGACATCTCCACAGGAGAGGGCACATGTGGGCAAGCACCGGGCTTCAGTGGAGAGGCCCTTGCTTTTGGACCTGTTGCTCACACAGAGGCTCGATTGCTGGGAGCAGCTACTGGCACCCAGGTTGGAACTGTCTAGAGGTGGGATGTTAACAAGGGCTGTAGCAGGGGAAAAAGACTGGGAAGCTGAGACAGCCCAGTCTGTTGTTGCCCAGAGAAACTGTGGCTGCCCCATCCCTGAAAGTGTTCCAGACCAGGTTGGGTAGGGCTTGAAGCAACCTAGGATAGTGGACGATGTTCCTGTCCATGGCAGGGGATTGGACTGGATGGCCTTTAAATGTTCCTTTGAACTCAACCCAACCCAACCTGGCCCAATCCAACCCATTCTGTGACTCTGACTGCGTGACCTCCTAGGCCCCCCCATGCTGGGAAAGGTCATGGCTGTAATGCCTGTTCTCTGCCTTTGTTCCCTCAGCTTCCTTCCAGGGCTGGGAAATTTCCCTGTTTGTTATGGGATCTCTCTTGCTCCTGTTATTGTTTGTTGGCCTGGCTTTTTATTTCATCAAAAGGTGAGAAACCACTGTTGTATCTGCTGTGTATCCCCCACCCTCTCCTTCCGCAGGGCCTCCTCTCTAACTGCTGCACAGAGACCTGCTCCTTTACTCAGCTGAACACCTACAATGCCTTCAGACTGTTCAACATGCTGCTCCTCATTCTTGCAGCAAAGTCCCTTCCTTTTCACAAAGCCTCTGCTTCTGACAGGGCAGACTGCTGTGGCCACAGGGAAGAGCTCTTCCTTGGAGCAGGATGGAAATGAGAGACACCTTAGGATTACCTTGGTGGGAAACACCTTCCATGTTATAACATGACACCACATTAGATACTAACTTGGTGTTTCCTAATGTGGTCAGGAAGCAAACAGCAGCTGAACACTCAGGCTGTAACGTCTGTCTGAAATAAATGTTACGGTGGATAAGTTATTTAACCAGCCCAAGTGATTTATTAATTTTTGCTGGGTTTTTTTAGCACTGGATGTGCTGATGTGCAAGAGTCAGAAATGAGGAAAGTTCTTAGAATACATTTGGGGAATAGCAAACCCAGTATATATATATATATATATATATATATATATAATTTTTTGGTTGGTTGGTTGTTTTTTTTTTTTAATAATTAAAGAAATAGCCCAAGTCAGATTTAGGGAAGCTCTTTCAGACACCAGTGTGGTTTTAAGTACATGTGCCAGGGAATAGCAGTTGTTCTGCTCCTCTTTTTCTCCGAAACGTTAACAGAGACATTAGGGAACTGTGCCTGCTGAGTGCTGGTCATCCAGCCTCTTCTTTTCAAACCTGAGGTGCAGATTAGCTGCCTTGTGCAAAAGAGCAGAGCAACTGATCATGTGTTTTTCTTCATCTGTTGCTTTTCAGACATCCCCAAAATTACACCAACATCCAAATAGATGGCAGCAGACTTCTAGATCTCCTGGGCACAGCTGGATCTGACAGCCCTGGGGCCAGCAATGTGTCTTGGGGCAGCAGAACAGGTGTCCAGCTCCCCCAGGCACTGGGGCTGCTGCCCAGACCTGCAACATGCATCTACATCTGTGCATGCATGTACAGCTCCGTGTGTGTGTCTGTACAAACACCTCAATTGGTTTTTATCCTTCTTAATTTTGACCTTGGACTCAAAGAGACCTCAGAAACAGGCTGGGGACTTCTCATAGGCACAGGCTGTGCCAAGTGTGGTGCCCACGCAGACAGAAGCCTGCTTGGCTGATGTGGAAGAAGGACACGTGCTCTGCCTCCTCTCGGGATTCACTACTGGGTGCTGAGCCAAGGCCACCCCCATCAGACCTTTGCTGCTGGCAGGCAAGGCCAGTCTCTGGTCCTTCTGGACCCCACTGCTCAGTGAGGGCCCATCAGCCTCCTCCGTGCCCTTCTGGTCTAGGCAAGGGGGTTCTCAGCATCATGACCTGCTCTGCTAGAGCAGCACTGCACCACCAGCAGGCTGCTCTAGGGAGAGCCCTTGAAACTGGGGGTCACAACCAGGAGGGTATCCTGCCCAGGAAAATTGCTTAGAGGAGAGCTGAACACACAGTTCATCAGCTCCTGCCCAGGTGCAACTCTTACTGGTATGGTCCTGTCCATATCTTGCCAGACAGTGGGCAGCAGCACTACCAGACTCCAGATCTGCTGGGTTTGTGGGGTGAGGAGGGTGGAATCTGCTCAGTAAAAGATTGTTTCCTACAAGTCTGATCTATCCCTAATGGTGCAGCAGCTGATCCCAGGTTCCAACAACATTGTCTGCGGAGCGCTGGTCTCACCTCACGGGTTTCTGCACCCTCTGCAGTTCCATGCATTGTGGTAGTGACCCAGACAGATCCAGCCTGCTCACTGGCCAGGTGAGGGGTAGGGAATACGCAGATACCGATCCCACACTGGTTCTGAACCGTGGCATAGACAGATTTTAACTGAACAAGCTTCTGTGGAGGGGAGGGCAAGATTGATCATCATGGCATTGACCCTTATGAGAAGAAAGCCTCCTGTATCCTTGGGACTCCCACCTCCCTGCTGTGTCCATGTTAGCTGCATCTTCTCCTTGCAGGCAACTGCCTTCTCCCAAGGTCCATGGGCCCCAGCCAGCTCCAGTGCCAGCCAGGATCAGCAGCAAGGAGCAGCAAGGCCTCAGCCTTCCACTGTCCTGCCTCCTGTGCCAGGCAGCCCCTTCCAGTCAGCAGGGCTGGGAACATGAGGCACCAGGGACCTTATCTGCTGGGTGCTGCATGTAATCCTTGGGCAGCCTCTGAGAGATGGTTCTTCCTCCTGGCTCCATTAGCACACTACTGCTGGCACACACAGGCCTTGTGGGAGCTCAGATCAGCTCCATCTTGAACTGGCTGAAGTTTGGCATGCTGGGCGAGGGCTCGGCCATGCTGCTGAAGGGGCCACATGGCTGGGTGGCTGGCACAGTGCTGTGGCTCACGGTGGAGCTGAGCTGCTGCAGTGTCATCAGCACCTCCTGCTGCAGCCGCTGCTGGTGCTCCTGCTGGCGCTCCAGGTGGCACTGCCGCTCCAGCACCGCATGCAGGGCCTGGCTCAGCTTCTGCACCTCCATCTGTACAGCATCCAGCTTCTCGGTGAGGGCAGGGCAGCCGGGAGCACTGGGGGGCACTGGTCCGCTGCAAGTAAGGCTGTGACTTCCTGGACCCACAGAGTTTGGCAAGGCAGTCTGAGTGCTGGCATCTTTGACCTGGAATAGTGGGAGGCGGGAGAGAAGGGAATGTGAAATATTATCAGCTGCCCATTCAATGGCATTTAACATGGGATTTACTCTGCACTTAGCTACAAAGCTCAGAGAAGAGCTCTCAGAGAAAGGCATCACCTTGCTGCAGACCTCTAGACCTCACTATGTGCTGCTCTTCAGCCCCACCCAGCCCCTAAGCTGCTGCTCCATCGGAGCCTGTGGTGCACCATGTTGTTAGCACATGCTGATCCACCCTGGGTGAGCGCTGCTGTACAGCAGCAGGGCTGCCCATGCTGATGCCAGGCTTGCGTTTGCTCTCTGCATGGACAGAAACAACATACCCTGGATTTTGCTTTATAGCCTTGGGTGGCTGGTAGAACCTCCTGAGATGGTACTGGCACCAAGCCTTAAAAACAGGTTTTGGAGCTGCCAGTTGGAGGCCAAGCCTGGCATGACTGGCATCTCCATGGCCAGCAGTGAGTGCTGGCTGGAGGTGGGTGGGCGCATGGCCTCACCCCCACCCAGAGGGGCTTCCCAGTGCCAGGGTTAGCAATGCTGGGGACTGCAGCTAGCAGAGGTTGGGGGCACTCTGAGAGCCCTTCACCCTCAGAAGCCTGCCCCACCACATGGCGTAGATGCAGCAGGGTTCTGTGCAGAGCTGACCAGATGACAGCAGCTCCTGGCGGAGCACATGGACTCTCCCATCCTGCCATCCTACCTTTTTCTGCAGGAGGATAGCCCTGTCCACTGTCTTCTTTTTCATTATCAGAGCTGAGTTCTGAGTGGGGGGTGTGACCAGCTGCCCTCGGCTGGGCAGTGGCTGGGGCAGGGGGGCAAGGCCCCTCAGAGCAGTCCCTGGAGCCAGGGCTGCGCCTGTGGAGCTGTCATCACCTACAACAACAGAGAGAGAAACACATCAAAAAAAGACCCTTGGGGGGGGTCTCCAGTGGGGAATAGGGCCTTTTCATGAGCCCAGCAGTGCCAGGAAGTGGCCATGGTAAACCCCAGTGGGGCCAGGCCTTACCATTCCCAGAGGCCAGCCCCATAGCCAAAGTGTCCCCAGGATGCCCACCGTCCTTGCAGAGTGAGGCCACACTGACAATCTGGATGCCTTCCTTGTTGTCCTGGCTGCCCACAGGATCCCCGGTGGGCAGTGCAGGGTGCCGGGTGCCCAGCAGCCTGGGGGGCTCAGCCTCATGCCCCTGCAGCGGGGGCCAGGGCTGGTCCCCATCCCAGCCAGCTGCCGCTGAGCCCGGTTCCACACTCTTCCTCTTGAGGAAGAGGTACACGGCCTGCGGCGTCACCCGGATGTCATCCAGCTCCAGCACCTTCTTGATCTTGCGGAAGCTCAGCCCAGCCCTGCGCAGCTCCACGATCCTCCTCTTGGCATGGTCATCCAGCCGGCCCATCCTGCCAGGACTCCTCCCTTGCCCGGCACCTACATCCCTGGGGTGCGTCCGTGGTGGGGATGCTGGCACCCCCCCAGGCAGCTCTGTGCCCTGTGATGGTGCTCAGGCTCAGCTAGTGCCTTGCTGCCAGGCTGCTGGCCTTTGCTCTGCGTCCATGTGGTGCCATCCCCAGCAATGACACGGTTCCCAAGTGGAAAGGGTGAAGGAGGTGGCTCTTCCCACCAGAGTGAATATGGACAGCCCCAAGCCTGTCCCTTGATCACTTGGAGCCCCTTTAGAGAGAGGGACCCAGCTTGGTCCCCCAGTCTGCCAAGGGCACAGAGGATGGCGATGGGCTTGGCTCTGCCCAATGTCCCAAACTGGACATCAATCCCACCCTGCCAGCAGCACAGTGAGGAATCAGAAGCAGTCAGGACCTCAAGCAGCAACTCAGTGTCTCGGGAAGCCTGGAGAGAGTCCTGGCAAGTGACGGTTCATTGCACGAGGCTGGCAGGACTCCATTGTGTTTCCCTGGTGGCCCGGAAGGTCACAGCAAACAGAACTGTAGAAACTCCGTGTGGGAACAGCTGGTGCTGCAGAGCCTGCCCTTGGGTCTGGAGATGACACCGTCCTGTACCTTTGGGAGAAGCAAATGCAACTACTGATACACTCATAAAAAAGGTACAACTATAAATATAATGGCTGCACTTCCTGTGCTTCCCCTCTCACACCAGGTACGTGCCTGTACCACTGTCTGCACAACTATGGTGGAGAGTATTTTCCACTTTCTACCAAATTCCTTAATCTGCAGGCATTTCTTGGACCCTCCGTGCTGCAGCTGCTAAAGGACATACTTTTAAGTTTCACTTCATTAAAATAAATATCTTCCAGGAATTCCCAGAAGGCAGCAAAACACTTCAGATTAGAGACTACCTCAAGTGTCTGCTGCCAAGCAGATGTGATATAGGAACCTTTTCCAAACCACATTTCCCAGGTACATGTGGATCTTAAAAAAGACAGTAATTTTTTATGTTGGCCAAGAAGGCACAGAGACTATTGGACATCAGCCTCAGGGAGAAATGGAGTCAATTTGATAGAGGAGTTTTGCCCCCCTGCATCTTACGTGTTCCATGGCAAAAGAAAGACACATTAGCTACAGAGATATAGGCTCTACTTTGATCCAGCTCTGTTTATGTCTAGAGGCCATCCCATACCCTGCTTGTGTGCATTGTGGGACCTTGTAGATAAGAGCTGGGGCAGTGGATATTGGAAAACAGACATCCTTGGATGTGGACAGTACAATTGCAGAGCAAAAGCAAAAGGTCAGAAATTCTCAACCTTCCCCACATCAAAGGAAGATGCTCCAAAGAGACCACCACCTTAAAGCTACAGGTATGAGGTGTTTGAGCCCCAGCAATATACTCTGCCCTCCTCCCACAGTGTCTCCAGACATGGCCAGAGGACACTGGAGTATTTGAGCAGCTGGTGACAGAAACATCATTTACATAAATGCCAGGAAAGCCAACAGCCATGGCTGCAGCCTTCACCCAGCCTCCACAGGGAAGATGAGGAGACCACCTTGGAGGAGCACCAACTCCACAATGCATCTCCTCCAGCTTCCTCTCTACTGAAGGTGTTCCTCTCTGTGTACCATCCCCATGTCCCAAATCCCTCCTTCATCACATGCTCATCCCCTTCAGCCCTTCCCCAGCCCTCAACTGAGATCCCACTGCCCTGCCCTGCTTTCCTGGACTTGGGGAAAGTTCACGGGAGACACAGACCATCCCTGCCCTGCTAACCCCACATAGGCTCAGCATTCCCAATTCACAGTGTTCCCTCAGAACCCTCCATTTGTTGGAAGAGCAGAAGGATGAGGAGTTTGGCCAGGATGGCTTCAGGGCAGTAGAGCATGGCTATGGACAGCAGCTCCATGGAGATACCATCGATACTCAAGGCTTCAGCCAAGCTCCTTCCCCTTCAAGAACAGCACTTGCCTCTGCAGCAGGGCTTTAAAAAAATCTATTTACTGACCTGAAAAGCCATTTCAGAGAAGACACTGCAAAGCAGGCTGGGGGTCAGAATCCAGCAGGTGAGCAGGAGATGCAAGAGGCAAGTGCAGGCATAAGTGCAGGTCCAAAACCAGCTCCAACCCTGCTCACTTACACCTTGGGGGTGGACAAAGTGCACAACAGCTACTCCACCCCGTCAGGTAGGGGAAAAGGGTTACCACTGAAAGCAATATGAGTCTATTCCATAAAACACAGTATTCCAGCAACTTCCTCCAAGATCACAGAAATCAACTAGGTTGGAAAAGACCTCTGAGTGCAACCTTTGACTGATCAACACCTTGTCAATTAGACCATGGCACTAAGTGCCACATACAGTCTTTTCTTAAACACCTCCTGGGATGGTGACTCCATCATGTCCCTGTGCAGCCTATTCCAATGCCTGACAACCCTTCCTGTGAAGAAATTAGAAATTTTTCCTGATGTCCAACCAGACTCCTCCCCTGGCTCAGCCTGAAGCTATGTCCTTGTCCTGTCACTAGTTCACTGGGAGAAGAAGCCTTTCAGGTAGTTGTACAGAGTGATAAGGTTCCCCTGAGCCTCTTTTTCTCTAGGCTAAACAACCCCAGCTCCCTCAAGCATTCCTCATAAGATTAACCCTCTAGACCCTTCCCCAGCTTCACTGCCATTCTCTGGACTCACTCCAGCACCTAATTATCTCTCCTGATTAGAGGAATCCAGAATGCTTTGGGTAGAAAGGGACCTTAACGCTTATCTTGTTCATGCCATGGGTAGGGACACCTTCCACTATCCCAGGTTCATCCAAGCCACGTCCAGCTGGCCTTGAACACTTCCAGGAGCAGCCACAGCTTCTCTGGGCAACCTGTGCTAGGGCCTCACCACCCTCACAGGGAAGACTTTCTTCCTAATATTTAATCTAAACCTACTCTCTGACAGTTTGAAGCCATTCCCCCTTGTCCTATATCTAGATGGCCTTGTAAAAAGTATCTATGTTCCCTGTAAGCTCCCTTCAACTATTGGAAGGCCTACTCATAAGATCCCACAGTCAGCCCTTGCAACAGCCTAGCCTGGCTCCATCTCTACTTATAACTTTATTTATCCAGGCCTTGCTGCAAACTTTGTACAGTTTTCCTGTACTAAATGTGCTCCCCATTTCCACACTGAGTCCATCACCTTCTCCGCTTTCTCCCTCTCCAGAGGGAGGGTACTTTCCCCAGGGAGCTGCAGCCTGTGCTATTCACACACCTTATCAACTTACACATTCACAAAAGAGATGAGATCTTTACACTCACTTGGCCTTCAAGGTGTTTGTTACTCTCCAATAATTTTTGCACAAGGAAAAACAAAAATCAATTCAATGAGAGGGAAAGATTCAAGGATTTTCCTAGACCTCTGACTGCTGAGGTTCCCTTCGCTTTCCAGGGCCAGGCTGGGAGTGACATGTTTCCTCTAATGATTTCTTACACCACTTGGGAAAAATTAATTCTAGTGGTGGTTTTGCAGGAGGATAGGAAAAGGGAACAGGGAACACATCTGTGTAAGAAAATTCACAGCAATTGTGTGAGCTCACCCTCTGCCTCTAAAACTTTCCCTTTCAGTGGATGTCAGGAATACAGAGACGGTTCATCTCCTCCAGAAAATCCTGAAACAGTCTCATCTGGATTGACTCAACCTTTGCCATTTCTAAAATAGAGCAGCACCACAAAGTTCGTTTGGCTGGCATTTCCATACAAAGACCAGGTGCCATGAGTTGAGTGTGGGGAATAAAACTCCCCTGTTCTGAAATCCTGATTGCTTCTGCTTCCCTGGCCGTCACACTGTGTTCCAGCCACAGCTGCAAGTCCTTTGGCAAACCCAGATTCTGCAGCCACAGATTATTCCCCTGCAGGCTGCAATGGCTTCTCATGGTATGAAAGTGTCTTCCCCCCACACTCCTTGTGTTTTGCAGTGGGATGAGGATCCCAGGGGAAGATGCAGTGACTGGATCATTCAGTTTAATTAGTTCCAATCAGAGAGGGCTGCCATGCAGCACCACAGTCTACAAGTTTTTCCCTTTAGTGAGTTGGCTTCTGAGACCTTACACAGCCAGCTGGACATACACATTTGCCTTGTTACACCACCACACCTGCAACAGGAATTTTACTCCAGCCTGCCAATTTAGGTATCTGTCCAAATTTCAGATTAGCCACCCTTTCTTCAGCAGCTACTGAATGCTTGTAATGCCTGAAGCCTTTATGTACTTAGTTGTAGCTGAGAAAGGCCCTTTACCCTGGTATTACTGCTGATAATGCTCTATTCCATAACTCTGCATGTAGCTATATCCACAGAAACACAGCCTAGAGCCTGGAGCAGCCTTCCCATCACCACAATTGTTTCCTTAGTTCCCCTACACTCTGGCCCAGATAATACTACATACAAAATGAAACAGCCTCAAGAGAGGAGGAGAAAGAAGACAGCATGCTCTAGGCTTCCTTTCAGAGCAGAGTGGATTTAAGGTCTAAAAAAAGAGGAAGAGCATCAATTCAGTCTTCCTACAACTCAAGTGATGTAACCACTAGCCTTAAGCCAAGCAGGCTCTTCCTCTGCAGAACTTGTTCCTGTGCTTGTGCAAGCCCCCACTCCAGGAGGTGAACCTGAGAGAGAGGACCTCCCCATCCTGCAAGTCCTTGGGGTAGAGCTCCTTCACCTGCCTGCACACACATCCACCCCAGCCGCTGCCACCTGTCTCTCCCACAGCTCTTCTGAAGCCCTGATTACCTGGCTTTGAATGCCAAATTCCCCAAGAGTGAAACATCAGTTGTGTGACCATGGAGCTGACTCATGTCTGGGAAGATTAACTTCTCCCTTTTGTCTCACAGCTGCTCTTGGACACAGGCAGTTTTTATCCTTGGGAGGTACAAGCAAAGCTGCTTCTAGAATTAATGCTGAGGTGAAGCAAGGAAGAGTTAATCCTTCAGACATGGCACAGGTCGATGCGCCACCCTGGGGCTGTTTTCTCAATGGCTGTTTCAGCTGCACCACAGCATGCCTGTGGCCAGCCTGGCCCATGAGATGGAACAGCCTTGGAGACATGGAGGCATTTAGGTACAGATGGTCTTAATCAGAGCAACAAGCTCCCATCCACTATATCAGGAGCAGCAAATTCATGAGGCAGCAGGTACAGAGGTGGAGCAACAGGCTTCACCAGAGAGACAAACCGCTGATGCTGAGAACAGATGGGATTGAAGGGGAGGAAGGAGAGAAGCAAAAGCTGTGATCCACAAGGGAGCATGAAGATGCAGAGCAAGAAGATACAGCTCATTGTCTGGTCTCAGCAACTGAAAACAGACACTTCATGTTGTCAACATCCCAAAGCATGTTGAGCTTAAGGGCTTGCTGTGCTGCACAGAGAGCAAAATACTCCTGCCCTAAGAAGGTCCATGTCAGATCATGAAGAACAAAGTTGGATGTGGCTATGTCTCTTTCCTTTCAATGCTCCTTGCACAGTGCAAGGCCGGTTTACCAAGGCATGGGAAACGGTTTACCTCATTCACAATGGATTCAGTGTTGCCAAAAAGGACCTTTTGGCAACACTGATCCTCATGGACCTGGTAAAGAGACACAAGCCAAATCTGTCAGATCTGGGCCTTGTGATTAGGAACAGTTTGACAAGGTTCTCTTGTCTTGTCACTTGTCTCACTTGTCTTACTTTCCTTTGTGTCTGATTTCCAGACCTCCTTCTCAGATCCCCAGCACAGCCTGGGAAGCTGGAGCAGCTGCAAGCAGCTGGGGCGGGACACTAATCCATCTTGTTTAGCTTTGTTGCTTTTCTGTAGTGTTCTGAATAGATGCTGCAAAACCTGGCAAGACGAGTCCTTTTTCACTCTGCATCAGCTTGGAGGGGAAAATAATTATTATAAACATCTCCCAGAAGCACAGGGAAGATAGTGCTGGTTTACATGGGATTCAGATATAGATTGAGACAGCAAGAAATGTATCGAGTAGAGCAAAGGAATTGTGGAAGGAATGAGTCTGCTAGGGATGCCTAAATCCTCACCCTGCAGGGAACTGTGCTCTGAACACAGTCATGTGTCCATGGGGAGGACAATCCTCCACTGGGCTTCCTGCCCTCTATGTCCTGTTCCAGAGCTTGCTTGGCACAGCTCGGAAGGGACATGGATAGTTCTTTGTCCAGCTCCTGGCCCTGCACAGGACAGCCCCAAGAATGGCAATGAGCTGGCCAAGGTGGTTCGGTGGAACTTAGCCTGGAAAAAGATGAACAGCATTAGGTGTCCAATGCTGAAATGTTGCCAAATCAGAAAGATCTGTGCCAGGGGAAAATGGTCATTTCTCCTAGACTGCAATTTTACTCAGTGCCACTGTTCTGTGGGATTTGCCAAGCCTTATGGAAGCAGTAACATTATCTAACAGCACTGAGTGTAGTGAGGCAGCATCCCACCTTACCTGTGTACCATACCCTTTCTTTGTAAAATTGGTGAAGGAGCAGCTCTGTTACAGGTTTTATCAAAAGGTGATGGGTCAGATGAATTTAGATGGTGCTGCTGCTACCTGAGCCACGCTGGCTCCCCTCTGAAGGGATAACCTCAGAAGAAGATTTTAATCAAGTTGTACTTCAGACATCAGAATGGCAGAGGGAAAGGGTTGGGTGTGGCCCAGGATTTGAAGGGAGCTGTTTAGAGCCCATAGCTCGGTTTGCTCTATTACCTGCTCTGACAACTGCTTCATTTGTTTAGGCTGTGCTTTCAGAGCAGTTGAGGAGCTACCCCTGCCTGGCCACACTTTAAAAATCAGATCCTCATATGGAAAACATAAAAATTCATGGTTATACCTTAAGATTTGCAGAATGTGAAGACTGAAGAAAGTTGGATCTCTACAAGGTTTCTTTAACAGTTTTGGGGGTTGCAAAAAAAAATTGTGAGTACAGTGGTACACAGTTTGCCCTTGCCTCAGACAATGCTACTACAGCCTGGAGCTCATTGGGAAATAGGGTTAGAGATATGGTGGAAAGATAAAGAGGGGTGTGTTGGGATGTTTAAGAACACAGGGTAATACAGTATTAGTGTTGTTAGTACTGTTACCTCACCTTTGAGGGGAGAAAGGAAACGGCATCGGGAATACTGGAAAATCCTCCCTTATTAGTGAATAGGTCCCCCCAGGCCATACACCGCAGAGCAGGGATACTGTATAAAATCACACTTTGATAGCCTTGAACAAAAGGCTTTGCACTGGATCAGCTCTCCCACAGCCCAAAACCCAGAGGTCACCCTCAACATTTTTACCTGGTCTGATAAACTCAGCATGGTTGTGATGCTGTGTCTGGTAAAGGTCGGGTATGTATCAAGAACTTATCTGGAGCATCCAAACATGATATTAAGAACTGTGGAACCACAGCTTGAAGGAACAAGATGCTTTCACAGAGCACCTGGAGGGCTGTGGGAGCTGAGCAGGCTAGATTTCACATTCTGGCTCCAAAATCTATCTTTGTCCTCACACTAAACAAATTCATCAAGGTGAACTTTGGTATTCAGACAAGAACAATAAATACCAAGTATCTCACTGTCTGCCTTTACCTGTGCCTATCTGTAAAGCATTATATACTAGGAGTCACTGCTCTCCACAGACACAGCCCTTCCAGCAGAGAGAGCTACACTGGCTATGCCACCAGCACACCTTGAATTTCTAGTCTTTCACAAGCCTGAATAAGAAACAAATAAATCACTGCCAAGTGTAGCATAGTATTTATTCCTTGTGGTGAAACCAGGATGTTTGCCTAAGTTTAGCATTGAGCAGGTATAGTCCTACAGCATTGGGACAGAAGAGTGTTGCAGGAAAATGAGCATCAAGGCACAGTTTTTAAGCCAAAAGCCCTGAAATATACAAATGTATGCACTGACACATCCAGGGGCAGAGAGTCATGAAGTCCTAAACCTGTTCATGGCCTAGATACCAGTGTGCACTGCAAGAATTGCCTTAGATGTCAAGAGAGGGCCAGTTGTTCAGAAACTATGGCAGATGGCTTAACAGACCTATAAGTATTTCAACTAAATTGCTAAATTCACACCCTTCTGCAGATTAGTGAGAAATCCCAAAATCTCCTATTTTTGTTGTTCCTAATCTATGCAGCTGCTCAACAATGCAGCCATTGGAAACTCTCTCAACTCCCTGCAATGACAATCAAGGCTGTTTCTACACATTTGGATGAAAAGTTTCCAAGTCCTCAGAAGACAAATGCTCCACCCTGCAATTCCTCTAAGGAAGCCACACAGACTGTATCCTCTGGATCCAGTCCACACACACATCTACCCCTACTCTCACAGAAGTGCGGGAGTGGCAGACTGAGCAGGAGGCAGACCAAAGATCTCCCAGCCCAGGGAAAACACCCGCATCCAGAGGCTGTGGCCTGAGCCAGTGCTGCAGTGCAATCCCCACACATGCCAAGCAATGCCTGGTACAGGGTGCTCGCACCTCACCACGATAAAGGAATGCCAGTGTTGCTGTGGGCAGAATGACCCACTGATCACCTGGATCTCCGGGGCCTCAAGGAGAGCTCTCTGTAGTCGCCACCACAACCCAACACCAATTATTAAGAAAGGACAAATGAAGCGCCAGTTGCAAGTCGGCGCAGCACGCAGGACAAGCGCCCGCAGCCTCAGGCAGCGTTTAGAGACAATTAGCCCCAACCCCACTGGCATCGGAGCAGAGCAGTTCACCTGGGGACGTGGCTGTAAATGGCCTGTCCTCAGCAGAAGCCTGGGAGTGCAGGAGGGAAGGGACAGAAAAGCACTGAAGTAAGAGCCAAAAGCAGCACTCACACAGCTGTTATTTCATCTCCTGCTCGTCCACGAACACATGAGCAGTATCTAAAGGAATCTGCACTTCGCTGGAAAATTGCTGGGCAGGCTTCTGAGTTCAAGAAGCGGCTGGAGGACAGCACTTCAGATCGGGCATGCCACTCCCAGCTCCGACACCGAACCTCAGCACCGCACCAGCCTCCGCACGGCCGCGGGCCCCGGAGCCCTGTAGTGCTGCACCCTCCCTGTGCTCGCACCACTGCCGGGAGTTCCTCTCATCCTTCCCCACTCCATTCCCAGCACCCAAACCAGCTCAATGCACAGAAGCAAATGGGCAGAGCACCCACGTACAGGGACTCCCGACGGCTGCCGGGGTCCTCTCAGGCGACGGCACCAACTCGCTGCCGCGTTCTCCGGTGGCCGGGACCAGCCAGGTGCCAGCGCAGCCCAGCTCTACCGCAGCCAACTTTCAGGGAAGCGGCTGTTTGAAAACCTCTTTGTCTGGTTGGGGCAGAGCCAGCAAGGGCTGCCGGGAAGGTCACCCCGGAGGACAGCGATGTACAGGAAGGGCGGAGCCCTCCGCGTAACCCTTTCGGGGCAGCCGCGCTCCAGGGCGGCCGGGAGCCACGTCACCTTAGGGCGGAGAGCCGTGTGTCCCGGAGCGGAGCGCAGCCCAGGCGTGGCTGGTCACACGTGCCAGAGCAGAGGATGGAGGAGAAGCCGCACAGGAGGCAGCGCTGCCGTCCCTACAGGTCCCCTCCAGGCCTGGAAGCGCCAGCTCTGTGCCTGCGGGCGGTGCTGCTGCGCCGTGCCAGCCGGGCTGCTGGCAGCGGGCAGAGGCCGCAGCGGGGCCATTGGCTCTGAAACTGAAGCACACATGTGCTTTGAGCTGTTCTCATCTCTGCTAGTGCCCCCAAATGAGCTGTTAAAATGTCTCTCCTCGTTCAGGCTTGGCTTAAAGGCTCAGTCCTGCCAGCTGTGGGCAGCCTCTGGAAGTGGATCAGAACCCGCACACGGTGCCACCGCCGCCCTGGGGCTGGCCCTACGGCTCACAACTCTGCGGGAACCTGCTTCAGCTAACAGCTGGCAGCGAACCTTTTTTACAGTACTATTATTTTTCTGCTGGGTCAGCGACCTTACCTGCCCACCCCTGGAGGGATGATAGCTGTTATGAGAATAAGGGTGTGCAGGATTTTGGGATCAGTTAGCCTTTATGGCTTTGCCATAACTGAGAGAGAAAAGAAAAGTTAAACACTGTGAGTGCAGACAGGTGGGCATTAGGCTCTACTTGCAGTGATCGCGGGACAGGGTAAGGGTAAATGGCCTCATGTTGCACCAGGGGTGGTTTTGTTTGGATATGTTATAAATACATATTATACTGTTGGCTTTTCACAAATATTAAGATGAATGCTACATGTACAGTGTTAAAATAACTTTGCTTTTATTTCTGCTATTAAACCTAGACATAGTAGTAGAGGTAGCTGATATAGTTAGGAGTGAACTGTCTGTTTGGTTGGGATAACATCCAGTGAACATGTAATGAGGACCCTGCTATTGATGTGCCAGCTATCAGCATCTGCCATCTGAATGTGAAATACAAAGCTGTGTTTTGTATCAGGTACATACAGGCAACATGTGTATCTGTGATTGTAATATGTGTGGAAACCGACCATGGGACAGTTATAAAGACGAATTCTAATAATAACTGAGAAAAGTAAAGCATGGAAGAAGGCCTTTGAACCTATCCTTTGTTTGCAATTAACCTTTATAAGTCTTAAGCTGATTTAGGAGCATTTGTATTAAAGCTTTAAGGATGTTGTTTTTTTGACAGGAACTTTCTGCTTGTAGTTTAGCCTTAAAGAGTTTTGCAATAATAACCTTTTGAAGTATAATTTTAGAATATTTCTTGTAGTAAGGATCTTTGAAACTATAGCTTTAGAATATATAAAAAGGAAGCATGCAGCTTAAGAAAGAAAGATGAACATCAACTCAAGGATTAATAGTTTCGACCAAGGGAAGGTGGACATCACTGTTACGAGATTTATAGTCCTTGCAATCAAAAGGTGGAGCCACATCTGGAGACTGGACCTCACCATCTGGGAGACTTCCTTCTTTTGGAAGCTGAACCATCACCACCTGGGATACTCCTTTTCTGGGATGCATCGTGAGAAAAACTAAATCACGATAGTGTATAGAATTGTGACATAAAAATTGGGAATAGAAACTGGCAATGAGTAAAAATTGGGAATAGAAACTGCTGAGAAAGCTTCTGAGTACCCCTATAAATACCTGTAAGCCCCAACTGTGGGTGAGCAGTTGGAGGGAAAACTTCCCCCACTGTTCTCAGCGCTGTATTGCTCATACTTTACCATATTAATTAATAAATTGATTGCTGCTTGAATATTGGCCTAGTCAAGGTTCTTATTTATAACATGAAGAAAGTATGGACTAAGGCCCAAACTAGAAGCGGTAAAAAGAACGGACCAAAACCCCAGCCAAGAAACATGCCTGTTCTAAAAAGGCAGACCCAAGCAGGGGCCATGCAAAATAGTTCCTGGAATAGGTAAACTAGCTTATAGAGAAATATGAATATGCATAAGAGTCTATGAATATGCAACAGGCTGATGTAATGGAAAAGGTATTTAAGGGGTATCTCGGAAGGTAACAGTGTGCTCTTAGCCAAATGCCAAGCACCCGGCTGTTTTTAACTCTTTGCTTTATTTCTGTCTCTTACTGTTTTATTAAACTTTTTTAATTTTACCAGGAAAATGAACCTCATTTTTCACAGACATTAGGGATATACTCCTTGCAGACTGGGTGGTCAGGCACTAGAAGAGGCTGTCCAGGACAGTGGTAAAATCACCATCTCTGGAAAGATTCAAAAAAATATGTAGATGTGGCATCTGGGGATGTGGTTTAGTGGCGGCCTTGGCAGCACTGTGGGAATGGCATTGGAATAAGACTCTATGATCTTAGAGGACTTTTCCAACCTAAATGATTCCATGATTCTAAGCTCATCATGACAGTCTACTAATAGTCCTCATTTGATATAATGCAGTTTCTCATTGAACCCATGTGAACTTTTAGTAGACTACAGAATCTCCTGTGAGAGAAGTCTGCCCTTTAACAAGATGCTGTGGACAGAAGAACAACTTCCATTTTGCTTTCTTTGGGGTTTTGTTTGTTTTCTTGGTTTTCTGAACCTGTTCCATACATGGTTTTATGTAATACCCCTTGGTTTTGCAGCAGAACAGAAAATAAACCTGTTTTTCTTCTTGCCACACACGAATTTACAGACACCTGCCCTAGTCTTGCTCATGTCCTGTGATGGAGGTAGACAGGACATATCCTTCCACTGCATTCAAGAGGTGAAGCTTCTGTCATTAGAAATTTAACAGACATGCCTGTGGCCATACACATAAGCTGATCGGCACACCTGCTTCTCAGGAAGATCTGTCACTTTCAAGGCCCTGCATTAGGGATGGGGTCAAAATACATTTCTGGCTTTCTTCATCTGAAGTCAAAAGGCAGGCAGCCAGTGTGGTGAGAAGGTCAGAGGTTCAGTGTCCGCAGTGGCAAATTTCCTTTTAAGTAAACTTCACAAACACATTTGGCAGGGAGAACGAGAGAGGATATCCGTCCCACGACATCAAATGCCACTGTATGGTTCTCCATCTTAAGTCTTTCATTCTCCTCTTCCCAATTTTCTTGCAGTTGAGAGCGCAAATCCCCTCACAGTAGTGCTGTCCCCACACCTGCCAGCACCTCCGATCAGAGTCGGTGTGCTGTGAACCTGCACCTGAGACAAGGCGGGCCAGAATTCACGTGTGAGGGCTGCAGCCTGTCAAGCTCTTAAAGCCCAGAGCTGAGGCCCCGGCCGCCGTTGCTATGCAGGACAGGGCTTGCAGGAACCCTGCAGCAGCGCCCATGCCCGACCCGCTCCCGTTCGCTTTAGGCCCTTCCGCCCGTCCACGCCCCCCGCTGTGACGCCATCACCGCGCGCCGGCACCGCCCCTTCCCGCCCGTGGCGTCAATCTCGCGCGACGGGCGCGGAGTGGCGGCGCAGAAGATGTGAGTGCGGGGCGGGGGCTGCGCTATCCGCGTCCATCCGGCCAGGCCGCGGCCCGACCGGCCCCTCCACCGTGCGGGGCGCCCGGGGGAGCGCGCTGGGGCCGGCGAGAGGCGATGGCGGCGCGAGGGTCAGGGATGGAGCCTCGGAGCCGCGGCCTCCCGCGGCCGGAGGCGGGGAGGGCAGGGGAGGGAGGGCCGGGGCGGGGCCGGCCGGGGAACTGGGCCCGGGGGTCGGCACTGCCGCGGCCCGGCCTGCGGGAGGAGCGTTGTGCGGGCTCGAGGGACGGGTTGCTGTGCTGATCTCGCGGCCCCCTGCCCCACGGGCGCTATACTGGACCCACGGCGTGCGGATCTGGCTGCCCCGCGCTTCGCCGGCCGCGGAGCTGGGCCGAGCGGCCGTAGCGGGCAGACAAGTGCCGGGCGCCGAACCCTTCACACACCAGAAATTCTGCCGGTTTGCAGCTGAAGACCTGGAGCAAACTGTCAGTAAAGGACTCACCTATAGCTTTACGGGAAGCCTGAGGGCGAGTGAGTTTGCTTCCTTTGCCACAGAACTGCTGCTCTGAGTGTGGAGATTCTGTCTCTAAAGCAGAAGCGTTTGTGAGTTGGACGTTTGGTTTGTGTCGATTGCTTTTTAGACTTTCTGGTTTGGGGTGGATGCCCCTAAACCAGCTATTTTTTAGAGTGTGAGGGATTTTTGATTGTAAGGAAGAAGCATGTCGCTTAGAAATGCAATGTTGTTTAGCCTTGTGTGAGGACTGTGATTTATTCTTTCCACGTTTTCTAGTGAATGCCTGAACTTGTGCAGGTGAAAATGCCCACAAGGTAGGGTAAAGTTTCCAACTAAAGTGAGGTTGGCCAGTGGCATTCCTGAGAAAGGATTAAAACCACTAGTTAGTTTGGAGACTGCTTATTTGGTGCATCATTCAGTGGATGTTCTAAAGCCATGTGTCTGATCTGCCTGGTAAGTGCCTGTCCCAAGGAGCAGTAAGCAGTGAAACCTGAAGGGAGATTGTATCCAGGTGGGGGTCAGGCTCTTCTCCCAGGCAACAGGACAAGGACACAGTCTTAAGATGCACTGGGGAGGTTTAGGTCAGACCTAAGGAAGATTGTCTTCACAGAAAGGGCGATTGGCCCCTGGAGGGGGATGCCCGGGGGGGGTGTGGAGTCACCATCCGGGGAGGTGTTTATAGAAAGACTGGATGCAGTGCTGCGTGCTCTGGTCTAGTTGACATGGTGGTGTTGGGTCAGAGGTTGGACTTGATGGTCTCAGAGGTCTGTTTCAATGTTATTGATTCTGTGATTCTATTTCCTGCCTCAGCAGCAGGTTGGGTAACAGCAAACATGCTGGTCTTTATCTGTGTTTCCTCTTCCCTTCTCCCAAACGGGGTAAATCCAGATCTGACTCCTGAGCACCAACCGATAGTTTTGTATGCTGATAACATTATGACTTTGATAGTCCACAGGTGCAGGAGGAGCTGATGTGTAGGCAGACATAAGCTAAACCTGGCTATGGGATATTTAGAAGAAGAAAAATGGGCTCTGGGTGACCTAATTGCAGCCTTCCAATACCTGAAGTGAACCTATAAGAAAGATGGAGAGAGACGTTTTTCAAGGGCCCAGAGTGCCAGGAGAAGGGGGAATGGCTTCCCGCTGACAGAGGGCAGGTTTACGTTTGAGATTAGAAAAAAATTCTTCCCTGTGAGGGTAGTGAGGTCCTGGCCCAGGATGCCCAGAGAAGCCCCCATCCCTTGAAATGTTCAAGGCCAGGTTGGAGCAACCTGGTGTAGCGAAGGCCATAGCTGGGGCGTTGGAAAGTGATGAGTTTTAATGTTCACATCATCCCAAACCAGTCAGTGATTCTGTGATTTTAAGAAAGGAAAATCTTAGGTTTTCTGATCTTGTGAAACCAGGAACCTGTCTGTTCTGTGCCACCCAGCTGGGCTCATGCAGTGGCTTTATGAGCTGCATCCCCCTCAGACCTTGCACTGGAGAGGCCCAGAGCTGGATAGAAATGTCCTAAAGCTGAGTGACATTCACAGGTGTGCTTGTCTTGGCTCCCTTTGCAACGCCCATGGGACAGTCTGCTTTCTTCCTGCCACTGGTGCTAGAGGAGACATTTCCTTTCCCAGCAACTTCTGCCAGTGGCACATCTGTGGTGTGGGTTTCCTGTCCTCCATGCAGAAAGGCCACGGGTGTTTCTTGGTTTCTGCAGGGAGCTGGGTTTGTGAACATTCATTTGTGTTGTTTCTTGCAGTTGGTGTATTAGGGAAAACTGTGAAGCTGAAAATCAGGAAAGCAAGTTTGGCTGTTAAGAAGTAATCTCTTCCCAACCATACATTTAATTGCAATTCAGAGAATAAAGTAATTGCTTACCACAAGCACAGAAGCAAAAAGATTGTTGGATGCTGTGAGCTGTCAAAGTTTTTTTCTTGTTCACCGAGGTTGCCTGTGATGCACGTGGGGATGGAGATGTTTCCAACATCTCACATTACACTGCATGTTCGGTGCCGCTACAGATAAGGCTGGCAGCTCCAACACCCTTCTGCTCATTCCCTGAACGTTTAATTCCTTGGTAGTTGAGGGTGTCACATTCCTTTAGAAGTTATTGAAATATTAGAGGCAGGTCTCTAACGCAGGTTTTAAACAATCCCCATGGAATAATCAAAATGCTGCATGTTTATAGATGTTGCAGATTTTGTGATGGATGCAGCCCTCATATAGTAAACATCAGGAAGTCAACTAATGCCCAGCATTTCAGTGCTAAATAGAGAGGCATTAAATCTGTCTCCTTTTGGATCTAGAGCAAAGAGAGAACTGGTTCTCTGAATCCAGAAGTGAGATGTGAGATGTGGGGCCCATTCTGCTGCTATGGATATCTCTGAAGGGGAAAAGGAGTTACCAGGATTAAAAAAGAAGAGTTTGCTAGAACTTTTTCTAAAGTGTCTGGAATTGCCTAATGCTTTAACTCCACAGTTTCAGTAATCCTGAATTACATTCAAAGTTCAGTGTTTTTTGTTGCTGTCCTGTTCTTTATTTGGTTGTGGGGCTTTTGTTGTCTATGGCTTTTCTTTAATTAAGCAATGCTTTCTGTAATTTGCTGTTAAAGGGCTCCCTCACCAACTAAGCGCAAGGACAGGTCAGAAGAGAAATCAAAGGACCGGTCCAAGGATAAAGCAGCTGCTAAGGAATCGAGTGAAAAGGATCGTGGTCGGGATAAAACACGCAAGAGACGCAGTGCCTCCAGTGGGAGCAGCAGTACCAGGTGGGTACTTTTATGGGAGTATCAAATGACAGCATTTTCAGAAATCAGTAGCTTTATTTGTGGTAGTCTTGGGCCTGTTGAAAGTTTGTGTTGTGTTAGTCACTGTGCGATTTTGTCTAACTTGAGAGGGTTTATATTTTAGGTATGAATTTCTTTGGTTCTCTGGTGAGCTGTGGAGTTACAGTCACAGTTACTCTCTTGTAATTGTCAGAAGTTTCTCAGCCATTGTTTTTCTAGGTATTCCACTAATTTTTATTTTTCTCCCCCTTGAAACAGATCCCGTTCCAGCTCAACTTCCAGCTCAGGGTCCAGTTCCAGCACTGGTTCTAGCAGTGGCTCAAGTTCCTCTTCTGCCTCTAGCCGCTCTGGGAGCTCCAGCACCTCGCGCAGTTCCAGTTCGAGCAGCTCTTCTGGCTCTCCCAGTCCTTCTCGAAGGAGACATGACAACAGGAGACGGTCCCGCTCCAAGTGAGTTTTATTTGTCTTCTAGGAATTGCCAGATGTCATGTTAATTCCATGTAGAATGCAAGATTGTGATCAGAACAGATTGTTCTCTGAAGACCATTTGCTTTCTCCATAACTTAGATATGTGAATTTTGTTAGAATGGATGTGCTCGGTTTCCTTAGAGTTCAAACATATGCCCCGTAGGAACAGAGATTAAAAACCTAATTTTTAATATTTTAAAAATTTTAAGTACTACATTTTTTAGAGGCAGTTTTAATCAGTGTTTCCTTAGTAGTATGGGTCTAGATCAGAGTAAAGTTGTTCAATTCCTGTAAACTACAGCCACGACTAACAGAAAAGTCAGGGCTAAAACCAGCATATATGTGTACGTATGTATATTTATATTCTTACTTATGAAAAATAAAATAGGAGGGAGGGCAGAGGAAGCCCCTGTAAGGGTAACATGGGAATCAAGCTATCTTAATGTCTGTACAGTTTTTCCTTTGCGTAAGGCGATGAAGGCTGATAAAAATCTGTGTAAGACTGTGTGGGTTTTTAGTATCACTCAATTGATGGACTTTAAGATTAGGAAGAAGCATAAAGATAAATTTTCTACATAGTGGGTTTTTTTTATAGATTAAAGTTTCATTCCAGATTTTTTTTTAACTGCAAAGGCATTGTGATATGCAGCTAATTTTAAATAGATTTGTTTGTTTTTGGACTTCTGTAGTGAATGGAAGATACAGAAACAAAAATAGTTGAATCTGTTCATTTGCCTGGTTGTGGTATGCTGTGATCTTTATGGCCTTATTTTGTCTCTGCAGTTGTTGAGGCAAGGGATGGTTTTGTGCTTACAAATGGGAAATGTTTTAGCTATGACCACAACTTCATAGAGGTGCTTGCTAAATTTTGTGTTTGTTACCCTAGTTGCAGTGAAGTTGAAAAGTTCCAAAAACAAGTTCTCAAATTTCAAAAGATTCTAAAGCAAAAGCAGACAAGACAAATGCAAGTCCTGAGGTGTTTCTGAGTGGAACAGCCTCACCACCACCCCAACACTGTAACTTCTTCACAACAAAGATGCCCTTCAATAAAAATGGTATTTTTAATCGTGTGATAATGACTGGCTTTGGTTTTGTCCTTCATGTTCCCTGAAAACTGTAATGTTTTCTGTTGCCCAAATCAGGTCCAAACCACCCAAGAGAGATGAAAAGGAGCGGAAGAGGCGGAGCCCATCACCCAGACCCACAAAAGTGCATGTTGGAAGGCTCACTAGAAATGTGACAAAGGTAATAATGGCATGTTCCCTTGCAGTCAAGCATTCATGTTCTTCTCTGAGAGTGTGTGAGTTGCTCTTTCAAAGCTCTGTTACTACAGAGTTGCCAAGGTGTTGCTGTTGGATATTGTTTCTTTGTGTCCAGGTTGATCATTGAGGAAAATTTTCATACGATTTTACTGAGTCAAATACCATGAAGCCCTCTGAGAAACTCTAGTGCATAAGAAGTCTGCCTGTTTTGTCAGTATTCCTGACCTTATATCCTGCTTTGCTAGGAAGAAAACTATAGAATTTGGGACAACAGCTGAAATTACCTTGGAGACATAAGGGAGATTGGGCAGTTCTTGATAAAGGATCTGCAGAGAGCTGGGCTGGCTTGAGTTGTCTTTGCTAGAATGTAGTTTAAAGGTCTTCAGGGGTAAAAGGTTTAGGCTGCTGAAAATATGATGTGCTGTGGATTTACTGCTCTGTGCCAGCCAGGCCTGGCTGGTGAGTGTGCTCTGCCTTCATAAGGCTCGGTCTCTCTCTGCAGGATCACATCATGGAAATTTTTTCCACTTATGGAAAGATTAAAATGATTGACATGCCAGTTGACAGGCTAAACCCACACCTCTCCAAAGGTTATGCTTATGTAGAGTTTGAAAACCCAGATGATGCTGAGAAAGCCCTGAAACACATGGATGGAGGTAGGTACTGACCTGCAAAGGAGCCTGTGGGCTTTTTTAAAGCTTCAGAGTAGATGGATTTGATCAGAAAATTAATTAGAGGTGATAGGGATGTCTTTGGTGAGCAGACGTAAAGTACTGTCAGTTTTCAGCCCAAATGGCTTTTGCGAAGTTCAGGACAGATGCAAGAAATCACAGAACTATTAAAACTAATCTTTTTTTCTAAACACTGAAAAAATAATTTTAAGCTTATATGAAAACCTTTCCAGGTTTACATCTGAGCTGCAGTTTGGTGGGGTTAGATAAAGAAGTCTAGTAGGTTTGTGGACTTTGTCAGAATAGCCCCTGAGCAGGATGTGGAGATCCGTGGGCTGATCCACTTCAGTTGCTTGTGACAAAGCAGTGAGTTGCAGTAATATGATGTGCATATGTTAGGTTGAAAAATACTTACTTCTCCCTGTTTCTGTGATGCCCTAAAAAGGCCAGATTGACGGTCAGGAGATCACAGCCACAGCTGTGCTGGCACCACGGCCTCGACCACCTCCCAGACGCTTCAGCCCCCCCAGGAGGATGCTGCCACCGCCGCCGATGTGGCGCAGGTCCCCCCCGCGCATGAGGAGGAGGTGAGAGCTGGGACAAGGCTTTTCTTTCTCAGTAGCAACTTGTTATCGCTGAAAGACTTGGCATGGGGACAATCCTGTTGGACTTCACTTTCCCCTGCCAAGTGACAGTAACACGTTTTGGGCATTGGTTGAACCTGGGTTGCAGTTCCTAACTCATTAGCTCCAGTGTGCCTGCTCTGGTCTGCACCCTGAGCAGAGGCTCTGGGAAAGGTCTCACCCTTCCCAGCCTATTCCGTGGAGTGCTTTCTGCATAAAGGCTTCAAGATGAAGTGGGAACAGACTTTGGCTGATAGAACACTTGTGGCAGGCTGTGCCAGCTTCTTTTTCTTTTTAGAAGCCCTTGTACCTCCCTCCCTCCCTCCCTTATTTCTGAATGGGCACATGACCAAAAAGCAGTCCTCTGTCAGGTGGGTGCAGTACACTGGCCCTAAGGTGTGATCTGACAGTTGTGCAACTTGGAACTGCCTGATTGTGCTCAGGTAAGTTCTGAGTCTTTGGTGTTTACATGTGTTCAAAATATCTTACTTGTCAGTAGTAACTTGATTGCTGAACAGCTTTCAGCAAAAGGTTTAAAAATGAGCAGTAGTTACTGTGGCATAAGATCCAGGAGGCTTCTTGGTGCTCCTTTAAACACACCTTTTGCTGAGATCTCAGAGATGCAGGTTTGCCTCCTTTGTTATCTTTCCTACTCCAACTTTTACTGTCCTGTTAGCTCTGCTAGTATTCTATGCCTGGAACCTGTCATAGCAGTAGCTATACTGATATGACTGTTGGCTGAGAAGCTTGAAGCTAAACTATTTCTGGAGTGAGCTTCCTCTAAGGAGCTTCCTTGTAACTTGAAAGGATTTGGGTAAATCCTTGCCCTGAATATCACTCTTTCAGGAGTCAAAGATGACTTCAGTGAAGGAGGATCTGATGTAGGATCTGAGCTCATTTTCCTTGAGGAAGAAGATAAGTTTCTTGTCTGTTGTTCAGGTATTAATAATTTTTTCCAGCTCCTTAAGCAGAGGGAGGATAGCCAGAATAGTCCTGCTGGAGCTGTGTTTTGCTCAAGCTCTTTTCCCATGGTGTGTGAGGGATTTTGGCAGGAGGCAGGGAAGTGTTTTTAAAAAGTTGGTAGCTGAGCTGACTAATTATTTGAACCTCTTGCTTGTCTCCTAACGGAAACTTTCTCCTTGTTCCTTGCCAGGTCCCGCTCTCCTCGGCGCAGGTCCCCTGTTCGCCGGCGATCCCGATCCAGGTCTCCCGGGCGAAGGCGCCATCGCAGCCGCTCCAGCTCAAACTCCTCAAGATAAAGCAAAAGGACTGGACAGCTTTTTACTTTTTAACTTAAATCCCATCAGATGGAATATTGTACCTTTTTTTTTATAATGAGTCTGGGTGAGGAGGAGTGAGAGATAATCCTGGCAGTGAAGGCAGTGTAAGAGGAGAGCACACCAGTTCCTGGCCAGTAACCTTTACTGTGAGGCTTCTGGATTCCTGGCATTGAATTGAAATTATTTAAAAATGGCTTTGATTTTAACGGCTGCAAAAACATCTTTTCCACATAGAGGGAGGGAAAGATGTTTCAGCCTCTCTTTCTCCAGTTAGCAGCTGCTGCTTGGTGATTGTAAACGTTTAGCACGCTGTACAGACCAGCATGTAAATCTTGAGCTAGTTCAGAACCCCAGCGAGTAAGATAGTGAGCCACATACCTTGATCTCCAGGTGCCAGCCCAGGATTTTATCAGGGCAGCTATAGCCCAGACCTGCCTGAGACTTAATTCAATACAGAATTGTTGCTTTTTTCCAGTTCCCCTGGATGGTTGGTTTCTGCAGAGTAAGCTCGTCTGTAATGCTCACACCAGGCAATCACCACAGATAGAATGGTCCAGCCCAGTGAACATGACACTATAGAGAAGAAGCTGGAAAGCCTAAGAAATGTTCTGTAGCTGCCCCCTTAAGTGATTGCTTTCACCTTTTCGTTGAGGGTATTGGTAAAAACTTCCTACTCAGCCCACAGTGAAACAGTGTGCTTTTACAAATCCCAAATGAGCGACTGAGCACCAACCCCTTGAAAACTGCAAAGCAGAGAGGGAGGCTTGAAGCCATGATGCTGGCTGGATTAACTGGGGTTCACACAGGGAAAGACAAAGAATTTACCACCTGTTGTACAGTCAATACTATACAGATTTTTTTTTTTTTTTTTGCTTTGTTTTGTATAACTTTGTATCCTTTTGGGCCATGTTGTGTTTGTACTTGTGTAGGACAAGCAGTTACTGAATAAAGCCGTAGGTTGAGAAGGGCTGTGCCGTCTCGCTGCCTTGCGGTGCGCGGGGCGGGGCTGCTTAGGGGGCGGGGCTCGTGCCCCTTCCGCGGGCTGCCGCCGCTCATTGGCTGCCGCCGCTCATTGGCTGGCGCCGCTCATTGGCTGCCGCCGCTCATTGGCTGCCGCGCAGGGCGGGCGGAAGCGGGGCTGCTGCGCGCTCCCCTCAGCGCCATGGCGGCGGCACTGCCGCCACCGGGGCCGGGGCTCGCCCTCCATCTGGGGTTGGAGTCCGTCCTGCAGGAGGCCGTGGCGGCTCTGGGCCGGGCTGGGGAGGAGTTGGTGGCGGCTCTGGGCGCGGTACGCGCCGCTCTGGCGGCAGCGGGCGGCCCAGCCGCTCTTGGGGAGCGGGAGCGGGCGCTGTTCGGCGCCTTCCTGCGCAGGCTGGCCCGGGCGCCTGGCGCGGCGCGGCCCGGGGACCTGTGGCAGCGCTGCTTCCTGGAGGGCCCGCCCGGCCTTGTCCTCTGCGTCTTGCTGGAGGCCCTTGGCTCTGCGGGGTCAGTCCGGCTCCCCGGGGCAGGCGGGCGGGGATCCCCAGGGCTGGTCTCGGCGCGCAGTAGGGATGTCTGGGGGTGCCTATCAGCTGGACTGAAGTGCGCAGGGGGTCGGAGATGTGTGTGAGCGCGGGCAGCCCTTGCTCCGCCCTGAGTTAAAATCGCTTTTTATTTTTTTTTTTTTTTTACTTTTTAATCCAGTGTAGCAG
>JAYDZK010000044.1:267488-317618 GCA_034509185.1 Euphonia xanthogaster | reverse complement strand
CCTTGCTCCGCCCTGAGTTAAAATCGCTTTTTATTTTTTTTTTTTTTTTTTACTTTTTAATCCAGTGTAGCAGAGCAGAGGCATTTCAGTAGTGATACCACAACAGAAAAGCAGTAGCATGCAAATCTCGTTTTTACCATTTAATAGAGGCAGGAACTTACAGTTATTTTCTTCCAGCTCTGGCCTCGACCCGAAGGAGGTAGTTGGGGTCCTGGAGCAGTTCCTGCAGCAAGGCCGGATGTCAACATTACTGTGGGAGGTCTGTCAGCCGCAGGCACAGGCAGGCTGCCTGGAACTGCAGGGCGCCCTGCTCAACAAGATCGTCTGTTTGCCCGAGCATGTGAGCAATAAACTCCAGGGGAAAAACCCACCAGTGTTCTTCCCACAGAACTACTTCCCTCTCCTGGGTGATGCAGTTCTCCAGGTGCTAGAGAAGATCTCTGACTCTCTGCGGGGTAAGGCTGAAAGGATGACTGTAATGTAAGGTTGCATTTTCTGAAGAAGTGTTTTAAACATGGACCCCATGTCTGCTGCTTGAAATACAGATGATAACTGAGGCCTTTTGGAATCCACTGAAAGCCTTAATCTTCCAAGCAATTAAACGGCATCATCTGTTGCTAAAACTTTGTTGTGGTCACTTGGTGTACTCTGAAGGAATTTTCTGGGAGATGTGAGTGATACTGAATCAACCAGTGCCATTGCTACCCATGCCATACCCATGCCGTTAAGGTGGGACTGAGTTGCTTTCGCCTTCTGCCTGTCACTGTAACTAATACTGAATGCTGGTTTATGCCTGAAGGCAGGTAGTGGAGGGAGGAAGAGATGATGCTTGAAGAGAAAGTCAGTGTGTTTTCAGAATTCAGCACTTTTGGAAGTCTGCACCGCCTACTGAAGGTTGGTTGGAGGATGCTGGTGCCACGCTTACTTTATCTCATGTCTGTTTTATCCCAGGTGGCTTGGACTGCTCCATCTCTTTCGTTTCTCATGTCTTGGGGAAGGTGTGTGTTCATGGGTGGCAAAGTGAGTGTTTTTCTATGCTCTTTTGGAGAGGGGGGAAAGTGTTTTAGTGTATTAACATGGGAGGATGACTATTATGATCAACGGAAGGAATGGGAGACCAGTAATTTGATTTGGAGCTTCTTCTGAGCTGAGCTGCACAGACTGCTCTCTGAGGCTGCTCAGCTGTGTCTGGTAGATATGTCTTGTGGGAGCAGCTGTTGGTCTGGCACTGCTAAGAGCTTGGAAGCTACTAAATGCAGTAGTTAACAGGGCTGGGGAAGAAGAAGAGCAAGAAGGAAGATTTTCTGGCTCTTTACTGTGATGAAGAATTCTGGCCAGTTCCTTAGGCTGCTTAGGATAGTTTTTACCAGTCAGTTCTCCATTTCTGTTTTGAGCGTGAATAAAGAGGAGCAACAGAGCTGGGGAAGGATCTGAAGCATAGTCAGAGGAGGAGCAGCTGGGGAGGCTCAACATGGAGGAAGGGAGTCTTAGGGGCGACCTTCTCACTCCACAACTCCCTGACAGGAGGGTGCTGCCAGGTGGGGGTCAGGCTCTGCTCCTAGGGAACAAGGGACAGGACAAGAAGAAATGGCCTCAGACTGTGCCGGGGAGGTTTAGATCAGATATTAAGGAAAAATTCTTTGCAGAAAGCATGGTCAGGCAGTGGAACAGGCTGCCCAGTGTAGTGGTGGAGTCACTAAATCCATGGAGGGATTTAAAAGTCACATGGATCTGGCATTTGGGGACATGGTTTAGTGTTGGCCTTGTCAGTGCTGGGTTATAGTTGGACTCAGTGGTCTTAGAGAGCTTTTCCAACCTAAATGATTCCATGATTCTAGACGTATTTGTACTGCAGGAAAAATTTAGAACTTCAAACCGTACATTGTTTTTTTTTTCATCTTGTGAAGATCTTGAAATTCTCAGGTTAGTCTCAAATGCCGTTGTACCAGTCCTGCCCATCTGGGATTTTTGCTGTTTTGTGCTTCAGAGGAAATTCTGGGAGTTTTGGTGCCCTGCCTGACAGACCTCACCAAGTCAGACTGCATCTGGCAGAGGATATGCTGGCAGTTGGTGGAATGTGTGCCAGACCGCTGGATGGAAGCAGTGGTCCTTGGTTTTGTGCAGAGAGCACCCGGGTAAGAACTCTGCTTTCTCCCTGATCCACAGCAAAGGCAGGAATTGTCACAAATACTTGCAGAATTGGTCTCTGATAGGTGCTCTGTTTGTGTAGGTGGTTTTTTACTCTGCCATTTCCTAAAAGACTCAAGGAATAAAGTAGTTGATTGTTGCCTCTTAGGGAGAACCTAGACCATTTCCTGAGTATCTTCACCTTGACATGCAGTGGAAAACCAAGAAAAACAAGGGAAAGCATTCTTTGCCATTACTGGATCACTATCTGAGTTTAGAAGTTTTCCTGAGACTTAGTTGCAAATATCTGCTCTCAGATTTTCCTATGATTAGGAGTAACATGGCAGCAATAACATGGATCCCTGATGTTTTATTGTTGTCTTGTTAGGGCAGATGCCTTGTCCAGATTGTTGGGTAACCTGGTTGTGAAGAACAAGAAGGCTCAATTTGTGGTGGCACAGAAGATGCTGCTCTTGCAATATGGCCACACGGTGAGGACTCTGGGGGGAACAGCAGTGTAGTAGTGCCAGGTTTTCCCTGGTACCAATGTAGTTTTTAGCTGAGCTCTGACTGAGTAAGGTTTAACTCTTCATTCCAAATTGAGTCCTCAGTCTCCCTGCATTTGTGCAGCTGTAACAGAGTGGGAGTGGTGATCAGTAGCTTTGAAATCATGGGATTCATGTGCTCTCTCAGGGTTAATGGTGATTAATGAAATTACTGTACTCCTCTGGAACCAACTGATTATTTGCACAAAGTTTCAGAATTTTGGGGAGCTGAAGGCAATAAATTATTTTAGAATCTGAAAAAGGAGATTGAAACAGCCAGGATTGACCCTTGGGGATAAGAATTATATTAAAGACATGAGACAAGGACTGTTGGTTTTTTCCTGTGCACCTAATTTTGTCATGGGATATTAGGAACTATACCATGGCTTGTGATGCTGTTGTGAGAGATGTTCTTTAGACTTCATGAGTTCTATGTTTGCCTGGGACTGTGCTGGTTTTGTTGGTAAAACACTGTACTGTATTTCTGTTGTGGTTTTCCATGTATTTCATCAGCAAGTGCATATGTGTGCTTGCTTGTTTTTTAAAATTTATTTACTTTTCTGTCTCTGAATGTTGTCAACCAGTCCCTTAGAATGAAGTTTAATGTATTAAATAAAAACAGACACTTGCCATCGCTGGATGACAGCTTTATAACCAGTTGAAGCAGGAGTTGTGATTTTCCTTGCAGACGGCAGTGCTGCAGAACCTCCTTGGCTACCTGGCCCTGGACAGCAGCCGGCGCCCCTTGTTGCTCAGAGTAAGGTTCACCGAGTGGCTGATGAGGTGTCTGATGGGGAACATTCTGCTCTGTATGTGTCTGGGGGAGCACAATTTTTAGTTCTTCTCTCAGACTTTCTGGTTGCTGTTCATGAGAGTGAAGGAAGCCCAGCTATATCACAAGTGAGCTGTGATAAATGAATCAAAACTTTCTGCACTGCTGGCATTAATTTTTCATATTTAATTGGTAAATTGTCTTCCAAGCAGCAAAACTAGTGAGGCTCGGGTTCTGACAGATGTCCCATGTCCTCTGTCCTTCTCAGCTTCCTCAGTAACCGTGTTTATGTGGCTGGGCATATGGCAACAAGGGATCAAATTGGTGGACAGTTGCCTGTTTACCAAATGGTTGATGTTTCAGAATCTCTCTCATGCACATTTTCCTCAGTGGGGATGGCAGATATTCTGCCTCTCCAAGTCAGCAGTGTGATGAAACTTTTATGAAATCTGTATATCTGGAAATCCCTACCATTTTGTCAATTTTTTTTTTCACTGTTTACATGTTCTAAGATGATATGGAAGGACTGACAGTTACCTAAAATTGGACTAAACTCAGATAAAACCTTATCATATCATACTGGTTTTTCATAATAATACTTTGCATTATATGCTTTGTATATAATATTAAGCAGAAATAAACATCACTTTTAAATTTAAAAACCCATTATATTTAACAATATCTTAAATGAAAGTGAGTTCTTGGGTGGTCAAACACAGTATGTTTTGGGCTCTGAAATACAAAATTTGTATTTTTTTCCCTCTTTGTAGGGAGAGTAAAAATGTGCTTCAAAAATTACCTCTGTGTAGAAAAGATCCATTTCAGGCCAACCTGAGTTCTCTGGTGTAGGTGCTGCAGGACCTGTTGGAGACCTGGAGCAGCAGCAGTGCTGTGAAACACTCCCCAGCTGAGCAGCAGCTGTACATTAGCAAGGCCATCCTCATCTGCCTCTCCAACCTGAAGGAGCCTGAAATTGCAAGCTGCAGACAAGGTGAGGCTATATGAGAAGCGGGGCTTAGATTTCTTTAGCAGAGTATCTTACTAGGTGTAGAAAAATATCTAGTTTTGATCTGTGGATAAGCAGAATTGTCCCATATTCACCTTGGCAAATGGGGTAACTTGCTGGAGTCCTCTTTAGCATTGATATGATAGAATTCCAAGTGCATAACTTTAGGTTATGGAATTGAAGAAGGTCTATTTTTGCCTTAAGGTTCTTACCTGAGAAAAAAACCTTGTGGTTTAAAGAAGAAGAAGATTTTTAACAAGAATTGTTAAAACCTTTTAAACCTTGTGGTTTAAAAACCCTGAAGTTTTGTCACAGGAAAACAAGGACTGACTTTAGGACCAGTGAGAGGAATGGTGTGATTTGTAACTTACAGGCTTAACCTTGAAGCATGGGTGCAGCTCCAGACAGGCAGGGAAAGTAACTGGGAGTAAAAAGCTGTTAGCTTGGTGTCTGACAGTCCATGGGCATTCCTCAGTGTGAAGAGAGCAGGTTAGTCACTGGCTCACACAGTGCATAGCACACTGGGGTCGTGGCCTAACATATCTGTTTCTGTTGAAATTTAAAAAAAAATCTGTAAAATGTCTAGAATTACTTATGTGTGTGTGTGACTTATAGGGGATGTGAAGGTTCACTTCAAGACTTGCTCATCTGTTCCATTCTAGAATTAATTGTTCTTTATGTGAATAAGCGATTTGATATGTGTTACCAGTTCTGTAGTTTTATAGTCAGTTTTTTTGTCTGACAGCTGTTGGAGAGATAAGCTGAGATAAAGGAGGTCAGTCAAACAGCAGTAAGCCTTCGTGGTGAAGCTGGCAACCGGTATTCCCTGAGGGCTCACAAATACTTGTGTTATCTGCCTGTTTGAGCTTACCCAACATTAGGCAAATACCTGTCTCTGTGTGATTATTGTAGTGGTCAGAGCTTGTAATGTCCTCAAAACATAACATTTATTTAAGTGACTCTGAAACGCTCTGAAGCCAAACTAAAGATTGGCTTACTGTCCTTTTTTGTTTCAGTGAAAACCAAAATATTGCAAATTTAGAATATACTGTAATGTTTTGTTGACTTTGTACCCCGTGGAAGGGTGTGGGTTTGCTGTGTTGGTGCTGAAGGGCACCACTGACACTGCAGGGAAGGAAGTCACAGTTCAGGGACCCTTTCTATCCATTATTGTGTGATGAGTGGGTAAAGCTGCCCTCAGGCAAGCACTAAAGATTGCAGGTGTTTCTGCCACTATTTTAGAATTTCAAACATGCACTGTTTGCTGGTTGTTTGTTTCAGAGCTTCTGTCAAGCATGATGGAGGGTGTGAAATGCCACTTGGAGAGCAATGTGCCCCAACTGCGGCGTCTGGGCATGGTGGTGGCAGAGAGCATCAGCTTGAACATAAACGCTGAGGGGCCTGTCCTGAAGTTTGAGGTGAAGGTTTCACTGAAACTTGTGACTGGTGTGCTAGGCTTAGAGGAAGTAAAAGCTTTAAACCAGATGATTCAGGGCATTATAGCACTTTTTTTTATCTGGAAATAAGGAGAGGCAGTCACACCTTCAAAAAGAGAGAATCTGTTTACAAAAAAACAATTGTATGTAATGGTCAGGTGGCTGAGAGTTACCTCAGGAGTGCAATCTACTGGCAGAGGTTAGGATAAACTTGGTAATTAAAGTTTATCTTATTGCGTGAGGGAATCAGGATCTGATTTATGGGAGTTGAGAGGGAGCTTCAAACCTAAAGCAGTGGTGAGCATTCAGTACCTGACATGGTGGAAATATCTGTTCTGAGCTGGGATTTTCAAGACTGACATGGAGATATTTGCTCTGCTCTTTCCAGTAGAATTTATGTGACTTATCTGAATAAATCACATTAATTCTTTAAAAGCCTGCCACATTGCCCCTGTCACACTGTCATTTATTAAATGTTTGAAATATGGAAATAACATTCAGACAAGGTTTCATCACGTACAACTCTTAAATATAAGGACAAAGATTACAGCTACCTGCTGCTGTCAGCACAGGGATTGAAACAGGATTGGTGAGGGTTCATCTGCTCATGATTTAGTCCATGTGCACTACAAGGATGAAATGTTGAATGCTGGGCATATTTGCAGTAAGTAATAGAGTGCAGCAACAGTTATTCTGAATGTCTAGTATGAAGAGGACGATGAAACAAGAGAATTGAAGTCCCTTCTGGTGCAGACTCCATCATTCTGTGTTGTCCCCAGCCTTCCAGATGATGAGTGAGTTGTTTCTACTATTCATGCTGTCTTTTTGCCCTTCTCCATGCCTTTTTCCCATTACACACAAGAACCATGTACAGTATACAAGATGTTTTATATATTCTTAAACATCATAATGCACCACCTTCTTACAATGTGATTTAGTTACATTCACAATTCAGTTGGTAGTGTGTATTAAAATTGCCTGTTGACAGCTGCATGTGGTGAAACTGTGGTGTAGGGGTCTTGTGTGCCCTTTGGTACAGTCAAATGGACATTTCTGTTTGCTTCTTGGAATGCTGGTATTTGTTTTGTATGCCGCCAACCCATTCACCCATGGCTAAAATCTACTGCATCTATCACTCTAAAGACTGGCTGTTCAGTGCTCTTAACTTCCAGAGCATCCGCTGAGGCTCTTTAGAGCACATGTTGATCAGCAGAGGAGTGAAGTACCTTATGTTATTAGCAGATGAAGCTGTCCAGCACTCCAGGGAAGTACAAAAGATTTATTGCTCTGATTTTAGGGGCATGATCAGCATAGACAGCTGTTAGAGACTGGTTTTGAGAATCAGGGAGATGAAAGGACAATGCCAAAGTCCACAGAAATAGGTTGAGACAGAAAAAAATATTCTCAATTATTGTCTTCATCCTATGCAAGACCTAGAAATTGTTAAAAATGTTTTTTTCCCATTTGGAAGAGTCATGGAATGATTTGGGTTGGAAGAGACCTTAAAGTCCATTCCATTCCACACCCTGCCATGGGCAGGGACACCTTCCATTAAGAGCAGGTTGCTCCCAGCCCTGTCCAACCTGGTCTTGAACATTTCCAGGGATCCAGGGGCAGCCACAGCTTCTCTGGGCACCCTGTGCCAGGGCCTGCCCACCCTCATAGGGAAGAATTTCTTCCTAATATTCAATCTAAACCTACTTTCAGTTCAGTTTCATTCACAGTTTCAAATCTGGTGCAAGCCAATGTGATGTGGTTATTGGAGTCTTTCCTTAGCAGTCTCAGGTATTGTGCAGGGGAACACAGCAAACTAGCCAATTTAATTTTTTTAATCCATTGCTCTTCTGTTAGAAGATTCTGCTTCTTTTCTCCCCTTACTCCATTCTTCTTCCCAGTACTTTGTTCTTTGTGTCAGCCAAGCTGGGTGTGAAACTGCAGCAGGAATAATTATCTGCTGTTCTATTTAGGCAGCAAGGGTTGGTAGGGTGGGTAGTTTCTTCTTTGTAAGAACTATTACTGTATCCATTTTAAAATTTCTTGTTCCTCACAGCAGGAGTGAGAAAGCAGGTGCTGCACTGCCATTGGTACCAGAGAGTAATGAGAAATCCTATACAGCAGCCTCGGTGATGCCAGATGAGGAGTCGGATGCTGAACTTGACAGGTACGGGGCAAGAAACAGGGAGGAAATAGAAAATAAATGGCAGATGTGGAGGAAAAGGATCTGTTAGTACCTCATGCACTTCTTGGCAATTGTTGTGATTTCTGACCTTGTTCAGCTGAGTGGTTTGCAGCAGAGCAGTGCTTTGCGTAGAAAATTGCACAGTCAATGTGTTGTGTGCAACCGCTGTATTTGTTCTGTTTGACTTAGATACATATTTATTGGAAATTGTGGGTGTATTTACCCATTTTAATAGTGGACCTGCTTTATTCTGTCACTATATGAAGAAATCTATCTATCTATCTATCTATCTATCTAAGTTAATATGTATATGTATATGTATATATATATATATATATATATATATATAATGAAATCTCAAGAGTCAGTTTCTAGTCTCTTGGTCATCTGTCCTTGACCAGGTTATCCAGTTCCAGATCTGATCACAGAACTGCTCTTTCCCTAGAACTCCCAAGGATCCCTCTCAGGCCAGGCTTCAGCAGTGCTGCTGAGTGATAGAGGAGTGATGTGGTTATGACAGTGTATGGGCTGGTTCTTTCTCTTTGTTTTGCTATCTGGGTAAAGCAAGAACATCTGCACCCCCTGAACTAATCCCTATCTTTAATTCTTTTACAGTGATGATGACCTCATCCCTTATGACATGTCTGAGGATAAAGAGCTAAAAATTAAGGCTCCTATGTATATCCGAGACTGTATTGAAGGTAGGAGATTTTGGGCTGAGTCTTTATCTCTTTCTTACTGAGCTTGGGAGAGTGAACTCTTGCATAGGTTTATTTTTTCTGATCTAATTTGAAGAAGCTATAGAATTTTTGAGTAATTTCAGTTTAGTCCCTAATGCTGGTCATGCTGAGCGTCTGTACCAAGACAAATGATTGGCAGAAGGAAGTTTGGGTATATACCCAAACACAGCCATTCTGTTAATAACTTTTGTTTGTCCTTTGATTTCAGTTCTGACTGGATCAAGATCTGAAGATGTGGACAAATGGAAAGCTACAGTGAAGGCACTTGAGAGCTTGGTTCGGAGGAATCCAGCAGCAACAAGAGAGGTGAAGTAATATGAACTAGGTTACAAGAGGGCTGTATTGCTGGAGGGCCTATTCCTTTGCTGTCATGAGGAGCTAAACATGCCAGTGGAGCAGAAGGCCTAGCTAATGTGTAACTGGATTAAAGGTACACATTCACGAGCTTTCAGCTTGGAAGTACAAGGAAATATTTGCCTTGAAGGTGAGGCACAGGGGAACAGAGAAGCAGCAGAAGTGCTGGCAGCACCCTGCCGTCTCCAGTGCTCAAAGTGAAACATTCTACAAGTACTGTTTGCTAGTGGGAGGAAGCTCCATGCTTTATGCTGGGCGGGAAAAACACTAAAAAATGAGCTTGCAGAGCAGCCATTTTGGATTTTGAATTGAAATTCAATTTAATTGTTATTCCCCAACAAAAATGGAGGCAAAATCTAATGCACTTTCCCTGTTTGCTTGTACAAGCATAATGTCTTGTGGAGGGAGTAATTGGATTGTACTGGTCAAGATAAAAAGCTCAGGGGAGAAGAACGTGGGATAAGGTCACTGTGTGAAGAGTGCTCACCGCTACCTGCTAGTGAACGCTTGCACCAGCTGAGAAAAGAGATGGTCTGTGCTGCTGTACCCTTTAACACATCCGTTACGGTGACTATTCATTCAATGCCATGATGCTACTACTTCTCCAAAACAGTCCCAGTGAAATGTGGGCAGAGAATTGGCAGGTGGAGAATCTGTTCAGGGTTTTGGGAAATAAGTCTGATGGCATTTGGCTTAATGTGTTTTCTCTCCCTCCTAAGGAGATTTTTGTTACCTAAACAAAATACCTCCTTGTCTTTGTTTGACCATTAGAAGTGGTCCATAATTCCTATGAGTAAAAAACCCAAACACCATCAGGGTTTTGATTCTTTCTTTCATACTTTGAGCAGGTTAGCGTGGAGCTGACAAAAATATTATTGCATCTGGAGGAGAAGACCTGCATTGAAGGCTTTGTAGAGCTCCGTCAAAGAGCTCAAGTAGCTGTTTTAACCACAGACCCGATACCTGTGAGTTCCTCCCGCTATTTTCCTTTTTCCAGTTGAAGCACAGGCAAAAATTGAAGCAGCTGAAGTCTCCTTCTCAATTGATAGAGGGAGATGTCTGTGTGGTAGAGCAAGTAGTTCAGGTCTAACAACATTTATGCTTCTGAAGACTCTGCAAGGAATGTCTGAACCAATGGGAAAAAGAACAGCCTGTCAAACAGAGGAACTGTTTTGAAGGCTGTTGGTTTGAGTGTACCTGACAAGGCAGATCAGATAAGAACTTGTTGTACTGAAGGGTTTCACATAAAGGGAAGCTGAGGCACAGAGGGCTTCTGCAGAGAAAGACCTGACTGGTGACTGTAATCAGGGAATCAGAGACTGGTTTGGGTGGGAAAGGATCTTTTAAAGCCCATCTCATTCCAACCCCCTGCCATGGACAGGGACACCTTCCACTATCCCAGGTGGCTCCAAGCCCTGTCCAACCTGGCCTTGGACACTTCCAGAGATCCAGGAGCAGCCACAGCTTCTCTGGGCACCCTGTGCCAGGGCCTCAGCACCATCCCAGGGAAAAATTCCTAATCTAGATCTATTCTCTGCCAGTTTAACATCTTTATCTTTTATGCTAGCCAGGCCCCAGTAAAAGGCCTCCGTCTATCTTTCCTATAATGTTCTTTAAGTACTGAAATGCCACAGTGAGGTCTCCTAGCTGCTGTGGTGGTTGTTTGAGTAACTTTGCATAGGAGGGAGAGAAGAGTGATGCAGTCTTATCTGTCATTTAGATTTTTTGGGAGAATCTAGAAGTGTAAGTGTCTGAATTTCCCATTTACACTGTGTGTTTCTTCCCATCTCTTGGAGGCTTGCTGTTACCTAACATGAAGCAGAATCTGTGAAATGAAATGCTTTTAGAGTTAATGGGAAGGCTGTTTCTAGCATGGGTCTGTGTTCATTCTACCCTGATTTTTCTGTACAGGTTGCAAAGTACTTGACCTCCCAGTTCTACTCTCTGAACTACAGTCTCTGTCAGCGCATAGACATCCTTGATGTGAGTGCTCTCACTTCCCGCTTTCCTTCTGTCTGTTCCACTTTCCTGAGGTGTAATGGGATTACCTTTTATTCCTCATGGGAGAAGGCAGAGGCATGGGAATCTCTTATATTACTATTTGTGTTTGGCATTCCCCTCTCATTCCTAACCCTACTACACTCCATCACACAGGCATCTCTCCCCACAGAATGCAGAGCATGTGTTGGGCACTTGCCTGGGAGAGGCCACTGATCACTTTCACATCATCAGTCTGTTTTATCTTCCCTTTCTGGAGGACCGTGATCTGTCTGTGACTCCTTCCACACTTGAGTCTGAAGGAGGAGCCACCGCTCTGTTTCAGGGCTAAGTGACCAAGTGCTTGGTCAGTACCTCAGTGCCAGGTGGCTGTTGGAGGTCAATTTCCGGCTGTTCTTCACTCTAAAACTGTTGTGCCTTTCAGCCTTGTTGCTCCTGTCAGTTTGGATGCAGGTAACGCTTTTGTTGTTCCCTAGGAATTACCCATTTTTAACGGAACCTCTCTCTGTTTTATCTAGGTATTGGTTTTGGCAGCTCAGGAACTGTCCTGTCCCAAATTCCATGGGAAGACCAAGCATTCTAGTGTCCAAAAGCCTTGTATCCAGCTCCTTACGGGGAGTGACAGCTCTAAGGGCTGGAGAAGAATTGTTGATGAGAGGATCAAAAGCAAGACTCGGAGATTTGATACGGTGAGGCTAGAGGCAAACTAATGTAAAATCCACCAGAAATTGGGACACTTGGAGTCACTGTAAGCACTGTCTGGAAAGAGCAAAATACCTGTGAAAGTGGACCCAATCCAAAGGAAAGTTTGAATTTCCCATCTCCAGCAGGGAGAGGAAGATAAACCTGAAATTCCTTACCTGATTTTGAGAGATAATCATTGTTCTGTGCTTGTTCTGAGCTTGTGTGGCCACTGCAGGGAGCTGTGACTTCACTTTGCAATCCCAGGGCCTCCATCAGACTAGCTGCCTCAGGACTACACTGTCTCAGCCTTCCTATTTTCCAGGGAGATAAATTGATGCCAGTTTCCTAATTTCCAGAATTCCCCTATGGTTCAGCCTGGAGAGTTTGCCTTCCAAAACTTCTTTATCCCTTGCATATTCTTGTTATATCTAACTGAGCAGTACTGAGGCATATTGTATTGAAATGTTTAGATGTGGAGTGGGAGCTAAGATCTGAAGTGGGAAGTGAGCAATCCAGTCGGAAACCTAGTAGCCACAGGTATACAAGCAGTAGCTGACGATGGGCTGGCTGCAAGGAACCTGTAGTCTTGACAGTGTCCAGTGAGGTGGTAGAGCTGGATGCTGTATCTTGTGCCTAGACTTCATTTTTCTCTTGGACAGGGTCAGTCTCGTGTGGAACTGGCTTCCTGCCCAAACAAGTTCAATTCTGTTGCTGGGTATTTCTTTTTCCCATTGATTCAGCACTTTGACAGGTGAGTGTGAACACCTTAGGATGTGGGATGTGGACATAGCAACTGCCAGAGTGAACCTTTCTGTTTGTCCTGCTTGCCTCAAAGCAGCAGGCTACAGCTGAGGAGCTGTGCAGGAGCCCAGTGACACCACACTGACACTTGGGTCTTTCACAAAGCTTGGGGAGAAGTGGGTTGTGGTCTCTTGGACTTATCCTTTGAAATCTTGTGGGGCAGGAGTATGTAGGACCCTGCAGAAGTGAAGATCCATCAGCAGGTACACAGACAAGTAATTCTGGCAGTACCACACCAGTTGTCTTGGCTCAGCCTCTACTGTGAGCCGGTTCACACAAACCACAGAGCTCAGACTGCAATCTTGAACCAAAGTTAGCTCCATCTCTGGTTTGGCCTATCACCTGCACTGGTCTTTGAGGCCATAGTAGAGGACACAGGACACAGTTTATTGTCAGTCCCTTAAGTCTTTGTGAACCTAAGGAAGGCTGAGTAATCAGTTCCATGATAACCAAGATGATTGTAATACCAGTTGTAATGGTATGGCAGTGGGGGCAGCTTTTGCCTATAGGTCTTTACAGGTAAAGCCTGTTGGTAGAATTTGTGATACCTGCTGTACAAGTAGAGGATGTTGCTCTGCAAGATACTGGTCTGGGAGAAAAGATGAGAGCAAACAGCTCTGATCTCTGTTAACTTGGTAGTGCCTGTATAATGACTGTTGTTGTCACGATTCAGGCTTTTGGGGACAATTCCCCCTGCATAACCCTCCTGACTGTTCCAAAGAGGCACTGATCATCCTTCTCACTGCTGCACAACTCTGTGTCTTGTGCTTGCAGACCTTTAACAACATTTGATCTTCTGGGAGAAGATCACTTAGTCCTTGGAAGACTGGTTCACACTTTAGCAGTCCTGATGTACTTGGCTGTCAACACTGTGGTAAGGAAGGGCAGAGGGAAGGGGTGACTTCCAGCCTGGGAACTTGAGGTGTCCTCTGGGTTAGCCATGTGCTTTAGGGGCTGCTGCACTGAGACTGGCAGCAAGTTGGAGTTGAGTGGGCTGAGAAGTTGTGAAATGGGCTGGGAGGAAATAGTTGGAAAATAAACATGGGATTCAAGCCACCCCTGCACTGTCTTTAGCTTCTTGTCAACTTCTTGGGGGGATTTGGCACATTATTTCACTTTACTGCCAAAGTTTCCACATCTGTAAAATAAATTCAGTTGTATCTGACCTTAAGAAAACTTTCGTTCAATCATTTGGAAAACACTCCCAGACTCATGATGGGATTGTTGGGGTGTCCTGTGCAGAGCAGGAGTTGGATTCCTGACCCTTGTGGGTTCCTTACAGATCAGGACATACTGTGATTCCATGAGCACTATGTCTTGAGGCCCAGCTGTACAGGGCAGTGTGGATGGTATTCAGTGCTGCTGTCGCAATCCTCTTTTGCAGGCAGTGACAACAATGGGAAAGGCACTGCTGGAATTTGTTTGGGCACTGCGTTTCCACACGGACTCGTGAGTTACTGTAGTTGTATGCTCTCATTTTTAAAGATCAGCTATGAGCCAGGCTCCAGTCATGGTTTGTCTTTGTCCAAGACCAGCATCTGGCTCAGAGTGTCAGTGACTTAATGCATTTACTTTGTGCTCTCCTCCAGCTGTGTGTTCTTATGACTGCGTTAAATGTTAGCCCAACATATGAACTTCACTGCTGTCTTCTGGTGTGGCAGTACAGCCATTACCTATAGAAAGGTTGACAAATTTCCTGACTACCTGTCCATGTGACAGTTTCCTCCCCGTGTTTACTCAGGGAGCTCAGAAAACTTTAGATTGAATTCCAGCATTCAGTCTTGGAAAGGAATTAAGACATGTAGCCAAAAGGCTATAAACATCCAATTTCTGTTTTGCTCTCAGATGTGTCCAGGACTCTGAATTGTGCTAGGCTCCTGTGCACAGCATGACAGGGGCTCTGTATGTGAGACACACTGCAAGATTACACCCCTAAGCAGCAGGAATATGGCAAAAGTTGTCATGCTGTTTGAAACTGGAGCACCCCTGAGGTGAGGAAATCAATGCAGAGCATAAAGCTGCATTACCAGTTCAGTCCTTGTCCACAGGTATGTGCGCCAGGGCCTTTTGTCCTGTATCTCCTCCCTGCTCCTCAGTGTCCCTACGGAACGGATTCTGGAAGACATGACAGAAGAACTGTTGGAGACTCAGTCCTGGCTGGGAGGTAAGACCTGGTGGGGTGCAGCTGCGCTTTTCTGGTTAGTGCCGTGGTCTTTGTGCAGCATCTCTTTAATTGTGATGGCAGCAGTGATGTCCTGGCATTGTGCATCAGAGATCTGCATGATCAGCAAGCAGAGCACCATGTGTGCTGTAGGGATGCAGCACTGGGGCACCTGAGGCATAAGCCAAGACCTGGATATGGCATTACAAGCTGTGACTGTCTTCACAGGCCACCCAGACAAATCCCCAAAGATAGTCTGTGCCTCCTTTCTCCATCTGAGCAGCCAACCACGCACCTCATCAAGCTGCAGGAAGGGTTGTCACATTGCCTGTTACGCCCAGACAGTGACTTTGGCCAGCAGAAAGACACAAAGCTTGTACAGGCTGTTTACACCTTGTGCTCATGAGGGGGGTGTTGTTAGAGCTAAAAACAGGAGGAAGAGGAACACGGCTTAGTGTCTAGTTTCCTATTGTTGATGGAAAGAAAAAGCTACAAAAGACAGCAAATTACTTTAAATGCTGTACCCAGCACACCTTTCATCAACACAAACTGTGTCTGTGGGTTCTGGCAGGCTGGAGCTGCACAGATCAGTGCTCAGGTGCTGCAGTGAGCTGGAGGGAAAAGAACAACTAATGTTGAAGCCTTCACTGTGTTGTGAGGGTAATTCTTGTTATTCCCTGGTCTGGTTTCCTTCACCATTCTCACTTTTGGTGAGTCGCTTCCCACCGGGAGCAAGCAGGAAGCAACACTGACCCAGCTGGCCTCTGATCCTGGCAGGTTGGGGTGCTCTGTGCCCTTTGAACGGAAGAGAGTTGCCATGTGGGGCTGAAGACTTCACTTTTCCCATGACACTATGTGCTCTCAGGAATCTGCTTGTCTCTGCATTTAACACTGCTGTTACCAAGTGAAGCCTTTCAGGAATGTATTTCCAGCATGAGGGTTTGCATAATCTGTTTGCAGTGAGTTATTTTGGGGAGGAGGAGGATGACCAAGACAGTAGCATCTTCTTGTGCTTGTAGGTAGTGTAATAGCCCTGTCTTTTCGTCTAATGCTTTAGCATGAAAGCTACGTGGTTATTCCTGGTGGGAATGAGAGCAGGGTAAGATAACTGTTGTGGGTATACCAGAGAAAGGAAAACTGCTGTAGGAGTCATTCAGAAGCCTTAAAGAATTCAGCTTCACATATGGTCAGGTGCAATTTAAGAGCAATTTAAAGGGCTTCTAGAGCTGCTTCCTAAAGCACAGCAGCTTCTTGGGCTGTGCCTTTGCTATTTATTGTAAGGCTGTTGGGGAAACAGTTCACAGGGAGGTACTGGTCCCTCCCTGCTGCTCCAACATGCCAAGTCTGGCACTAGAGACCTCCTTCTGTGACTGAATCACAGGTCTGAGCACATGGACTTTGCTGTTGCTTCATGACTCTTCTGGACAAGATTTGCAAGAGTCATGTATTAGCTGTGCTGTAGCTGGAAATGACAAGCTATCTTGCACGGGAGCCTTGACTACTATGCCTTTTAGCCACTTTGGGTTTTAGCTTAAAGCATCTGTGTTTCTCCCATGTGTTTCTCCCATGGCCAAAACACAGTGGTGAACAGTGGGATAGGAAATGTTACACATGAAGTGCTTAGTAGAAATCCACAGACTTTCAGTTTGTTGTTACATCTGGACCTCTGCAAACTGCTGTAGTGTGCCCTATGACTGACTGTTGGCCCTTCAGTCTGTTGGCTGCAGCCCTGGCACTGTCTGCACTGGATGCTTTGGGACATATCAGCTACGGAGAGAGATGAGAATCCACTTTGGACTTGTCCATCATTACCCTTAGCTACCATGCTGGACTTGCTGTTGAACAGCCTGATCCTTCCTGGGAGAGGGAGGGAATACCTAAATGCTTCTAGGAAATGCCCTAGGAAAGGGCATTCCCTGAGGAACCCTTTGATTCCTCAACTTTAAATGCTGTACCTCAGGTGTGCTGGGTACAGCATTTAAAGTTGGCTGCCTTTGAGGGAATTCCCCACCCCTTGCAAGTGCTCTGCAGCTATGTCATGGGTAAGTGAGGTTTATGTCAGGACCAACAGGACACTCTGGTGCCTTGTGCCTCCCAAGCAGTGCCAGCAGTGCCAGGTCCATGCTCATGGAACAGAAGCAGCACCAACAGCACTCTGAGCTTTTGAGCTTGTTCCAATCTGCCTTGTAACCTTCCCTTTTGTCTTCTGCAGAGGGAGTATGGAAGCACCAGGCTGCAGCTCTCCCTAGATTATAAATAGCTATGCTCCAGTGACGTGAGTCATGTGTTTGGGCTGACAGTGCTGGGCTCCCAGCACTACTCGTGCGTACAGGATATCCTCACACAGGCTCCCTGCTCTTCCAGGCTCCCCTGCTCAGACATCCTGCATGCATCCTGGCTGTTACTTTGCAGGCTCATGAAGGGCCCCTGGAATAACAGCTGCTGGGAACTGTCTCATGCTGCCCTTATGTGCTGTGGGAAGTGTGGAACCTATTGATCAGAAAATTGGTCTCTCAAAGTGGAGAATATGCTGAACCTTGGGGCCTGTCTCCTTCTTTCCGTGTTGGCATCATGACCTTAAATTCAGGAAGGAGCACTGACCATTTTAGATTGCAAGAACGTCAGAGTGAAGACTTCAGACTTTGGAGAAAGTGGATTTCTAGCTGCAGACTTCATTCACGCTTGTAGCTCAGCTGTACAAAGCTTTTGTGTAGCTCAAGGTGACAAGTACAAATTCTGGCTTGGAGATTATCCCATGGGATTCAAGGTCAGACAGTTTCTACAATGTCTCAGACCAACTGACTGTTTGTTTCTCCCTCAAAACTGACTGGAGCACTACCCCATGTGGCAGTCAGGGCTTGGCTGAACTCATGCTGCTTTACATGATCAAGTTTGTGCATCTCTGCCTTCTGGCCTAATGCAGTTCCTGCAAGTCCTCATGTCCAGCCCAGCCATAGGTGCAAATGCTGTTGTTTAGTTTGGTGATTGTCAGTAAAATAGTGAGAAATGTTAAGGGCACTTTTTCCCATTCTCCAATTAACAGTGGCTGCTTCTTTTGCAGATGTGATGGAAAAGGACCCTGATGGGGACTGCAGAAGGCTGGCCCTGCAAAACTTGCTGCTAATGGAGAACCTGAAAAAGAGACTTGAAGCTGCTCCTTCCTAGCAGAAGGGTAACAGAAATGACCTTTCCCTTGTGCTCTTGCCAGCTGGATGTATTTGGGCACTGCTGGGGCCTCTTCAGCAGTCACCTGGCTGGAGGAGAGGAAGAAGGGGGAAGGGTGCTGAGCTGCAAGCCAGCGAGCCTGACTTGACATCTGGACTTTGTAGTGGAAGCCAATTGAGTGAGCTCTGGGTATCCGGTACAGCGTGTACAGATGCAGGAAGGCAGGCGAGTGCTGCCATCTTCCCGTGCCCCCAGCCCCCACCCCAGCTATTTATAACCTTGGCAGGTCTAAGCACTCAGCTAAAAATACAGGGAAGATCTCACAGAGCCTTCTTGTCAAAAAAAACAGGAGGGCTGGGGAGGACCACTTGCCACTGTAACCTGCCCCTTACGAAGGCTCCCATGTCCCTGAGCAGCTGGAGTTTGGGGGGCCAGCTGTTGGTCTGCTGCTGGAAGGGGTGGAAGGAATGGCACTGCTGATGGGATGCAAGCACTGGATAACTACACTGAAGTGCTGAAAATGTGCCAGACTTTAACAGCCTGACCTAGAGCTGGGCTGTGGTTAGGAAGCAATTCTTTTTGTATAATAGGGAATTCTTTTTCTATAACAGTACAGAACTAAGTTTCTACTAAAGAATAAATAATGTTGAGATTTTGACCTTAAAATCTCCCCAGACCTTCTTCCCTGAAAGCAATTTAGAAACTTCATGTTCCCCCCCCCCAAGTTTTGAAGCAAGTCACAAAACATGAAAAAGAAAAATGATTCTAAGTGTAAGGGCTAGTTGGTAAGAAATGTGAGTGACCTGGTAACTACTCCTTGGCAGGGCACGGTGACAGGCAGAGAGGTGAGCAGAACCTTGGTTCTTATGTTGAGCTTCACTTCTCTCAGTCATGCTTGTGCCAAAGAAGAAATTGACCTCCAAAAATCTGACTAGTACAGAGTAGCTTGATGTAACTGCAAGAGAAGGAGCTTCAAAGCAAGAAAGAAGTTTCACTCACTCAGTGACCCAACTTGAGCAGAGATTGGACTAGGGGGCATCCAGGATCCCTTCCAACCCAGGCATTCTGTGACTCTGAGGTTTACCCCAGATGTCTGTAAGGAGTTGCTCTAGTCCACATGACCCTCTGATGTATTTAAACAGAGAAGCTTTTGTTGGGAAAACTCTGCCTTCATCCTGCAGAAGTGGGTAGTTTGACTTTCAACCAAGCTCCTACCCAAATGGGATGGGGATTGTTTTCAGAAGGTTTCACTTCAAAGGAATCACAGATCTGCACCTTAGCAGATCACAGTTGTACTTGAAAGGCAACTTGCAGTTTCCACCTCAGTTATTGAGCTCTTCTGTACTGAGAAAAAGTGAAGTTACAATATGCAGTTCTTACTGGGTTTTTCTGCCTCAAATTTATTAAAATACTAAAACCAGCTTTCTAACAGAATGTACGTGTGAACTGCTGTAGGCTGTGCTTGAGAGAACATATTAACTCTAATACTGTTGCTTGTACAGTCAAGCAGGAAAAATAAATTTCTTGGTTATAACCAAAAACAGTAACAGTATGTGACTGATCTGGGCCCCCTAATGAGGATGGAATACATGAGCTGATAATAAAGTCAGCTTTGCATTTGGTAAATGATCACTGTCAGGGTTCTTCCACTTCATCAGCCACTTCTTCCTCCTCCCTGTTGTCCATGCTGCCGTGGCCAGCGTGTGCTGGGGCCTGGGCTCGGCTCATGGGAACGCCAGCTCCTCGGTGCACAGTCTCCATGGTCTGTGGCGACACATAGTAGCTCAGATTCGAGGCTGGAATTCTTTTCTCCATCTCTTCCAGGTAGCGATAAGCCTAAAGGAATGCAGAAATCACTGTCAGAGGGAGCACTGCTACAGGGGCCCCAGTAAACCATTTCTTGTACTTTGCACATTAAAAGTGAAGTTCATCAGCCCAGGTGGAGGAGCTTGCACTTGGCACACTCGCGTTTCATCGGAGCACTGGGCCTGTTCAGGGGATGTGTGGCACATCTGCCCTGAAGGAGCAATTCACTATTTCCTCAAATAACTGCCATTTTACAGTTTTCTTCTCTGGCCGGGTAGCAAACACGGTGTGGTGGCATTGCTGAGGCACGCACCTAGACTTACCTTCTGTTCTCATTGAATTACTGGGAATGGTTAAGAATCTACCACCATTTACGCTCTGTGTCCTGTGAGCTTTATTTTTCTCTTCTCCCATAGAATGAAAAATAGAGGTAAAGTTCCTGAGTGTGCCTCACCCTTTTAGGCTCCTACCATGGAATATCTTCCTGTGTGAGAGCCACGCTCCACCAAGCTGCACCAGTGGACAATATGGCTTCTGTAGGTTAGGAGAATTAAGACTTTACTTACTGTATGGAATTCCTCCACTTGTGCATAATGCTGAACCAAAAATCCCAGGATGTCGCCATGCCGGATGGCATTGTCAAAGTCCTGTTCACCCAGGAGCAGTTCACACTGCCTGACTGCTTCTTCAGTGTCTTCAGGGTAAACTCTAGGAAAGGGGAAAAGGAAGTGTCACAGCCCAGGGAGAGCATTCAGCTTATCCTGCCAAGGACAGGGAAGAGTTTTTACTGCATAAGTTTTCATGACAGAAGTCCAAACAAAACCCAGAAACCCCCCTTGTCCTGGGACTGAATGGCCAGTGTGGGCAGCAAGGGAGGTGGAGATTCTACCCTGCCCTGCTCAGATGAGACCCCCACCTGCCGAGTTCCCTCCAGCCCTGGGGTCCCAGCACAGGCAGGATATGGAGTTGCTGGAGCAAGTCCAGAGGAGGCCATGAAAGTGTTCCAAGGGCTGGAGCCCCCCCCCTCTGGACCCAGGCTGGGAGAGCTGGGGGTGTTCATCTGGAGAGAAGGCTCCAGGGAGAGCTCAGAGCCTCTTCAGGGCCTAAAGGGGCTCCAGGTTAGCTGGCGAGGGACTGGGGACAAGGGCCCTGAGGGACAGGACAGGGGGGAATGGCTTCCCACTGCCAGAGGGCAGGGTTGGATGGAATATTGGGAAGGAATTGTTCCCTGGGAGGGTGGGGAGGCCCTGGCACAGGGTGTCCAGAGAAGCTGTGGTTGTCCCATCACTGGAAGTGTTCAAGGCCAGGTTGGACGTGGCTTAGAAGAACATGGGGTAGTGGAAGGTGTTCCTGCCTATGGCAGGCTTTTGGAACAAGATGGTCTTTAAAGTCCCTTCCCACCCAAACCAGTCAGTGATTCTGTGATTTTATGATAATCACCTTTCTGGCTACACCTCCCTTGGTCTATAGCCTTCCTTTTCAGGTTATCTTTCCATCTTTAATGCAACATTTTAAATGCACTTTAAAAAAATCACATTATGGTTTCCCTGCTAGAAAAATGTATCGGTAGCTTTTTTTTTTTGCAGCAAGCTGCAAATTATTTATTAAACTTTAGGTGCTGTTACAACTTCTATTCTGGTATGATAGTTTCTGTGCTGTCCGTGCTGCAGCTCACCTCTGAGCATGGATGAACCGCTTCATCAGACTCATCCTGCTCTGCAGGTGACCAAGTTTGCTTTCCTGTTCCACAGGGTTTCTGGCCTTTGCTTTGGAAAGGCACTTGTATGCTTCTGTCAGTGCTCTGTGGGCTTTTTCATAGTTCTGATACTCATCGATTTCTACCTGCAAGAGGAGAAAGGAGATGGTCTCGCTCCAGAGCCAATAAACCAAACACCTTCAGCAGTCACAGAAAGGGCAGTACCTGAGCACATGCATCATAGAAACCTGCCAGGAGGTCAAGGGCCCCTCCTTTGGTGTAGAAGCTGATGATACTCGCAGTAATCTTTGCGTCCTTACGCCAATCCAGTGACTGCAGGTAGTTGGCTGCCATGATATAAATTTCTCTCTGTCTGGAAACTCCCGCAAAGAAGATAATTTTCTCAGTATCTCCAGATTTCAGTAATGCCCTCATAGCCTGGCAAGGGAAAGAGTGGCACAGAGGGAGAGAGGGAAAATATTGTGAATGCAAAAACACCATCAAGATGGCTCAGAAGTTTTATGTGGGTAGCTACTGTAGGAAGTCTGCTTCAAGGTTTACTTTTCAAAACACCCTCGTTTTGAGGCTATCCAGGCTGACCTTTAACTTGTTTCCTGCTTGTGTGTATTTCTTGGTGGCAATATGGTAGTTGCCTTGTCTCATGCAGCAGTCAGCAATTTGCTCCAGCAGCTCTCTCCGGGACTCCTCAGAGAGATCCTGGGATTCCTTGGAGACTGTCATCTTCTCGGCCAGCTCCTCGGTGATGGTTAGGTTCTGCTCCAGGCAGAGCTGCAGAGCTTCGTGGTACTGATGGGAGCAAGAGAGCGATGAGGCAAACACTACCATGATACATCACATTTGCTTGTGGTGTAACCTATGGAAATCAGCTAGATGCACAAGTAGCTGAGGATGCTCTGTCTGGAACACTGGGCTGTAGTTATGTGTCTCAACATCAGCCCCTGTTCAGGCACACACTGTCCCATTTGTTTGCTAAGAAGAACATGTTTGTTCTTCCATGACAACATTGCTCTCACACAAGTGTGCCATTAAAGATTCAGCCATTTTGACTCTGAACATGAGATTTTCAGAGACATACAAGTCAGGTTTGTTAGGCACAATTAATAGTGACATTTTTAGCAAATACAAATAAATTGAAAGATTTTGTTAAATATTTTGGTACTTCCCATATAGGAACAAATGCTGAGTAGGCCATACAAAAGCTTGTAGTCCAGAAAAGAGCTATGGTACCCTTGCAAAGAAAGTGTAGAAGAAAGCCAGCCATGGGAGCTTGTTAAAGAGGAGTGAGCACAGACTGGTCTGGTGCCCAGCATTTTGGCGAGGCTGAGCTGCCAGTGCCTCTGAATCACTGGCTTAGGAGGAATCTTGAAACTTTACAAGTGTCTCTGATATCTGTTTATCTGCACAGATGAATGGCCGTGTGCAGGTACACACCTGTTGTGCTCTTCTACCTGTGCAGAGGGGACCAGAGGGCTCAGCTCACCTTCTTGGCTGTGAGCAGCAGCTCCATTGCCTTCTCATACTGAGCATGTTCAATGAAGAACCCGGAGCAGCGGGCGAGCAGGGCTGGGTCGGATTTCTCATCCAGGTCCTCAGCAATGAGCTGTAGGGCCCCGAACTGCTGTGTGGCGAAGGCCAGCTCCAGGGCTTTGGAGAAGTGTCCTGCCTGCAAAATTAGGAATGAGGCTTCAAAGACTAGAATCAGCACTACAGAGCCAGTTCACAGGACACCCTGGCTTAATAAAGCATTACTCACCATGAAAAAATTACTAATAAGCAGGACATAGTAAGCACCACAGCTGATTTAACATTCCTCTGCTGTAGGAACTGCTTCAGTGTAAAGTTTGGGAGTTTTCACTAAAAAACATTTACCTTGTGGTATAACATAACAGCTCTGTCCATTTGATCGCCTTTTTCCTCATAATAGCAGGCTGCCTCTATCATGTCTTCTGGTGAGCTCAGGAGAGCCAAGTTCATCAGCTGATCATTTAAATTATTCGCCTGTTCAAAAGCAAAGGTTTGGCTCTGGGTGTGCACACAAAAATTTTGCAATTCCAACTTCTGGCAAGTCTGTGTCTTTATGCTGTCCCACAGTATTAAACTCTCACCCCCTTCTGTGTAAAACCTCTACAACCCAAGTGATTTTTAGCTTTGATTATGATTATTTCTTTCAGGGAGTTTCTGATGAGCTGTTTAAGAAAACACATTCCCAAACCACCAAGGCATTGTTGATCCACCTTTGGTAGAAGAGGTCAGCGGAAACCAGGAGCAGCTTCATCATGGGCTGTTCAAGAGCAGGCAGCGTCTTATGGGACAGAACAGGCACAAACACCTTACACTCCCAAAGGGCAGAAGCCTGTGCTGGTGTGGGCACACTGCACCTCTCAGCGTACCTTGCACAAGCGCATGGCGTTGTTGAACGCCTGGGCCCGGCTGTAGAAGTGCACGGCCTGCTTGATGTCCTCCTGACTCTCATACTGGCGTGCCAGGTGATAGGAGGCTGCCCCATTCCCCGTTTCATTTGCTATTTCAGCAGCCTGCAGAGGGAATTGTACAGCTTTACTTCACGTCCATGCTCCTCCCAGCAATGAGAGCTCTGGAAGCAGGTGGAAGCAGGCTGCCTTACCTTCTCAATGTTGCCTTGAAAGCAGTGAACACGGACTAGGGAAAAATAATCCTGAGCCAGTGCATAGTATTTTAATGCGGACTCCATATCTGACTGGCTCTCCAAGTACTGTGCCCACCACTTCCACAGGCTCCTGGAAAAGCAACAATATTCACTGCAGCAATGAGAACTGACAGATGCTGTTTGTCACTCCTAGAGAGCTTGAACTGAACACACTTCTTAGTGTGTTCATGGTTTACACCACCCAAGTGTGACATTCCCAAGATCTGCACTATACTGAAGTTAGCCTGGATAACAATGTGGCAGTTCTTATGCAAGTGCAGTATAAACCTAAAAAGCTGTTGGAGGGTCATAGTGGATAAGGCAGGGGTTGAATGAGACTAAGATTCACACTCTGTCATCCTCACACTCATCACAAATTGTATGTCAGACCTGACAGCCCATGTAGAAGGAACAAGCATAGCAACTGACTTGTCTTTCATCTTGTTGATGTAGTTCTCCAGGGCCTGTAAGTCTTCAGAGAGCATTCGAGGTACCTCAAACCTGTGTGTGTCTGACTTTTCATAGCTGTAAAGAAGAAAAACATATTAGATGTGAAATGTCAGCCTCCTTATTAGCTCTCTATTAATCTATTTAATCATGTTTGCCAGCCGTCAACAGACAACACTGGCAACAACTGCTTCAGCTATATAAGTAAGTTCACTGTAAAACCAGTTGCAGTCCACCAGCACGATCAAAAATTAGAAGTTCAATGGTACTGCCAGGCACTTGGAAGCAGGGAGGTGTGATCTTCACAGCACACAAAATACTTTAAAAGTGCCAGTAATGGCCCAGAGAAGTATTTCATAAAGTTCCCCAAGCATCAAGCACACCTGTCTGGACAGGTCACAAATGGTCCAGGCTCCACATTGTACCACCCACTGCAACATCAGCCTCTGCCACTGCTGAGAGCTCACTGCCCTTCCACAGCACCAACGTCTCCTAACCTCACTGCCCACCATGGCCATCAGTGTGTCTGCCTGAGCACGGCAGAGTTCTGCTTTGATTCTGAACAGAATTGACCTCATTGGATGATGATGATGATGATGATGATGGAACTTTCATATTGGAAAACTCATATAAAAGCAAGATCTCAAACAAGAAATACAAGACATCAAAAATACCCTCCCTTAATTTCTCATGGGACTTGGCAGTCACAGGAGAACATCAGCCACCAGAAGCAACCAAATCAAACTAAATTCTGCTCCAGCAGTTGTGTCTGGGACTCTCGGGAAAAGCAAATAATTGGTTTCTTCATGGAAAAGAAAGGAAAAGATGGCAGTGGTCTTCCAGAGACAAACACAGGACTGGACATGAGTGGGTTTTCACTACTGGCTCAGGACAGACTCTTGACTTTTTAAGACACTACTTGCATGGGAGGGTGCTGGGAGGTTTCACTGGGAATACTTTCACTCTGTGAGATGGAAGGCACCAGAAACAGGAAAAGACATTAATTAATTTTTACTGGTCATCATCAAACATCCTCCTTCACCCATCTTCACAGGAGAAAGAGGCTCCCAGTCCCCCAGCTACACCTAGCTGGTGCTTACTGAGTGATTGCCAGACTCTGCTGCCCGGTTGCCTCCAGGTGCTTGGCGTAGTTGTAGTGGGTGGTGCGCAGGTGAACCCGGTCGTGAGCCTCGGCCGTTTCGATGGCTTTCTGCCACTGGTTGGAGGCCTGGTAGAACTTGTTCAAGAGGTCATAGCGTCTGCAATCCTTGTACAGCCGCTCTGCATCCTCCTGGGGGGAGAGGAACACCCGAAATCCCTGTCAGCCCCGACCGTGCCGCGTGTCAGTCACAACAGGCACTCCTTGGAGCAGTTTATTAGTGCAGGGCATTGCAATGCAATTAAAGCAACAATCAGTCAGAGGGTTTAACCAACTAAATATACGTGGCCTGGGATAGCATGTTATTGGGAAACAGGATGGTTATGTAAAAATAAGGAAAGCGCTCGGATCCTGACATTTATTGTACAGGATTGCCTGGGAGAGAGGGGAGTGACACAATCAAGTCATCAGTGATCAAATGCTGTCATCAAGACTGTGAATCACCAAAAATGGAGACATGCTTAGGTGGGGGTACAGCTACTGATCATGCTGCCCACCCAGGGGTGGGGTTTAAGAGAAGATCCTGGCACTCAGGGTTTGAGAATTAAGGTACTGCAAGCCAGGGAACCCCTGTGGTCTCCCAGCAGATCTCAGAGGTAGCAGTGCTGTTTGTGGACAACTGAGCTCCATTCCTGGGAATAAATGTTAATAATTTATTGCAGAATTAGAACAGGAGGGTTCTGCTGGTGCTGACGCAAGGGCAAGCAAATTTGGAACTATTATTTTTATTCTCTGAGAGGTTCTAACTCCTGTAGAAGGAGCACTTTCCTGCTCCACCCAACTGCTGTCCAGCTGAACACTATATTTAGTAAATTGAGATTATCTGTCCAAGACAGAAAAATGCTTTCTGTCTTGTATTGTTTCAAATTAAAAAAAGCACAGAAAGTGGAAAAGGAAGATGCCTGCCCTAAGACACTGCACAAGATGGAAAAAAAAGCAGTAGAACTGCATTTGTTTTGCTGTAGTTCCCTTCCACCTCTCCAAACAGATCTAAATATGCAAGAGAAGAAACGCTGACACTTTTCAGCCTCATAGTTTTCTCTGCCAGGAAGCCTTTACAAATATTTAGTTTGACTTTTCCTTTTTTCCTTACCTTTAACTCAGAATAGTTACTCTCTGTCTCTTTCTCGCTCTCATACTCCTCAAGTAACTATAGATTGCTAAATACCTTTTCAAGCCAAATTCTAATTATTTGGCCATTTTCAAGACTTCCTTTTCTGTGAAATCTTTCCAAGAGCTGAGAAATTTGCATTGGTTTTGTCTGAACCTCTCCCAGTTCATCAACTATTTTTTCTGTAATGAGATACTTAAAGGCTGGAGGTCATCATTCCAGTGGTAGCTGCCCTGAATACACAGGCAGGAGTTACCAAATCCAGGCCGCAGGATTTGGTATCTCCTCAAACATAGCCCCAAACTGATTTTTGCTGTCATAGCTATTTTTAATCTAATTCAGTACTTCCTATAGACTGTGGGTTATTTCATAAATTCTTTTCCAGTTTTTCCCTCTGACAGATCATATGCCTGGATCTCTGATGGTTCCCAAATGAAAAATTTCTGGCTTTCTTATGGATCATTGCTAAAGGTATTAAATTAGTGGAATATGAATTCCTCTCTAACCAGCACCAGTCAATTTTCAATCCATATGACAATGCTGGTCTCAAACCCAGCTTAGATCTCAGTTCTATTGGCAGTCAAGGGGAATGAAGACAGACATGAGACACAAGGTCCACTTTGGGGTGTATTTGCTGCCAGGCTGGGCTCCAGATGGTGGAACCGTCAGATCTTTTCCTCTGTCTGAGCTGGATCCAGCCAAGTTCCTGCTCACACAGTGGGAGAAGTCAGGATAGAAATCTGGGTGACTAGGCATCCCCGGGACAGCACAGGCAATGAATGTGACTGACCAGAGCTCTCCAGCCCCACAGGAAAAGTCTATTTTCCCTAAACTCCTTCAACAACCTCAGGTCAGCCATCACTCTGACAGCACACAGCTCTAGCATTTCACTCTAGAAACAAATAAGTTCAAATTGGAACTTGTGTTCCATATCAGAAATTAAATATCAGAGCTCCATATCAGAGCTTAAAACATGTTTGATGAAACATTTTAACTGTAATAAAATAGAGCCTTTTTTAAATCCAGTGAAACCTAGAATGATTAAGGTTGGAAGAGGCTTATGCTCCAAGAAAGCAGATTTCTGTTAAATGTTTCACACATAAAAAAATCTTTAAAAGATGTTTCCTTTAGTCAGCAGTTTCTTTCACTGAGTAATTTTTCAGAGATATAAACCATTCACAGCTTGGCTGTGGGATTTACCAGCATGCCCAGCTGGATGGCCAGCACAGCCACCCTGGCCTGCTGCTCTGGCTCTTGCTCAGCCTCCCGCAGTGCCTTGGCTCCTCTGGCATGACCCATGTGCCCCAGGCAAATCTTGGCAACATCGAGCCTCTGAGTCTTCACACACATGCGAGCCATGTTCTCCCAGACAGCCTCACTGCAGGAAAACAGGAAAGAAAAGGAGACCTGTTATTGTGTCACCTGGAAGGCAAGTGAGGTGTGAGGAGGGAGAGTGTGAAAGGGGAAACCATCAGTATGTTGGGAATGGGATGACCGTGACAGAGACTCCAGCAGCTGTGAAGATGGACGAGGAACAGAAGCAGGCTGACACACAAAGGTCAGTTCTTGAGCTAAATGACCCCGACCTTAAGGAAATATTGTGCACTTTGATTTACACCAATGTCTAAACAACAGCAGTTACATGTCTACTCTGGAAACAGGCTGAGAGAGTTGGGGATGTTCAGCCTGGAGAAGAGAAGGCTCTGAGGAGAACTTCAGAGCATTTTCCAGTGCCTAAAGGAGCTCCAGAAGAGCTGGAGAGGGAGTTGGGATGAGGGCCTGGAGGGATAGGACAAGGGGAAATGGCTTTAAATTGCAAAAGGGGAGATTCAGATTGGAAGAAATTCTTCCCTGTGAGGGTGGGCAGGCCCTGGCACAGGGTGCCCAGAGCAGCTGTGGCTGATCCATCCCTGGAAGTGTTCAAGGCCAGGCTGGACAGGGCTGGGAGCAACCTGGGGATAGTGGGCATCCCTGCTCAAAGCAGGGGTGGGTAGAACTAGATGGTCTTTAAGGTCCCTTCCAACCCAAACCAGTCCATGATTCTATGTTTGCATGTATATAAACATTTATCATGTGCCCATCCTGCTGTAGCTGCAACCTATAGACAGTCACAACTCCCCACACTGATGTTCAGAAATCAAAATTAAAATTATGAAAAAAGTCTTAACCTCACATTGGAAATCTCCTGTTGCAGTCTGGAGTATTATAAATACTGAACAACTATTGGAAGCTCAATTGCTGTACTCAGTTATAGGGAATGATGTGTAGAAAAATTACCAAACACCATATTCTAATTTAAAACTTGCATAAAACAGACATAAAGAAAAGCTTTGTGATGCTCAGTACAAGAACTCAGGGCTATGAGCTTGGAGTTAACACTGCAAAGTCCCCTGCCCAAGCAAAGCAGGATGGGCTGAGGACCATGCTCCTGGCTGGAATGGCTGGCAGAATTGCTCAGCAGAAGGAGCACAACAGAACTGACCATCACAGAGTGGGACAGGATTTTATTCACTTCTGAGACTCTTAAAAATTGAATGCAGTATGTGTGACTAATAACCATGAGCATTCAAAATAAGGTTTTTTTCAATGTCAACCTCAGCAGCAGTACAGTCTGTGCAGTGCTCGGGCACCAGCACAGCACTAAGATCTAAATTCTAAAATCAAGCAAAAAAGAAGAAAATCATAGAATAGAATGACACTTTATGACCTGCCATCAAATTCCCTTCCAGTTTTCCTATGATTAAAATGTTTTTCTGTTTCCAGTGGCTGTGGGAAAGCCCTGCATACACAGGAGAAAGTGACTAACTGGGAAGCAGTGGAACAGGTGAACCATGACGTGCTCATACACTAAGAAAAGTCACAGGAAAAAAATCTTTGCATAATTTACTTAAGAATTAGAGCATCTTTTACTTGCAGTGCAACTCATATGAAGGTTTCGGGTATTAATCAACATAAGTAGTACAGACTTCACTGGCACAAATTGTATAGAAAAAATAAGGAATGAAAGTGATAAATCAGGGACAAATTTCAGAAAGATCAAAAGTGTTCCTGGTTTAGAAAAGCAAAACTGGATGTCTGAGTGCCACCTTTCTTACAAGTGAGTGGTATTCAAGCATAGCCTCCTCATGCTCTTCTCCCACATGTCCAAGCTTCCCAGCTGAGGAGCCAAAAGGAACATTGAAATAAAGCATGGTAATTTCAGATCTGACAGAAACCATCACCACTCTATACAAAAATGCTGCCTTGTGTCAGCAGATGTATTCTGAAAAGTTAGAACAGTTTTCTCTTTTATTCCAGACACTATCTCTATCTGGAATTGGGAAAACTGGGAAAAACACCTTTAAACGTCATTGACACGATCAACATGATGTTAGTTACGTTCACCTGGCTTTGACCAACACAGCCATCTGAGTTCTGTCCTTAGGAAAAGCTGCTTGAGGCTGTGCCTGGGCACAGCTGTGCTTCACAACACTTGAGGAGAAGTACATTTCCCACGCTCTGCAGCATGCCAGAAGCAGCTGCCAACAGCCAGTTGGCTTGGGGTGAAGGAAAGCACGTCTGTGCTGGGCTTTGTCAAGCTGACTAACACTGAGTTTCTGAAAGGAAATCAAAGTCTTTCTTTTTCAGAGCTCTGACAGCTCTCAACTCCCTCCATGCAGGAAGATGAGAGTTCATGGGCTCAAACAGGCGAGTGTATGAGATTCTTATTTAGACTACAGGGAGTGGGAACTTTTGAGAGCAAACAGACTACACAGTGCATTTTAAAGTACAAAGGTAGAAGATAATGGCATGCAGAGAGTCATAGCAGGATTTAGGAGATGTTGCTCATCATCTCTCAGCTGTTTTATGCTTTCCTGGATAGCAAGAACTCCTGCCAATGTCAAAATTCAGCAGAGGCTGCTGCCCCTAGGACTTGTCTTGCTCCCCATGCACCTGCCTGTGGGCCATGCAGGCACCCAGGTACCTCTACCCTGAGGAGCTGGAGTTCTGCCATCCCACCTCCTTCTACACTCCAAACCATTTGCAAAATGAACCTGAGAGTCTTGAGCCATGCGTATGCCATGGGCAGCAACAAACACAGAGGGAGAAACATCTGCAGTCAATGTGCTCTGCAGTTGGTTTTATTCCAGCAGACACTGCCTTCTCCCACCCTGGCTGGGCAGGGGGTGAGCACACCAGGCTCAAACTGCACCAAAGACACTGAATTTGGCAGTGTTCACAGCAGAGCACATCTTGCATGGACTCACCCAGCACAGAGACCACAGCAAGAGATGAGAGGGACAGGAAAAAAAGGTGGCCCTGCCCATGGCAGAGAGTTGGTCGTAGATGGTCCTTAAGGTCCTTTCCAACCCAAACCATTCCATGATTCTGAGATTCTGAGAGACATGATCAGAGCAGCTCACCAGCACAAGAACCCATGGCAGGTGAGATCACTAACTCCGACCATCCCTTCTCCTGCTTCCATCCTGCTGAAACACCTGAAGGAGTGTTTTACCCACGGAATCCAGCCTTGCTCTGCCCAGAGCACTTCCCATACCCCACTCAGTTTGCTTAGCAGCTGCACAGGCAAGAGCAACAGCCATGGTCCCCATGGAACTGCAGCAGACATTGGTTCTTTCCAGTAGACAAATCCTTCAGAAGAGGGACAGTGCTCTGATAAGGTACCTGGAGAGGAAAGGGTAGGGAAGGGGATCCTGGCAGCACCCACAATCCACTTCCATTTCTCTCTGCGTTTCATGAAGACCAACCTCAGCCATGAGATGCACAACCTCCCTGGCAGGCACACACCGCCCGCACCAGGGCAAGTTTTGCTGCCCCTCAGAAATATGGGCAGATGTGGGTCTGATGAAGGAACAAGAAACAGGAGGTGCAGAGCTGGTTCACTTAAATCCCAGGAAAAACCACAGTTTATGTCCCAACAGCTGCCAGTGTAGTAAGAAAGCTGAATCTCTCCATGCATCCCTAAAAGGCAGCAACTCTACTTTCCAGGCCTGGCCCTGCTGTCCATATAAAAATGCCAAGCAATATTTTTCCCTGCCCCCAACTGTGACTCCAGGAATTTCCTGTTCTTCCCCTCCTCCTCCTTTCACTCCCCCTGGAAAGCCTCTCACATCTGTACTTCATCAGCCGAAGCTGGATATTTAATGAAGCCCAAGCACAGCAGCAATGGGAGCAGAGCCATGGAAAGGCATCCCAAGCAGGCTGGGAGCCCCAAGACCCCCGCCAGGCACAGGGATGCACTGCTGCACCCTGTGCTCCCAGGCTCCAGGCCACATCCACAGTGCCAGGGATTTGGGAAGCAAATGTTGATGCCTCTTAAGAGTGGACACAAATCTTACTACATATTTGATGAAAGTTTCCTTGCTTTGTATTTGTATCTGACCCTTCACATCTGTTTTTCTGTGGAACTGTGTTTACAGTATCCACAGCCCTCATGAACCCTTCGGTTCTCATATATTTTTCATTGCCTAAAGCACTAAAGTTTAAAGAAAAAATGGAATATTATTATATGTCTCACTGAAGCATCTCACTGAAAATCCTTTTCTCCCTCTATTTAATGGGCTATATTTGGAAAATGAACATTGATCAGGATAAAAAAAAATCTCTTTTCAATTTGGGCTGCATTTTGTTGAACTGGACCCTATAATATACACATTATATATAACAAATTATTATTGCATCCTATAATGTTATATTATAGATAATCACAGAACCACAGAATAGTTTGGGTAGGAATGGACATTAAAGACCATCTTATTCCAAACCCCTGCCATGGGCAGGGATGTTGTCCACTAGACTGGAAAACTAAGGACTCGAGAAAATGAGGGTTTAGCTGATGCAGCTAAATTAGGTTTGATGCTTTTAAAATAAAACGCATTTATGGGATCCTGGCTATAACCTTCTGTGGGGCTAAAAGAGACAACAAGGAACTAAGTAATACATGAAAAGTTGTAACAGTTCAATGAGACTTTTGGTAGTGTTAATGATATTAACACTATTAGCTACTCTAAGAAAAGTTGGGCATTTTTCATGTATGATTCAAACACTGAAAGCTGATGACACTACTCCTAAAATCTATTCCCTGGCAGAAACATACCATTTGATAAAGCAGCTTCACAGAATGTATCTCTAATATCCCATTGAACACACAGCTTTGTTCCAAGGTTTCCCTCATAAAACCAACACCAAGAGATTGCTCCATGTGGGTTGTGTGACACAAACCCATGTGCCCCACAGAATGCCATGAGTGCTGCAAAACGCACATCCTGCTGCCTGTTTGTCAGCAAAGAAGCATTCACTAAGGCAGTTTTTTATTAAGGATCAGGATTCCCATACTGTTTAAATTGAATATTAGGGAAAATTTCTTAATGGAAAGAGTGGTCGGGCACTGGCACAGCTGCCTGGGGCAGTGGTGGAGTCACCATCCCTGGAAGAATTTAAAAGCTATGTGGATGTAGCAACTGGGGACATGGGTCTGTGCCTAGGGCAGTGGTTGGACTTGATCTTTTCCAACCTTTATGATTCTATGACTAGACTGATTTGCTCAGCCTGATTTGTAAAATATAATTGCTATTGTTTTTAATGTTACATGAGAAGGAAGCTTGGACCCTCCTGAAAATACATACCCAGACTTCATCAAATCACAAAAATCAAATGGGTGGAGGCAGAAGCAGGTGTGTGACATTTCCCTAAAGGTAAATCTCTCCTGGCATTACTGCATGTAAACATCATCTGCCTTGCTGATGAATGCCTGGCTTATAATAAACACAGAATCATAATAACAAGTAATCCAAGGGGTTTAAAATGTGCAAAGACAGTCATTGCTGGTAGGAAATTTATTTGAAGAATGGCAGACACTGGTGTGCTTATACTGGAAATTCTAAAACCAGAAATGTACAGAAACATGATCAACCACAGGGAAAAAGAGAAACCAAAGATGTTACAGTGCTCTCAAGGGATGAAGATGCTCAAAATACTTAAAACTTAATTTGTTTAAAAGATCAAAAATTATCAGAGCACATGGAGGAGTGCTTAGTTCATAGCCAGGTTAGTACATTCAACTTCAGTACCTGAAAACTAATTATAGGAGCATATCAGCTTTATTGGAATTTCCTCCCCCCGCTCCTCTCACCAACAAGTCTTGAAAAGAAAATGTTGCCTTGCAAAAAATTTCAGACCAGTTTCTTTCTGTGTATTGGGTCGGGGCAGATCGGTTGGTTAGGGGCAAAGCCTCTTGTCTTGGTAAGATGGAGCCACTATAAAATTAAATCAGTTTGTAATCTAATGTACTGATTACCGGGGTGTGAACTCCTGCGGCAGCCCCTCAGGCGCGGCGGTGCCTGGCGAGGCAGGTCTGTGCCAGCTCTCAGCGCTGACCGGGTGTTGTGCCTTCAGTGCAGCGGGTACAAGGCAATGCTACACTCGTGCGGTTTTTGTGAAGCCTGAAGAACTGTGCCAGGCTCAGCTCAGGCGGGGCATAACCCCAGGCAGTACCACTCGGCTGCAGGGTAGTGCCCACCAGAATCCCTGTCCTCTTCCCGGCGCTGCCGAGGCAGCTGATGGGAACAGCAAAGAGCCGTTTGGAGTTCCAGTCTGGGCAAGACCGCTCTGGAAACATGCAGGTTCAAGGAGAGTTTGGAATACCCTCGATAAGTCCCTTTAACGGGTTTATCAGAGAAGCCGCTTGCCCTGAGGCAGTGCAGGCCGCCGTAGCGGGCTGTCAGCAGGGCGATCCCAGCACGCACAAGGCAGCGGAGCTGTCAGCCCTGGGCACCGAGCGGGGCGGGCGGCCTCCCTCGAGTCTCCGCGGAGCCCTCACGGCGCCCAGCACGCCGGGACTCGGGCTCGCCATGCGGTGACTCTCAGTCTCACTCACACCCCAACGCTTGCCCCCTGCCTTTGCAGACACCCCCAAACTGGGTTGTTACCGGGTCGAGAGTCTCGGGATTTTACACTTCCTATTTATCAGTCACGGTCCCTCCCATGGTGCAGAGAGGACGCGGACATCAGCGCACCCCCGCAGCGCTTTCGTCGCGCTGTCCAGCAGCGAACCCCAATATTGTTTTGCTTCTAGCAAAAGGTACTTCAAAATCCCTCTCCTCGATCCGCTTCCACAGAGCTGACGCACTGAGGGCTGAAGCTGGGATTTTCTTCTCTCCTTTTCCCGAGGAGCTCTGCTGTGCTCCCCGGGCTCTCCGAGACGCTGCGGGTCCCGGCAGCCCTGCTGCGGGCAGCGGCGAGGGGAGGAGGCGTGAGGTAGGGAGGGGGCTCTCCGAGGGGAGGAGGGACAACTTTAGAAGTCTCCATAGTCTTTTCCTTTCAGGAAACGCATCCTGTTCATGTTTGACTGCCGTGGCAGTGGCTCTTTTTTTTTTTTTTTTTTTTTTTTTTTTTGCAGTTGACTACGCCCTGAGGCTCACCAAAACCGAGCCACAAAAACAGCCATTTCCTCTTGGTGGGGAGGTGGGGGGGCCTTTTCCTCACCGCAGTGGCTGTTCTCTTCCCGGCACTCACAACTCGGCTCTTCGAAGAGGGACAGGGCAGAGCAACCTCCTCGAGATACTCCAGACTTGCAGATCACCTTTGGGATGACCACATTCCCCTCTGGCTTGGCTTGGCTTTGAGAGGATGATATCTGTCACCATTTGCAGGATATTCTGAAGTTTGCTCCCAAACATAGGCCTTTGGAGCAGCACTGGTTGGCTTGGAGGACCCGGCGCTCGGCAGGCTACAGGGAGCATCCCATCCCACCTCTACCCCACCTCAGCTCAGGCTCTCCTGCCCTGAGACTGGATTCTGTCTGGATTCACCCCATCCAACACGGAATGGACCTCCCTGTCATCCAGTTCATCACAAGACTGGCATTACTTATCAAAGTGCAAGAAGGTGGATAAGTTAACGCTGGGAAGGACGTAACAAAGCTTCTTTGTGTTCTTATTTTATGGAATTCTCCTATCTACCTCACAAAATTCTCATTTCCTCCATCAGAAAGCCCTCAGGAATTGACTTCAAGAATGAACGGTGATGTCCTCTAGCGCCCTGTAACACCCAGCGCAGCCACCTGTTCCCAGCCCAATTTCAATGTGCTGCAGCTGACTGGGACCTCGTGTTGTCTGCAATTAGAGTCTGGCAGCAAGCTGACAGATATGACTGTCCAGAAACTGGTAGCCACAGCTGTGTTGGTAGCTCTGGTCTCACTCATCCTTAACAATGCAGCTGCCTTTACCCCCAACTGGGTGTACCAGACGCTGGAGGACGGGCGCAAGCGCAGTGTGGGGCTCTGGAGGATGTGCTGGCTGGCAGAGCGGAGCAGAGGGGCTGCGAGCACCAGTGCCAGGCACGGGCAAGGGGAGCAGCAGGAGTGTGAAGCCCTGGGCTGGGGTTCAGAGTCAGCTGGGTTCCAGGAGTCACGCAGCACTGTCAAACGTAAGTGCAGCCTCTTATCTTCTCTGCAGACACAATTGATAAGGTGCACCTGGGTCCCCAGGAGTTCAATGGCCTAACCCTGAAATCATGTTATCTTAGTCTAAACATCTCTTCACATTTATTCCCAAATAAATTAATTTCAGAAAATAAGAAGTATGTTGTCCACCAGTGAACTAAACTCCTCGTTCCCCCTCAAAACCCCAAAAAGGTATTGCAATGAACAACATGTTAAGTTCTTTCTCCCTTCTGTTTGCTTCTGTTGGAAATGTCAGGAGCAGAAATGTCAGAAATAGCTGTGGTAAAAACATGTAAAATGGAGAAAGGTCTTAAAATGTGTAACTGTGCTTCTTGGTGAAAAAATACAATTAATATACAACTTGGTGACTACAAAAATCATTACCCATAATGTATTTTTCATTTTGCACCTTCACAGATTGTGGTATCTGAAGAATGCAAATAGCTTACACAGAGCTAGGGAAAATTACTGGATGACATGAAAATTACAGAACTGATTAATAAATAATAAACCTTACGTATCACATTCATAGCATTAATGGTGCAACCCTGCTCTCCCAGAGCAGAACTGTGCTGGAACAGGATCACAGAAAGGCTTGGGTAGAAAGGGCCCTTAAAGACTGTTCAAAATACCTGCAGACATCGTGGCTGGGACCACAACTAACCTGGTGCCAAGAGGTTTCTCCCCGAAAGCCCCGCCACTCCCAGCAGCTGTGAGCAGCCATTCAAAGGAGAATCAGTGCTTCTGCTGCACCCTTCAAGGCATGGAATTTAACAGAACAAATGGCTAGAAAGTCCATGCCTCAACAGACTACAGGATTCTCCCAAGATTTCAAGGATGCTCAAAAACAGCTCTGGCACCTCTGAGGGATGGTATGTTACAGCATCTGTAAATACATTATTTCAAACCAGATTTTTTTCATGGTTTGAAATGTGGAGAAAGAGAAATTGGTCCTTGGAGTTTCTTACATCCCTCTGGAGAGAAACTAAAGAAATATTAGAGGAATTTATTTTTAAAATGCTTTAATGTGGACCTATTACAGATTATAGTTTCCAATAAAATTATACAGAAACATCTTTTGAACATTTGCTAATACTGAGCCTGCATAAATCAAAACCAGAACATTTCTCAAATGTTTTAAAGTCCTTACCCTTTCAATATTTCTAACTGAAAGAACTTTTTATAACAATAAATGGCTCTAAAAAGGATTAGACTGTGGGAGAAGTTCCTAGATGCGTTTTTGCAGCTTCATCTCTGGAATCTCTTCCCCAATTAATACTGATAAACCGTATTCTAACCTGAAGAACATGTGTACTATTCAAAAATAGTAAAAGTACATGTTATGTACTTAGCACTGGAATGAGCTCCTGCACAGTGAATTTGGCTCCTGGAGCATTTTGAACACACAAGCTTGTATTTCTTGCTGTGTGCAGGTCAGGCGGTGTGCGGCACCTAACAAGGAGAGGTATTAGCTTCATGGCAGAACCATCTGGGCAGCACTTTCTGATGTCAAATAATGTGACAGAAAATTTGAAAATTTCCAAGTAATAATTATAGCATGGTCAAGTGCTCAGAAGAATTATCTGACAACCACTGTTAAAATTCTAGTTTAAAGGAGGCTTTTCAAGCCCAGGGACTTGATCTGTTTAGGAGTAAAGCATCCATTCCCTATTTAATCTGGAAGCAAAGAGTAAGCAAAGGCCAATTCTGAATCTTGATAAAGCATTTAAAGGAAAATCCCTCCTCTGCAGCTATCATGACAAACTCAGTAGGAAACACAACTGTGGCATTTATTTTTAAGACAATTTTGTTTCCATGGATGTACACATGGTTCGTATGAGCCTGATCTTGCATCCATGGATTTGTCATCCTAAAGAATTTCTCTAATAAGAAATCACACATTATTTTAGTAATACCTATGGCAATCCTCATCTGTCAGTTGTAGATAAATCACAGACATGCAGGGGTGTGTGTGTATGCATATACATACATTCATCTAAAAATAACTACACGAAGGAAGAAAATGCCTTCCTCAATACTACCTCAATACAAATTATTTTGGATGCCATTTGTTGAACAATACAGAAAGGCTGTTCTGGTAATAGCAATGCAAAACAATCTGGCTTGTGTAAAACAATGTATTCATATACTCATACAGACATACATATTTGAGAAGCAAGCTATTTATCTCACAGTTCAACAGAAAAACTGTAAACTCTTTGGGAATTTGCTTGTCCATATACTAAAGACTCCTGTACATGCAGTATTGTATCTAACAGCCAACTACAGGCACTACTATAAGCTGGCTTCCTCTCTGGCAGAGAGAAATACATTCTTAGAACCTGCTTTTCACCCACTTTCTCTGCCTGCTCTTTTCTCCCATTAAAATCACAGAATCATGGAATGGATTGGGTTGGAAAGAACCTTAAAGCCCATTGCATACCAACCCCTGCCATGGGCAGGGACACCTCCCACTAGCCCAGGTTGCTCCAAGCTCCATCCAACCTGGCCTTGGACACTTCCAGGGATCCAGGGACAGCAACAGCTTCTCTGGGTAACATGTGCTAGGGTTTCACCAACCTCACAGGGAAGGATTTCTTCCTAGAAATGTAAAAAAACCCAAAAAGGAAGCCAGGGGCAGGAGTGAATTTATATTAAAAATACAGGGAAGTGAAGCCCTGCAATGCAAACTACTTCTGCAAGCACAGCATCAGAAGCAGGGGCAAATGATTCCGTGGGAAAGCACTTCAAGTCTGTCCTTCAAACCTCACTGCTCCTGAAAGTGGAGATCCCAGGCCCTTTCTTTCATTTGTCTTTATCTACCTTTCTCTTTCTCCCTCTTGCTGTGCACAGCACCTCTCTTTCAACCCCCTGTGATCTCCTGCACCTCTGGGCCTGGGATCTCCTGCACCTTTCTTTCAAACCCCTGTGATGCTGAAAAGCTTCTGTGATGGTTCAGATGACTAACAGCAAAAGAATCCCCAGGTTAGGATGGAAGTTTTGGACATGGGGTGGGAGAGGGTTTTTGGTGGATATTTTTCCATTGGATTAAGCAGTGGTATCAGAGTCCAACAAGTGCTGCTGCTAAGTGATAAAAGTGTAAGGAGGAGTGAGATTGCTCCTTTTTTAGTGGTAATAAACTCTCAGATCTGAAACCTTCACCTATGTCAAGAATCAGCCCAGCTGTGAGGACATAAATATAAGATTTTATAGCTTGGACAAACCACTGAATGATACAAACTTGAATGCTTCACTGAGAACTCAGGTTGTATAGCCCCTCTTCAAACACTTTAAGGAAACCTGGCCAAGTAGCCTAACTCTCCTGTGTCACCTCTGTGTAGGCAAAGACATCTGACAAAGATTATGAAGCTGCAGTTTCAGAGCTGTTGAAAAATTTTGGAAGATTATGCTCTTGCCTGTATCTCTTTATGCTTCAAAAAAGCCCAGAGGTAGTAGTGTCACAGCCTCAGTAAGAGCTGGAGTAAGAGAGCATGTCATGAGTGGTCAGCACTGAGCTTTGTGCCCATGTCACGTGTGAGCAAGGGCAGCACACCCAGTGATGTGGCCCCACAGAGGGACACGTGAGCTACCTTGAGTGGTGAGAACACACAGCTACACCAGCACTGATGCCTCTCAGAACCAACCCTTCTCAAAGCCACCTAAGTCCTGACCAAGTACCATGCCAGGAATACTGCATGAACACACTAGATTACTTGAAATCATCTTAGATATTTTTAACCACACTGTAGGGTTCAAACATACCCTTAAGTTCTGCTGTGCTCTGAGGCTACCTCTGGATGGGCACAGGGAGATGATATATTCATCAGCCAAGGCTCCAGTTTGTCCCTCCTTGTCTAAAGAACATTAGGAACAGTGTGGAAATTCAGGAATAGGGAGGAGTTTAAAAGATACAAAACCTCACTGGGTTCTTCAGGGCTGCAGGAGAAATAAGGAAAATTGCAACAGCAGGATGTGTGTTTCAACTTCTGATGCTCAGAGCTGGACTGTTTGTGGGAATTGCAGTTCTGCCAAGGAGTATAATTCATGCTGGGGAGAGGCACAGCCTCAGGAGCGGCTACATGACTGCCACAGGGACGTCAGGTAAACACCTGTCCAGCCTGGGTGGGTGATTGTTGCACACACGTGGACACAGGGACATTTGCTGGCTGAGGCAGGAAGCTGCTCAGAGTGGGAATGAAGGGCTGAGGTTTGATGCAGAGGCAGCCGTTCACCTTAATGCCCCCATGTCCTCTGCATTTACATGAAGTTCCAATGTCTCCAAATGTCCAATTTCTCTGAAATTTGGCTGGCTGGAAGCCAGGCTGAGTCAAGAAGCAGAGGGTGCTGTAACCATGTTACTTGTCTGCATATATATATTTCCATACATAGAAACCCAGAAAGGAGGCCAAGTAGATCTGGAGAACATAGGAACTACCATCAGATTAAAAAAAGCCCCAACCCTAATTATACATATTATATTCATAGCATGATAGACTGCTCAGGCTGTTCCACAGAGATGAGGCAGCACGGGCAGCTGGCAGCTCAGGGTTTGTGATTTCCCATCCCAATATCTGAAATATGAGCAACACTTAAATAAGTGACACTACTAATTTAATGATGGAGGCCAGTGGAGATGAATTCTGAGAGATACAGCTTTTCAGTTTAGATTGAATGTTCATTTTAATGTCAGGGTGCAATTTTGTGGACTCATTTTGGAAAAGTGCAAAACTGCTTGGGATTCGGGACAGGAAAATGAACTTAATACATGTTTCAATGCAGTACATCCACAAGTGTTGCACAGAAATATTGTCAGAGCAATTGGAGCTTGGTTACTATTGCCATCAAGACTTTGAAATCAATTAAAGCACTATGAGTGAAAATGGCTCTGGAGCTTTTGAAAATTTCAGATTAATGCATTTATCAGAATACCCTGCTGAGGTTTATAAAGAAGTAAATCATGATATCTAGACAACTCATATCTCATCAGAAATAGCTGTGCCTGTTAAAACTGATTGCTGTATTGAAGGCTCTCAATGTTGGGCTTGCAAGGGCCCATCACTTAACCATAAGCAATTGCTTATGTTGAAAATAGTTAATGGAGCCATGTCTTCAAAAGTAACAAGTGAAGCTGTTATAAAAAACACCCAGCAACTCTCCCCAACAAGATCTGTCTGCCTTTCAAAATAAATATTCAAATCTGAAGTTTCACACTTAGATGAGCTGAATGGTTAAGTTCCAAAATACTTAAGGGTTGGAAGATTCCACCAGTTGGTCACATCAGAACATTATTGTAATTGTGCAAAACCAGATTGGGCTTTCCCTGCTCCCTTCCTCTTCCTTAAATTACTATTTCTTAAGGAAAAAAAAAAAAAGCAGCATAAATTGCATGCTTCAGAAAGCCTCCCAGGAGGTGAAAAAAGCAAAATAATTTTTGAGATATCCAACACACTCATAATTTTTAAGATATTCATCCAACAACAGAATGTACTGAGGACTCTTGCTGTTGAAAGCTCTATGGCTACTTGCAAAGATTTTTTAAGAGCAGGCAAGACTTCCTTTTTCAGGACAAAGTCAGTAAGACCTGCAAACAACATAATCATGTGGAATGGGTAGGAGGCAAAAAAGAAATCCAGATCTGTGTCACTTAAAAAAAAATAGCGACTATTCAGACCGTCAAAATACATTTGCATCACATAAGCATCTCTTTAAACCTCTCCATGGTCTCAGTGACTCAGGCATGCAAAGGTGCACTGAGATACTGCCAACATTTGGCTTAGTTTGTTTCACAAGTACTTTTAAAGTTTTCCCATATATTTCCTAATTCATACTCAAAGAGGCTAGCAATATAAATACCACATGTTTAAATTGACAGAAGAAATTAAATGTCAAAGACTTTATAAATACAGCATAGGTTTGGGAGGCACAGCATGATGCTGATAATTACAGTGGTTCTACTTATTGTCCCTGTTATCTCAGAATTGTTTTAACAGTAAGTGCTGACCTCCTATGCCTGTGTTGTAAAATGAAGCACAGTTGTACTTTGCACTTTCATAGTGCTCTTCGTGTCCAAGGCACAGCTTCAACTGATTTCCATGGCAGCTGCAGAGACTGCTCAGCACATCTCACCTTTGCTGACATCCAAAACAAAAGAAACACAGGATTCATTGCCAAAAGTTTGACTGAAGTGTTGGGGGTTTCTTTTAATTTTAAGGGTTTCTTCTAAAATTATTTATTCATACTGAATCCAGCTCTCCAGGTTGGAACTGCTCTTCAGGTTTATGAACAGCAAGATCATAAGAAAGAGTCAGCAAGACAGAAGCCTTGCTCTTTCTGAGTCTTGCCTTTCATCCATTTAAGTTCAAGCACACTATTTTGGCTTTTCCTAATCTTGGTACTTGGTTTGCATTTCTGAAGTCCCTATAATGTGGATTTTAAGAATTACTCCAAAAGGCTGAAAAAAAAAGGATGCATTCTTTATCTCAGGAGAACAGCTCAGCAAAACATCAAGTTCTAAGAGGAAAACAGCATGTTCAGTCAGAATCTCTGATTATATTAGAGAACCTAATTACTTATCTAGTTAGATTTTGATCAGAAGATAAAAGAAGATGAAGTCCAAACAGTCACAAGAAATTGAAAATGGGTTCTAACAAAAGTAAGTGAAGCAACTTCAATATAAGGAGCATTACCAGTTTCATCTATAATGAACTAGAAATCTCTTTTCAGAAACACAACCATTTATTCTCCTCTCCAGAATAATGTATAAACATGAAGCACTTAAAAGGACAAACAATTACATGTCAGAATGCGTCCTCAATAATTCACCAAGTGATTAATAAATAAATCCAAGAACCATAGGAAACAGCATCAACAGAATATTTTTTTAAAATTCCGTTCATTACAAAACCAAGAAGCAATATCCTTCAGGAGATTTAAAGAATGGATGTAATCATAGATGCAATCAGCTTCACAGCAAGCTAAGGTGGCACCATCCTTCAGCTGAGCATAACCCATCCTGCATTATTAAGAGTTTAAGAGCAATTTAAGAATTTAAGTACCATTTTTGAGATGCAACAGATTTAGTGTCCCACAGTGGACAGGGATAACAGCACATTCCCAGCCAGCTCCTACATCTCAGAGGCCACCAGGAGATTGTGAAACCATACAGAGATGCTGGGGATCATCACTGTCCCCATGCACTGAATAAATGTGTGGTCATTAGGTTCTTCCCAGGGCTGGATACTTAATAACTTCCTCACAGAAGTTGGATTGAAGTTTGCGCTAAAATTTTGTTTATCAAGAGGGTCTTTCCCAGGGGGAGTTTTAGATTACTATGAAAATATCTTGAGTCATTTTGATTAACCATTAAAATGCTTGAATTTCCACTTAACTGTTTTTTTTTTTCCCCGCTATGCAGACAGAAAAGGGAAAGAAATGCTTGCATTTTAAGCAATTAACATAATGTGATCTTCCAGTGAGATTGCCCTTCCTCATCATCCCAAAGCACTGCAAATTACTCTCCAGTATGACTAACCTACTTCTGCCAACAGTCCTGAGTCTATCCTGGAACATAACACCAACAGTGCTGGGGCTATCATGGATCAAAACAACAAAATTGCTGCTTGTAAATAAGAAAATCAAATTAACATCTCTAATCCAGATGGATAGAGATGGTTTAGGATGTGAGCAAAACAACAAGGAATCTGACTTGGTCTCATCCTTAGAGTTTGGGGTTTGACTCTTGATTGATCCCTGTTTTAAACAAGGCATAATTCATTAAGTCAGTACCCCTGGCTGGACAAGAGTCCCAGCTGGATGCCCTGTCCAGGAATTAACTGCTTCTCTGAGAAAATGGGGCTTCAGGAAGGAAAAAGGCAGAGACCAGCACTGTATGCTGATGAACAGCAGATATCTAGAGCAGAGTTTCTGGAGCCATTCAGCTCCAAACCTTTCCAGCTCTCAACAGCCAAGTTGCATCTTAAGGGAGGTGAAAAGGTATGGATGGAGGGCTTGTCCTCCCTCTTTCACCTGTCAGATGCACCCAAAGGAATGAACACCTTCTGCAGTGTCTAGGTCTATTCTGCAGGAATTATTGACCTCTAGTTACAGGGAACACCCACCTCTGGCCACAGGGAACTCCATCACAGTTAAATTTCAAGAGACGAGTGACATTAACAATAATGAGTTTGACAAAAAAAAAAGTAGAATATCCAAAATACCTATGTCATGACAGTCTTAGACAATAGATTCTAGAAGTGAGGGGTTAACACAAATGCCACCAGTAACTGTGCAGACACTAAACCCACTATGACCATCTGGTTTTACAAACTGTCATTAACAAACAAAATGCAAAAGTTGATGAAGTCTGCAGTGGCCACAAAAAGTAACACTGGAATCATGGCTACTATAAAGGAAGCTGAAATAGTTGAACAGCTGATCCTAAATTGATACTAATTATTAAATCTCTAGAAAATAGGGCTGATCCTAAATTTATACTAATTATTAAATCTCATCAAAATAGACTAAAGCTGACTATTGAGGCATTTTTGCTGTACATATAATTTAAAATAGAGTAAAAGAGCACAAAAGTAAATACTAAATTTCACAGCTTTTACAAAAACTATATTGCAGCCTGTTTTATAAGATATTAGAAATATTTATTCCTGGATTGAGCAGTCATTCAAGCAGGAAAACAGCTTTGTGGCCTGGCCTTCCTCAACAAGATTTCCCTCTGCAATGGTGCTGGGCTGAGCTCTGAAGAAATACTTTAACATTACACACTCAATTTCTTTTCTTGATCTACACTGTCCATTGGCTGTCATCACTAAAAAGAGGCCAGAGATGCTGGTGCAGAGGCTCAGCTTAGGGTTGTGTACATACAAAATAAAATTACAATGTGCTGAGCTGACAGCATGCAAAGTCACAATGGTGAGTAAGGAAGCACAGTCACCTCACACTTTCAGGCTGAATACAATTAACAAGCTCTACTGCAAGAAGAATGGACTTTATGCATTATTATAAGAGTTATACATCATTGATGGTCTGCCTGAGGTAGGGGTGGAGTCCCCATCCCTGGAGGGATTTAACAAATGTGTGGGTGTGGCACCTGGGGATACGGTTAGTGGGGGCCTTGGCAGTGCTGAAGGAACAGCTTGACTTGATGATCTCAGAATCATAGAATTGTTTGGCCTGAAAATGAGCCCTAAGTTTGCTTTTTTCCCCAAGAGGAATCATTGCAATTCTAGAACAAAACCAAAATATGACAGATCATACATTAAACCTGTTAGAATGAACCAACATCTCTCATATGAGAGATGGGAAGGTACTCAGGTTGTAATACTTTATTCTGTAGAAATAACTGTCTTCACATTTAATGAAATCATACCAGCTATGTCCTTCTTATTCTACAAATCATCAGCCTGCTGCAGTTCCATGGACCATGTGCAACCTTCTTTCTGGTTAACAGGAGCAGCTACCCAAAATAACCATTGCATTTACACATCTCTCTGAACAGTGGTAGTGTATTAGGCCAATAAACATCCCTAAGTGTGGAGTTCTCACAAACAGCAGCAAAGATCATGTTACCCATTCAATGCCCTTCCAGCTGCAGGAGAGGACGATGACCAAATAACTATTTTGTAAAGATCAAATTGTTACAAATTTGCTTGAAGTTCAACTGAGTCACAGACAGAAACTTACTATTTTTAGAATGCATGACATAACATCACCTGTGGCAATACTTTAAGTTTGTAATACAGTTAAGCATTTAAAAAGTCACAAATAGCAGCAAAAGCAAAAATTTGGTGTTAATTTCTGTCAGGGCCCAGTATGTATTTCTGGCATAAACTTCAGACTTTTAAAGGTTATTTATATACAGAGGCTTTTTTTTTCTTTTTTTTTTTTTTTGAGTTCCTGCATACTATATATAGACAAGGCAAGAGAATCCATTATGGCAACAATTTTTTAATTTTTTTAATTTGACGCTACAGATAGTTCTGTCACCAAATGAAAGTACTAATAATGGCTGCAAACCTGCTCTTACTTTGGGCACTTCTCCTTTGAAAGTCATTACTATCTCTTCAGTAAGCATTGGTGCTCAAAGCATTAGAGAAGTCCATCTGAGTGGAAAAACAGAACACTGAATGTTCAAAGCTTACTGGTGTTTACAAAGCTCATCTGACTGTGATTCTGTTATCCATCCAATGCGTTTCATGATCTGGGAACATTGAAAATGGCAAGAGATGGAAATGCTGCCAATGCTAAAAGGGCAACTTTAGAAGTTAAACACAAAATCTTTGAACAAATTTTCTGAATAACTGATCAGAAATTAACTCATTAGAAGCCAAAAATACTTAGTATGTTACCATCTTAACATTTTATTCAATGGAAAAAGTTTAATGGACTATGGTTCTTAACTAACTCCTCAGATACAATACTATATTTTATTAAATTTTAATTAAATCATGAGTTGCTACTTAGAACACAGGAAGCTGAAGACAGCCTATGAGGGGAAAAGAAAGGGTAAACGCAAAAGTAGGTCAGACTTCATGATTAACACAATTAAATTTACTCTTGTTTATATCAAGTTTTGTTTTCTGCATTTCCTAGCAGTCTCCCTGGAAGATCAGGAACCAATTTCTGATAGTCAGTGCATCCACCAAACTTAAAGCCAGTTAAAAACTCCTAAAATTCTGCTCCAGAGTCTTTCTCTAGTATATGCCAACTTACACATGGTGCTACTTCTATTTCACAATAGCAATGACACATTAGCAAGCAATGTGGAATAATGATATTTGTAACTCCCACCTTATGCTAGAGAAGAAGGAAAAGGATAAAAACAGGACATCCATCAGGTTAACAGGAAAAACAGGAAAAAAGAAGTCTGACTAAAAGTACCCAACTTTGCAGTTAATATAACCCATTCAGTAGCCAGCTGGGAGACACATTTTAATCAGGTTTCTAGCCAAGACTGCAGATGTCCGTGTCTGTAATCATCGCTGCATGTGTTCTTTAATAGAGAATCACAGATTATCTCAGGTTGGAAGGGACCTAGGATCATTGTGTTCAGCTCCTGCTGCTTGCAGGATTACCTAAAACTAAAACAGATCACTAAGAGCATCCTACACAAACCACAACTCTGGCAGCCTTGGGGCCATTACCACTGCCCCAGGGAGCTTATTACAGTGCCCAACCACCCTCTGGGGGAAGAACCTTTTCCTAATAACCAGCATAACTCTCCCCTGACACAGCCCCAGCCATTCCCTCAGGTCCTGGCACCAGACAACAGAGATCAGCACCTCCCCACTGTGAGGAAGGTGCAGAAAACAACAGGGTCACCCTTCAGCCTTCTCTTCTCCTGGCTAAACTGGCCAAGTGATCTCAGCCACTCTTTGCATGTCTTGCCCTTGAGGCCTTTCATCGTCCTGGTCACCGTGCCCTGGGCGCACTGCCATCATTCAACGTCATTCTTATTTTGAGTTTGTCATCTTCCCTGTCATGGTGTTCAGTATGGACTCTGGCCTACGCACTTTCCTTTTCAGCTCAAGAAGATCCCTGCTCAGCCAGACCCTCTTTCTTTCCTGCTTGCATGATTCCCTATGCTTTAGAAGTGCTGGTTCCTGCACTATTGAGAGGTCACCACCTTGCCCGCAAGTCTCTCTTTACAAATTGCACATCTCAGAGGGCACCTTTTTGAGTTGGCCCTTCAGTCCCTGCACCCAAAGTTACCTTCAACATGCTTCAGAAACTTTGTGAATCTCTTTGTGTCTGTTGTATGACATTCCAAGTTGATGTCTGGAAACTTAAAATCACCCTTAAGGCCCAGGGGAGATGATCTAGAGATATCCCTTAATTCCTTGTACTATAATTCATCAGTATCATTGTCCTGGCCAGGTGGTCAATAGTTGACCTCCACAACATTCTCCCACAAATTCATTTTTAGATATATATGAAATTTTTATATATATTTTTTTTATATATATATATAAACACTCACACACCCTATTTTAAAAATGGTAGCTTTTTACCTGTACATGCAGATTATGCTCTAACACCTCATTCAGAACTGCCAAGCTATCCTGGCAGTTCTGAATCTTAACTGCTATCTTCATTTCAACCATCTCCCTCATGACACAGATGGAAATATAAGGATCTTTGCAGTGTATCCCAAAGACCAATAAATGATTAAAAAAGTAAAAATTAAGAATCCTCTATACAATGCCTCTGTAAACCAGTAAGACTCAAGCATTAAAATCCACAGGATGTTTTTTAGGACAATACAGAGGGACTAGGGGAAAAAGAAATTCAGGGTTATTGGTTTGTCTTAGCAATGATTATTATTTTAGGGTCTTGAAAAACTATTTATGGTTCCATTTCACTCTGTGTCACACACAAAACAAACATCAATCCTGCCCCAAACAATCCTGGCTATGGATTAGGTAGAATCTTCAGTGAAGAGAATTCCAGTACCACCAGTGGGCCTTTCTGGGAAACTAGCTGCTTGTTCCCTGCACTGAAGCAATACTTATGGGATGCTGTGCAACTAAAGGAAGCAATCAATAGCCTGAAGAAAATCTTTTCTTAATCAGACCGCAAGGAAGACAGTTACAACAAGGGACTGCTGTGTAAGAATTTTTTTTTGTGGACTGACAAACTTTATACTCCTGCTCAGTCAGGATTTTCTTTTTCATGATTTTATATTATTGTAACTTTATGCTGCTTCTGTTTTCCTAGTGCAGTTCGACATGATGCGTGCCTGCAACCTCATTGCCACAGTGGCTCTGACTGCCGGCCAACTCCTCTTCGTCCTGGGGCTGATGGAGCTCCCCATCATCTCCCAGGATACCCAGTGGTGGGAGGAGGCCATAGCTGCTGTGTTCCAACTTGCCAGTAAGTCCACTTCTTTCTACTGATGGAAAAGAGCTCAGTCTGTCTTAAACCCAGGTGGAAAAGTGTTTCTTACTTTATAAATCTTTCAAGAGACAAAGAATATCTCAAAGCAAGTTCATTGTCTCTAACAAGCTCTCCCCATGAGATTCTGCACTACCTGAATAGAAGCTTTTATCTGGGATATATCATAATGAAGGTTCTGCCAACCAAAAAAAACCCCAAGTCTTTATTATTTCCTATGAAACCAGGAAGGCAAACATAAAAGAAACAAACTGGATACACAGTAATCCCACAACTTAGCAGGGCAAAATATACTCAAGGAACTCAAGAAAGCAGAGCAGAAGGGCTGAAAAAATATTTGAAGTCTTGTTGAAACATGATTATTTTATTTTAGCTAACTGAATTTTACTCAATGACCACCAGCTGGATTTCGACAAACAGATACATCTGCAATCCAGCAAAGAAAGCCCAAGTCAATTCGTACCACTGACTGCTATAAATAAAATTCCCGCCGCAGTTCTCATGGACTGTATACAGAACTGCATGAGGAAAAAGGAAATGGGTTTATCACAATTCCATTTTGACAGCAGTGGCAACAAAGTGTAAACATTCTGCAATAACACCTTTCATTATTACATAAAGTAACTTCAGCATTCATTACAGTAGGAATCCAATCCTAGACGATATCCATGCAGGAAACTATCATTAATGGAGTAACAATCAAGCTGATTACCAGACCAGATTAAAAATACAACATTTATATATATATATATATATATATATATATATATATATATATATACACACACACATATATTATTAATGTAAAGAATGTAAGGTTATAATAAAGCAACCCATTTTATTAATTTTTACTTTAACAACTCAAAATATTAAGAATAGCATAAAACTACAGAGACCTCAAGTTTTCAA
>JAYDZK010000044.1:248581-259461 GCA_034509185.1 Euphonia xanthogaster | reverse complement strand
AAAAAAAAAACAAAACCAAAAAAAAAAACAAAAAAAAAAACCACAAAACAAAAAAAACCAAACAACACTTTATGGATTCCCTGTGAAAGTGTGTATGAATTTAAAATGAGTTCTGAAAGGAGAACTGAAAAGGAAAACTGATTACACAAAGCCTTATCATGTGCCAAAGTAAGTAAGATGGGTCTCTTGATATATATCAATGCCCTCTTTCCTGCCAATTTTAAACCACAAGGAGATGAAGCTGGTCACCTCAGCTGCAGGAGGTGCAAGCATCTCCTTTCCTCTTGATTTCCTACCTTCATAAGAAAATGGCTATCTATCATCCATGGAACAGTGGATTGCAAAGCAGTATCAGCATGTATCATCCTTATAAGACCTAAATGAAGATGTAGACATCCAAATTCTTTATAAGCATATCATAACTAGCATGCTCTGTTCCCAATACTCTGAAATACAAAATAAACACAGGAAGTTGTATCATCCTGGTTCCACAGATGGAGAACTGAGCCATCTCAGAGGAAAGTTTAAAAAACCTGATGTCACTCACAAAACAGAACATAATCTCCCACTCTCTTCTCTACCATGTGCCTCAGGACGAACTTGGAGACTGACACTGGAAATGAAGGGAAAATATTTTATTTGCAAAAGCAAACCATTATTGTATGGATCAGTGATTTCTACAACTCAATGCGTTCCACATAGCCATATTCTCTCCAAATAAAACTTGTTTATTTATAACTAAGCTGAACCATAAAATAACTACCAGATTTACTGACAAACCAAGGAGTTACTGTGTCTTTACAACTGTATCAACAACCTAAAACCCATCCAGGGTACATTAGGCTTTTTTAACATCAGAGTGGGGAAAGACCAGTAAAGAGCTACTCCTCCCATAAGAATCTATTTCTCCTTATTTGTCCTCAGACAGAGAAGTGCCTCACTCCAAACCCTCTCTGGACATGCCAGCTGTGGGACAGTGCCACCTCAGGAGAAGGTGCAGCAAGCAACTGTTACAAAGCACCTTCTAGGTAGACACAAGAGAGCCAAGGATGCCAGACAGCTCCTGAAGGAATATTCATTCAGTGTTTGTATTATGAGGAGGCGGATTCAGCCTTCATTTTACTGACTCTCAGAATAGTACAAGTGTCACACCTTTAAGTAATGATTGATTTTTTTCCTCCTACTTGTATGCCATTTCCTTCTTCTGTGTTTTTTATCTGTATGCAACCTGTGTCTTTTCCATCTTCACTGCATTACTAGTACTCTTTGAAGAAAAAAGCTTGATACAATGCACACTCAGGATGTGCTCTTTCATGGAAAATCAACGACCAGGGCCAGGGGTCACACCATTGCCATGTATTCACAGGGACAGTGTTTGCAGGCACAGGCACTGTGGCTAACTGAGAAAAAAGCATACAGCAATTGGGACTTGCTCTTGACTTCTCCTTGCCCATGAACTTAGGAAGATGGTGTCCAGATATGTTCTGGCAGTTCATGGATATTTATTTATTCCAGTCTTCCTTCATGAAGGGGTCAATTTGACGGTGACATTCCTTTGCTATGGTGGCAGTTAAGGAAGTGTATAGGATAACAAAGAGAAATTTAGTTTTGGTTAGTGAGGCATATTTGTCTCTTTGTTTGTTTCAATCTGATTACATCCATGAATTTCTTTTAAAAAGCTGAGAAGTAGTTTTGTTTGACAGTAGGTAGAGGAAGAGAGACTAGGCTGGAGCCCCCTCTGCTGCAGAGCCTGGCTGGGAGAGCTGGGAATGTTCAGCCTTGAGAAGAGGAGAAGGCTCCAGGGAGACCTCAGAGCCCCTTCCAGTGCCTAGGGGGGCTCCAGGAGAGCTGGAGAGGGACTTAGGACAAGGGATGGAGGGACAGGACACAGGGAATGGCTTCCCACTGCCAAAGGACAGGGTTAGATGCAATATTGGGAAAGAATTGTTCCCTGGGAGGGTGGAGAGGCCCTGGCACAGGGTGGCCAGAGCAGCTGGGGCTGCCCCATCCCTGGCTGTGTCCAAGGCCAGGTTAGACAGGCCTTGAGGAAACTTGGGATAGTGGGAAGTGTCCCTGTCCATGGCAGAGGGTGGAATCCAAAAAGCTTTAAGGTTCCTTCCAACCTAAACCATCTTGGGACTGTATGGTTCTTTGATAATACAATAAACAGTGCAGAAAAGTGATCATGTGGTTATCAATGCATTCTTCAAGGAATGGGCAGGTGTAACATAAAAAAGGAGGTATAAAGGGATGCAGATTGCCCCTTGATCTAACATGGGTCTCCTGCATGACTAGAACAGTTACCCAACCTCACTTCTGAAATAACATTATTATTCATCAGTAATGTAACCACCAAAGAGATTGAGAACTTTTTCCTTTTTTTAGTTTGTTTTTTTTTTCAAATCACTTTGTGACATCTGAATGGAAATGCTAGACAAGTGCACTGTTATTACTCTAATATTACCTACCTTTTAGGGAACTTAGTACTGTGCTTAAAGTTATGAGAACAATAGAAACTTTGCCTTCAGTAGCTTCTGGAGGCACAACATTACTACTGCCTCATAACACCTTTTTCCAGCAGGAAAAAGTAGGACCACAAAGTTCCATTTATTTCACCTTCCCTTTTTTTAAGTTTCTGTACATTGCTCTTTATTATTTCTGTAAGATATTTAGCTATTCATCATCTTTGCAGTTTACATAGTTGCCTGCCTTAATAAACATTTTAAAATTTCAGAATAAGAGTATATACTGTGAAAAAAAGATCTTTTGAAATTATTATTATTATTATTATCATCATTAATACAGCTGTTTTCTCTTTTGGCAATGGAAGTAAGAAAAAGGACATCTGTGTAAGTGGTTCAAATGCATGGGAGAAAAAACCCAAGGTGAAATACAGGTCAGTGGGTGTAAGAAATTTAAATTAGAGTGAACAGATTAAAACTTAATATTGAGCCTCTGTTTAAGACACTCTCTTTGCATGTATCATGAGGCCCAAATATGCCTTCAAAAACACATCCAGCACTTCATAATAGGCATGGAAAGGCTCTACAGACTTATGAGTGAGTCTGTAAATGTTGAGATTCTATGGCATTTTGCCACTACAGAAATTCAAGAGAATAACTTATTAAAAATAACTCTGCCATTCTGTTTGCAGGTTTTGTTCTGGTTATCGGACTGGTGACGTTCTACCGCATCGGACCATACACCAACCTCTCGTGGTCCTGCTACCTGAACATTGGAGCCTGCCTCTTGGCCACCCTGGCCGCTGCCATTCTCATCTGGAACATCCTGCACAGGCGTGAGGACTGCATGGCACCCCGGGTCATCGTCATCAGCCGCACCCTGACCGCTCGCTTTCGCCAGGGCTTGGAAAATGACTATGTTGAGTCACCATGCTGAAAGAGCACACTTGAAAGGCGAAAGATCTCCAAGGAGATCTGCAATGGAGTTATTTTCTATAAATATATGCTATAATTTAAGGGTTGAAAGACATCACAATGTTCACTTGTGTGGGCAGAGGCCTTTGATCATTATTCAGATGGGCTCCATCTATATACATATGTATAATACATCTAGTTTATATATATATATATATATATATATATAAATATATAAAATATTATATTGCACTCTCCTTCTGCTGTACAGCACAGAATTGTTGGGTTGGCTGCATGGCAACAGGGTCATCTGGAAAAGATACCAAATGTGTGCAATGAGAATACAGGAAAGAGGGAACCAAACACATTTTCTCTGTCTGCATCAAGTTCTTCTGCTCCTTAAAAATAAAACAAAAAGCTATAGGAGACCAATGACAATAGCTTGGGAATTAACAGGCAATCTGCAAAAGCAGAAAACTCACTACAGATTAAGTGATGGGTTTAAAAGCTCTCTAAATTTCATGACTTCTAGTCCTTCTATTCACCTCTCTACAAGGAATGGATTCTCATTAGTTGCAACACCTGCTCCCAGTCCCAGAACAGACCAGAGAGTAAAAAGCAAAAGCAGCTCTAACTATTCTCATGTAAGGAAAGGGATTGCAGAAGAATTAAGTTGCATTTTTTTCAGACATTTCTTTTGTATCCTGAGACATAGGTTTGCTAGTGTCCTATGCGTAAACAGACATTAAAAATGAGAAGGGTACGCAGCTAGAACAGGCCACATACGCTGCTGAAAAAAATGTTTCAATATTACATTGAGAGAAAATGATCACAGGAGGCTACTGGAACTCCCTAATAATCAGATATATGATTAAAATACATTGTTGGGAATTATTATAAAAGAGAAATATTCCAGCCCAAATTGGTTTAGATTCTCTCCAGCTAGTTACAACATCTGCTGTGGCATTAGAATGCTACGACAGGACACCAGCTCTGCCCAGCAATGCTCAGAGCCACATGACACAGGGAATATTGGAGAATAGAGCTGCCACTCAAGCACCCAGACTGGAGAATAAGACAAATATACAGGACTTCAGGACTTTGAGATTTTAAAACAACCTACCTGATAATATGATAATGAAGTGAAAAATTAATGCCATTAATGCCTTTAGAATTAGGTATAATGTTTATAAGTCTTACCCTGAGAAGCACATGGCCTTACAGAAGTCATATGCATATAATTTTCAGAAAGAAAAACAATACATCAAAAACTATTAAGCAGGAATATGAGGGATACAGGAACCTGAGGCAATGACAGGTGTGAAAGTAAGCGCTCTCAGAATGCTGCTCTGAGCACAATTAGTGACAGGCTTGAGGGACTACGAGCTGTGAATGCTACAAATTCCTTAGGACTGTTGTGTTGCTCCCAGCTGAGTACACTGCTTTGCTTCTTTATCACTATTTCTACACTTTGTTAAAATGTGATCATCAAGCTGGCTCTTGAGTTCTGTTCTGCACTCAGTTTGGATGTGATAAGAAACTCAACCCTGACTGCTGCTTTACACCATGTTCCAAATGAGGAACACTCCACAGAAGACTGATGCTCTAGAAGAACTGCACTGCTCTAGACTGTCAGGGGAAATACCATAAAGCTGACAAAGAGTTTCTTCTAGTAGTAGGTTTGTAAAAACCAACTAAGATTAGTATTCATCTGCCTGCATTAATTTTCTGGAAAAAAAAAAAGGAATTCCAGAAATAATGTTATGATTAAATGCAGCAGTTTTAAAAATAAAATATTGGAGTATTTAAAAGACACTATATTATTTCCTCTAATATTGCAATATCCATATTATAAGAATGTACATGTGAATTTAAAAATCAGCTATGTGGTTGGTAAATCTGTAACACTCAGTATTGGTGTGATTATTTTAGATGTATAAATAAAATTGTGAATGTTCATTTTCTTCTAGTGATGACATTTTTGCCATTCCGACTCAGCATAAGGTTGCAAGTTATCAGTAATTCTTTCTCTTTTAGCAAAAAATAATCCACAATGTACTATAGACAAAGAATGAGCAGAGAATGCATTAAGATATCTGTGAGATAAAGATGTTTCATCTGGTTAAAAATGAAAGGGATAATGAAATCAGAGAGAGAAAAGATAAGGAGAATCTAGGAGGATTTACACTTCATACAAACTTTTAACAGAAATGAACTGCACCCATGAAGAAATAGATGCAAATAGTTCTGATACCTTTTTATCAGTTTGATGGATTTGAAGGCCTCATCCATGTCTCCAGCAGTGAGATAGTAGCTGAAGTTCAGCATGGCATCCTGGGTGGGCTTATCACAGTCTCCCAATCCAATGAAATCTCTCATGGGTCTTCTTGCAGCCATTTGAGAGACTGTTCCTGAGCCAGACTCTGATGCTCCTTTCTCAGCTTCTCCCAGCTAAAAGGAAAAGGTTGTCATATAGGTATCAAGCAGGTTGAAACTTACTCCTGTGCACATGGAATTAATTGCATTATTCCCACCACAGTCCAAGTTTTTTATATCTGCAGGACCATAATCAATAGCATCAACAGCTGCAAAGTTTCAGAGCTTTCTAGAAAGTGCCACAAAATATGGATGATCATAGAAGAGATTAGCACATTGCAGTGAACAATCATAGCATGCTAGTGATCACTGGAGACTGGTAATATAGCACAGAAAGGTAACCTCCTTTTATTACAGTCATTATTATTTTTATATATATAAACATGTATATTAATAGTATGACTGTTATAATAGCAACTGTTAAGTTCCCAGATTTCTTAAGATTCCAGATAAGCATCTCTCCAAGTTTAGTCTCTTCTCAAATATTAGTCTGCTGTTCTGAAAGTTAACTATACAGACCAAATTCTTTTATCTTTGCCTTCATGTAAATTTTATGAATACTGAAGCTCAGGTTCAAACCCTTCCCCTTACAATTGGCAGTTCTAAAGCTTCAGGGGTACTTTCACCACCCACTGAAAGGCAACTCAAAGCAATTCAATCATTATGCAGAAAACCAATAAAGTCTCAGTCCTCAATGTCAAATGATCTGTCTGGAGTGTAACAAGGAAACTTTCCCAAGCCAGGCACAGAGGAAGATCATCTGAATCATGAAGGATGCCAAAGTCCATGTACACTCTACCCTAATCAGATAGTTACATAAGAAAACTAAATTTTAAAGTATACAGAAGCTAATAAAAGTTGTATTATATTATAATACAGTGGAAGTCCTGGGTAAAGTGAAAGAAATCAAAAGCACAAATCTGTTTGACTAGAACTTGAGGAATTTCTGGACCCAGGAAGACATTATGGTGAATAAGGAGAAACCCTGGAATGAAACTTGGTCAACAAAGCTTGTTGTATCAACTTTATTTACTGTATTTAAAGCAGACTCTGCTCTTTTACTAAACTAGGTTTCCCAAATGAATACAAGTGATGTAAAAAGTGACTTTATCATAAAGAGACAACCACCTACCAAGAAAATGGAAACAAGAGAGGAGCAGAGGATGAAGGAAGAGCACCAAAGCAATGCAGATACTTACAGGTTTATATATACATCCCCTCCGAAAACACAACTAGTGGCAGCAACAATCCATACAAAGTCAAAAAAAAAAAAAAACAAACAAAAAAAGAAACATAATATCAAAGTAAAACAGCATGAGACATGATGGAGAAATTTTAGAAAGAAAGATTAGAAAATGCAGCATATTACATTTGACCTTTCAATTTAAAGGAAAAAGAAAAGTAAAACACAAGTAGAACACTAAAAGCTCAGTCTGCACAGGAAGACTGACAATAGACAGTGCTTTGAAGAAAATTAATTGCAAAGTGCTGCTCTGAATCTGAACATAATAAGTAGATACGTTCTTTCTGTCTAACTGCTCCCAAACTACACGAGGATTAGAAGTCTCCTTAACATTAATTTCCTGTAGATTTTACAAAACTAAATACATTAGTATAGTAAATGGGCTCTGTTGCACTCCCTCTACAAGACAGGAACAGAGCAAATCATCATCCTAAGAAGCATCAGGAAACTCAGGTCAGAACTTCACCAGAAACCAATTTGTAGGTGAAAGGCTGAAGCTCTCCCAGTATGCATGGAATTATGTAGAGTATTATTTACCTGAGATGCAAACAATTTTGGACTGAAATCAAGTTTTAGAAGTTAGACCCTGCATTCTTGGCATTTGCAGCACACAGGCACTTGTTGATGGCGCAAGACAACTATCCTTGCTCTCTTAGGTATTCCTGCAAGGTACTGGGATGCTTCTGCCAAAGCCAGTATGAAATGTCCTGTCATATGGCCTACATAAATCTCACACACACACCCCTCTTGTACTTGCAATAAACACAGTGACTAGATAAAGCAGAGCTTTTTCCACATCCCTTTTTCAATTGCATTACCTGGTAATTCCTGTTTCTCCTACACTTCTCCTACACATTCCATTTACAATACCCATTAAAAGCCATCTTACTACAAATTCCACAATTCTGTCAAGTTCATCTGCATCAGAATTACCTTTATGCCATTTCTACATGTGATGCATCCCCTGCCATTGGAATTGCTCTACCTACCCCAGACTCAATTTGGTTAAATTTGATCCCTGTACAGTGCAAAGTCTGAATTTTGGGGAAGGGAAAGAATTCTTAGAGATTACCTCACCTTTTTTGCAAAGTAATAATGTGGCACCTCTATGCCGAGAAGAAGCTGGAAGAATGAAGGCAATGGAAAGCTGTCCTGCAGCAAAAGGCCATGCTCTTCAGTGCTGAAGAATGATATAATCCAAACATCCATCTGGAAAGGGAAGCGAAGCACTATTTTATTTTTATGCTGCAATATCCTTCTTTTTGTTTTTATCTTCCATATTCACTTGGCAGAAGCTTCTCTTGATAATAGTATGACCTATACATTCAGACACACAGCTGCTGGGAGGGCAGAGCCACACTCTTCCTCCCTGCAGTGAGCAGCCAGCACCTCGCTCTGCATTCCAGACTGCTCCTCCTGCACAGGGAACTCCACCTCTGCCACTGCAACCAGCTTCACCCACCAGAAAGAGAGAAGCCCCTGGCACAGATGGCTGCTTCAGGCATCTCTCTGAGAGATCTGGCTCAGGGCAAAGAAACAGAATCACAGAATAAGAGAACCACAGAATGGTTTGGGTTGGAAGGGGCCTTAAAATGGTTTGGGTTGGAAGGGGCCTTAAAAACTATCTTTTTTTAAAAAAACAATATATTATTCCCATTGTAAGTTTATCAGCTCATTGACTGCTTTGAGTTCCCAGGAAATATATCATCCATGCAAAAATAGTTCCTCTAACAGTTTAAGTATTGACCTGACTCAAAATAATATTTATTTCCAGCAGAAGTTAATCAGACTTGTCATTTACTAAGGCATAAGCAGACAGTAAAATGTTCTGTTGAATAAGGGGCAAAAAGTTGCATTCCTTTTATATCTTTTTTTTTCAACTTTACTTAGAAGCCAAGCATTGTTAAGTTTTTTACTTGAGTAATATTAGGGTCAATTGTTCTTCTCTTTGCTAGAAGACCATAGCCAGGCCTTTTGAGACATCCCTATCCCATTTCTCCTTTTTACTTTGATCTTTTTATAGTTCTTCTAGGGTCATTTAAACCAACAAAAGACACAAAGAGCTTTCTATATGTAATTTTATGAGATTAGTTAAAATAAGGCACAAATAAAAAACTTGAGATTAAAATGGATGCTTCGAATCAATGCAATGTTTATGCAGGATAGGCAGTTCTGTACAAACGATGTGTTCAGGAACACTACAAGTACAATAGCAGGGGAAGAAGGGAAGACTTGTTTGTATTATGAAATAAACATTTGATTAGATAATTTCTGATCAATAAAAATGATTTTTTTTCTAATGTAAAAAAGACCATAACAAATAATTTGGGAAGTCCCATAACAAGGCACAATATCTCTCCAGAAAAGCAGAAGATGGGAGGGACTGGGTAGAAGAACACATTTCTCTGTTCACCTTAACAGTAGTGTCCCTGTTATTCTATCAAGTTAATTCTTACTGCTAGAAGTGTACTCAAGATAAAATCAGCAATTTTTTAAATTACAAACTTCTAGAATATCCCTCCACCCGATAATGTCACCTGAAAAACTGCAGTCCAGATAGAAGCTTGCATTATGATCATTCCCAAAATTCTACCACAGCTAAAGAAATCCCTCTTTTTTTTCTTCACTGTATGCAAGCTGGGCCCAAGCCAGAGAGCTGCCATAGAGGGACTGCCTGAAGCACAGACAGCAAACACAGGGTTCACTACTCATTTTTGCATGTATTAAATATGTACTACCCACTCCTACACCTTTAACGAAGCGCAAAGGATTTACTACTTGGACAGGTAGTAAACTCCATGTAAAACAAGATAAAACAAATAAAAAAGACCATACTGTGCCCTCAGTCTGGATATTCTTTTGGTCTGGAGGTTGGAGGCCTGCTTCAGGAATTACTTCACATACAAAAAGTCTTGGTTCACTCTGGTCCCAGAAATGGCAAGCAGGGATGTGACTGTGCAACTCTGGATACTCCACTACAAACCTACCAAGAGACAAGAAAAAATCTAGAAAGGGAGACAAAGTAATTCCAGCCCATTCATTGCATGAGTGTAAATAAAGCTCTAGCCAAGGGATCATTCTCAGTTATTTATACTCTGTATTAGAACATTAACCAGATACATTTTCCTGACTCCTAACATTTTCCACATGGCAACGACACTTCTAGTTTGTTCTGTTACACTGAGAGTGGTGACAGGACATAAAGCATTTTGGTAGGAAAAAAGTCGGTACCACCTACAAAAATAGGTACTCAAAATCTGCCTGCCCTGAGATTGCAGGTCCTACAGAAACCCTTGAACATCCTTCAAACTATCTACCTCAGTGCCTGCTGCTGTAACACAGGGGTTACCTCAGCTCTGCCTTCAAACCATGGAAGCATTAAGATTGGAAGAGCCCTCTAAAATCACCAAGTCCAACCATGCACCCAGCACCACCACCATGTTCACCAGTAAACCATGTCCCAGAGCGCCACATTTGTATGTGTTTTGAACACTTCCCAGGAGGGAAGTGCTCCCACCATTGCCATGGCCAGCCTGTTCCAATGCCTGACAATTTTACCTGAAGAAATTTTCCCTAATATCCAATCTAAATCTTTACTGGCACAACTTGAGGCCATTTCCCTTTATCCTATTGATTGTTACCTGGGAGAAGAGATCAACCACCACTTGACTACTGCATGTCAAGAATTCTGAGGCACTGTGGAACAGCACAAGGACTTGCTCAGCAGCCTTGGTGTGCTGGGTTGACTTTTATCCCCAATTGTCTTGTTCTCTTGTTCTGTTTATGCTGAGTAATAGGTTTTGCATGTTTAAGACTTGTCCTGAGAGTGAAGGGGGAGAGAAGAAGCGCGCAGTTTGTTTTCAGACACTGCACTCACTCCTCCA
>JAYDZK010000044.1:208595-247701 GCA_034509185.1 Euphonia xanthogaster | reverse complement strand
TGAACACCCAGCAGAGCACCGGCAGCTCGCACCTGCGGCCACCGGGCCGGGCCTGAGCCGCGGCATTTCCAGCGCCGCAGGGACTGATGAGAGACTGAGTGAGCTGAACTGCAACCCAGGGAGGGGACGTTCTCAGTTTGTCATCTCTTTTGGAGCAGCAAGGGGTTTTACTGTTTAATATTGTTTAGGTTTTTATTGTTTAATAAACAGGTTTTTTCCATTTTTCTCCAAGGAGGTATTTTCTCCCAAATTGGTTGGGGGGGAGGGCTGACAACACTACTCCATAATTAACCAGGATGTAAGGCCCCAGATTTGCATTGGCCTTAGTTTTTGATGAGCTGGGTAGTTTCTTGTGTCTTTCAGTGGAAAGGAGAGTAATTCCTTTTCTTTGCTTGCAATACCCATAGTAGATAGTAGCTAAAAAAGCAATCCACCTGTTCCAATGCTGGTTTTTCTTAAGAGAAATACAGTCAGAAAAATTATTGTAAAATCAAATGGGAATTTGTACTCTAATATTACATCATACTTTCACAAGCATTCACACTTCACTGCATTGTGCTGCTAGAATTTCTAATGCACTTCCTACAGCACAGTTTGCATGAACAGAAAGGCATCAGCTCTAAATAGACACGTCATGAGTTTTTACCCACACAAACTCAATTTTTATTATATTTTAAAAAGACCTTATTCCTACAAGGACCTTCAGAATGTCCTCTTCTCAGTTCCCTATTATGCAAACTCTTCAAGGAAGGGTAGCTTTCCAAGATTTTTTTAATTTAAAGATCTGGATCCTGATTCCAGTCATGTAATACCTCTGTACAAAACCCCCAACACCAAATCATCCTCTCCTCAGAGATCTCTAGCTTGATATGGCTTCCAAAGTGCTAGTAGCTCTCCCTGAATTTCTCTTCTATGAATTTGTCCAGTATCTCCATAAGCACTTCCTTCATCCTCTCTACTGCCTTTGCAAGGAGCTCCTTGGCTCAGCTGCATGTTGGCTGAAGAAGTACCTCCTGCTTATTTTGAGCTTGCTTTTGGGGTGTGTTGATTTGGCATAGCCTGGTGATTGGCTGTGGGGGTGGCGGGGGCATGCAACTCAAGGATAGATTCTGTGAGAAGCTGCTAGAAGCTTCCACCATGTCTGACAGAGCCAATCTCTGATGGCTCTAAAGATGGACATGCTGCTGGCCCAGTTAGAGAGGTTGCCAATGCCTCTGTGATAACGTATTTAAGAATAGAATCAGAGCAGCGCACCCGCAGTTTTCCCCCAGGGGTGGGAGGCGCCAGGGCCGCTGCCAAGCCAGCACAGCCCATGGTGAGCCTTGCCTGCCCGGCCACCCCTGGCCAGCCACGCCGCAGGCAGAAAGGCAGGGACAGCTTCCCCCTCCCGGTACCCCACGGGAAGAGAGGTGTTCAATAGCACCAGCACCATCACTGCCCCTGCAAGGGTGGCAGGGCTGCCCAGCTGGAAGTGAAAGCATGGTAAGCAATTCCCTGACGTGCAACCTAGACAGGATCAACTTCTCAGCATTGCAGGATCCTGCAAGAACCTTTGAATTGGTGGAACTTGTTGACAATGGTATCTACAAGCAGCAGTTTTTTTCTAGTCAAAGAAGAGAAGGATGTGAGGACACGTGAGGGAGAACAACATGGTGACACCAAGGTCAGTGGAAAAGAAAGAGAGAGAGGAGGTGCTCCAAGCTTTGGAGCTCAGACTCCTCTGGAAGCCATGGTGAGGACCATGCTGAAACAAACTGTTGCCTGGTAATGCATGAAGTCCACAGGAGACGCAGAAATCCACTCACAGCCCATGAGAAAAGTACTCCTGCTGGAGCAGGTGGATGCTAGAGAAAGCTGTGGTCTAGTAGAAGACCTGAATAGAGAGAGAGAGAGCCCTTGCTTCCAAACTAGAGCAGCCTATCCTTCAAGGATTGCACCCCATGGACGAGTGACCCATGCCACAACAGTTTTGGGAAGACTGGTTGCCTGTGGGAGGGACCCCATGGCATAGCAGAGGAAAGACTCCTCTCCCTGAGCAAACAGAAGATCTTGAGTGACAAACTGACCAAAACTCCCATGCCCTATCTCCCTGAAGGGTGGGAAGGAGGGAAGGGCTACAGGGAAAAGAGCTGTTTTAAGGGCTTATTTTACTTCTCATGATCCTCCTCTGACTCTATTAATAATAAATATTCTTTATACCTTTAAATTTAAACCCATTTTGCCCTCAGAGGGTTTTTCTCCCAGTCCTTATCTCAACTCATGAATTTTGTTAATTCCCTTTTTTTTTTCTTCCCTCCTCTCTGCCCAACTTTAAAGACAAGGGTAAGCAAATGACTCTGGTGGGTACCTATTGTTTGGCCAATGTCAAACCACGACACTCCCTAGCTTCGATTATTGGAGTAGATAGGGATGCAGCTTGATGGACATACAATTCAGTGTTAATTAGTTCTTTAGAAATAAATAATTAAATTCATACAAGCTCCTTCCCAAGACGGAGGATTGTCAGAATCAGGGTGTGCTTGTCTCCACAGGGCAGACTTCCATTTTAAATCCACCATTAATTCTTCTTGAAGCAAAAGCTCCTTACTTGCCAATGCCTTGTCCAGCAGAAAGGTTCTCTCTACCATCTCCCTGTTCAGCCTTGAAATCAAAGAGTGTAACTTGGTCCATTTCAACATCATAGAAACAAATCTTGGAATCAATGTTCCCATCCGCCTACAAGAAAGGAAAACAAAGGGTGCTGGAGCATGCAGTCAAAAAGAAGAATTAGGCAAGTTTATCCCATATGCTTCATGCCCTCAGCTTTCTTTGTTGGTAATCACATGAGGTCATTCTTACTAAGAAATACCAGAAAATTCCTGGTTCTTTTTCTATTCCAACAAGCCAGCCTTGGATTTCTTTGAAATGCTACAAAGCAGCTTTTGTAACTAAAATATTCCTTTTCTGAATTGTTCCCAACACAGAACAAAGCCTTAGGAGAGCTTAATTAATGCTGGGACAAGACACTTCATTATATGACTCAATACACTGCCTGGACCAGGTAGGTTTATTTCTGAGAAGTGATTCTTGAGTCCTCAGTAATCTTGACCCACACCAGCCTAGGAACCAATGGAAAAGTCCCAGACGGTGAGTGAAGAGCTGTGCCTCACCCTGCTGACAAGGATGCTGACTTTGCTGCCATTAGCATTGCACTTCATGGACAAAATGTCTCCATGGCCTGGGAGCAGCTTGGATAAACTCTTGCTGTTGCAGTGCACTTTCGCCTCTCTGTGGGAAGGAATAAACTTCAATTATAAGGCGGAAAGCAACTGGCAATTTAGTAAATTATGGGTAAGACTTTTAAAAGCAAACTACTTTGACTATATGACACAACTGGCCCAGACTCCCACTTCCTCTCCAGAGGATTGCTGCCACTGCCTTTCTTTCAGGACTAAGTTAACAGACACACTTTCCTCAGCAGGAATAAATGTCAGTGCTTCTACAGGATTCCCAAAACACGGCAATACAGCAAGAACATCTGAACATAATTCAGAGGCCTGCTTTTCCTACAGAAATAAGCTAAACAGTACCGTGAATGTTGAATAGAGCCCATCACATAAAAGTTCTGTGTATGGAAAACACACAGTGAAGCAGAAGTAAAGAAATGTCATTAGCAGGGCATATTTTATTATCTCAAAAGGATTTTATTGCTGGTATAGATACAAACCCAGAAATCAGTCAGCAACAAAGAGGACAAATCTCATGAAACTAAAGAATGCAGCAAAAAGTGACAGCAATTTATAGCTGTAATACAATCTCATGAAAAAAACATGTTTGACTCTATAAAAATAACATTTGTTCTCAGCCAGTTATGGTGTCCTGAAATTAAAGTGTCATAATTTGAGAAAAGGTATTTTCAGTACCAAATGCAAAAATTTATCATAGCATGCATGAGTGGATCTGGTTTTTCTCACTACCAACATCATAATCCAATATTTATGCTAGCTACAACCTGCTCAAATCTAATAACCTTCAAACTGTCCCAGGTGGAACGTGTGTGATCTCAACCCAAGTAGTTTCCAGATGGCAACTAACTAGACTTAAGCATCCCTCTGGTGACAGCATGCAAAGAAGAACAGAATCTGTTTCATTCTTCAGGATTTTCAGCTTTTCAAAATTACGTTTGTCATCAGCAGCTACATTTTCAAAATGAACGTCATGTCACTATCTTTTTCACGTTCATCAGTATGAGAGTCCAGCAACCTTTGAACAAAGTCAGGTAAACTCCTTAACCTAAACAGGAGAAAGAACAGAGTCTCCAGAGTTCTAGGTTCACTTTTTCCATAGATTCATTGAAACAAGTTTGCCGATTTATGAGGAGATACAAGACCTGGCTTTATTTCAGCTCTTTTGAGATTCAAGTCTTGTTCAAGATACCAAAAGAAATGGGACATCCTTAGCTTGATCTTCCATAAGTTCTCCACACACTTTTAAATGCACTCAAATATCCCTCACAGTATCCTCTTTTTAAAATAATAACAATAATCATCATCCTCAGCAATCCATGACTTGCCTAATAATTCCATGGTTCCTCCCTTGCTTTGGAAATATGCCATCAGTTCACATAGCTGCATGTATTGTCTCAAGATTCAAAGGGACTGTTGCTTCTCATCAAATCAAAAACAGCTAAAGATTCCCCACAAAATATACGCTTGACTAGAAACAGATTATTTTAAAAGCCTTATTAATACCTGCGTGAGAGATCAAAGATTTTCAAGTGAGCCAGATCAGTTCCCACAGCCAGGAAATTCCCACAGACATCCAGGAGGCATGGATTCCCCTCTGCTTCAGAGAACACGAGCAGCTGCTTAACTGTGCCCTGGGAAGAAATGGGTAACACTAGGTTTGTGTGGCCACAGCCTCACTAGAAGGGACTTATTTTGTCACCTAGTTGAGACACAAATTGCTGAACTTCTGTGTTAGATTAATCACTCCAAGCAAATTGGAGAAACATACACACACAAATGCAATCTGGGTTTCAGGTATGTACGTAACCTCAAAAAAAGTCTAAATTTAAAGGCATCATTCTGCAATAATTTCCTCTTTAGTAACACAACCTTTACCAAGTGAAAGACATACAGAAATATCAAGTCTGTGAAGGTCCTTAAATATATAGCTGTAAAAACAAATACATTATATTTATGTGATGAATCACACCCATTCTAAAATATAATATTTGCTTCCTAAATAAAATTATGTACCACAGAACTCTGATAATTAGATTTCTCTTTTTGGTTCTCACAGACCAGCAGAGGCTGCAAAGGTTCACACAAAATGTGCAAGTGATATTTTTCATTATCTTGTAAGAATATTCAGTACAATCATCTTCCTTAAAGTAGTATATGTATCTCAACCTGCATGCAATTTAGATCACCTTAAAGTCTGTAAATACTTATTGTTTACACTGCAGTAGTGTTCAGAGTGGCAGACTTTTTAAAGAACACAAAATGTCAACAATCTTTCTGCTGAAATCCTCAAAATATATTTTGAGGATAGTATTACGACAAGGAAGAGTTAATAGATTTAGGAAGATCATGCACATTACTTTTAAGCTCTAACCAATCTTTGAAAACAACAAGGCCTTTTTATCCCTTCATGGTTTTCCTTACCTGCCAAGTGCGGACCTGGATCCGATACGGCTCCACTGTGTATAGATTTTCTCCATGAACAGACAGAACTGGAGAGTCACAAAGGAAAGAGCCTGGAACAATCACAACAAAGCCATAATTACAATAAATATGTTCCGTAAAAGGAAAAAAAAAAAGTAACTTATAGCACACAATTTCCACTACCTTGCCCCAAATCTCTTTTTTGATCTGTCAGTCACTATTGAATCCCAACACCTTGGTGTTTTAGCCTTCTTCCATACTGCCACAACATTTAAAAGCTGGGGTTCCCATTTTAAACATGTGTTGGTACATTCTGTCCATGGAAACAATTGAGAAAGGAAGGGCAAAGGGTTGATATGAGGAGTGAGAGAAAGCAAAAAAAAAAAAAGGGCAGTGTGAGGTTCTGGTAAGAGAATTCACTTTTCCCTTCAGTGAACTGCTACTGAAGAAGGATAACAGAATCTCTGTCAGAACAGTGGCTCTGCAATAACTTCAGAAGTGGTAGACTGTTAGGACCTCGGTGGTAATAAAGCAATGATTCAGCATGGAAAAGTTATAAAGTATATCAGTAAATATAGACAAGCAGAAAACACTTAATGATTCTTAAAAGACAAATCCCAAGATTTAGGATGGAATTGATGGAATTCTACACCACTTATTTCTCAAGGCAGAAATATTTAGGGAGAAATAATAATTTAAAAACTTAATTTACTCTACTTGGCACTGTACAGAGCAATCTACGGAATAACTTCTCTCGAGAGCTGGGACAAAAAGCCTCCTTATGTGAGTGCTATGTAACCTTGATTACACTTTCTCTCAAGCAAAGTGGAAAAGCATTCAATAGTCATTGCCATGTCTTATCTGTAAAGGCAACAGAGTCACAGCTACAAAAGTAGGAAAAAATTGTTTTTCTTGATCAAATCAATGGTGTACTTAAAAAAATATTATAAGAAGTAGTTCTAGCCTCACACGATGTTTTGTTCAAGGCCCTCTACAATGTAATTTAGCTACATCATATAAAAGCTTTCTCTAGCCCTGAGTTTTTCCAGTCTAGAAGAAGGTATCCTGGCCCATGACAGGGGGATTGGAAGAGGATGTGCTTTAAAGTCCCTTCCAACCCAAAGAACAGTTTGGGTTGGAAGGGACTTTAAAGCACATCTAATTCTATGCTTACAGTGAATCAGCTACCATGAATGAACACATAACTTTGGAAGAAAAGAAGCATTCAGACTCTGACCAATGTTTTAAGTCCAACCTGCACTTCTGAAGGTATCTCCTGAGCACTCAAAGACGGCCACTTGCTTCCCATTCCAGAATACTATAGCATCCTAAAACAAACAAGCAAAACACCAAATAAATATATAGTTTTAGTTCCTTCTGGAAGCATGCAGGAAATCATGCAGTAACATGGTAAGAACTCCCCTACAATAGCCACCAGTTACTAGTTCCTCTGGACATTGGGTTTGAAGTCTTTTAGCAGCCAAGAGGTTCTCTGGGTTCTGGTGAACACCCTAGAGCATTTCTGAGTCCTGTTCTATCTTAGAAAAAAACAGCTCCACTGCAGCACCATTGCTACTGTTACAACTACCGTCATAACACACTGTGTGGAACATAAAAAAAAAGACTTATTCTAAAGACTTAAGAAGTTTGGTCTTGATAAACCTAACCAGGCAACTGATTAGGCAAATAAACAACAACAAAAAGACCCAAACCAATTAACCTGAGTAGCAAAGACTCCACTAGCATTCATATCAACACGAAGGCTGTGAGTGGTTCCTGTGCTGAAGATTGTCACATTGAAGAGGTTGGGAGACACCTGTACCACGGCTACCTGCTGATGAAAATGTGCCAACATGGCCTGCTCACTGAGGATCACCACAGAGCTGATGTTGTTCACTGCCAGCAGGTTTTTTCGGGACCCCCACTGTATATAACGGGAAAAGAAAAAACACACAATTTCATCTCTAGTCTTGAATTGTCACAGCAGCATCCCAAGAGAAGTAACATGGGAAAAGACAGAATAAATATTTTTATACATATGCAAAGTCCTACTATGCAAATACAAACTAAGGGGAATGACTGGGAAATATGACAGATTCAAACTATTATGCTTCTTACCCAGTGTACTGGTTTAAAAGACATGTGCCTGCCAAGGAAGGCAGGAACCTTCCTGGAATGGAAAGATAGCCCCCTCCCTCCAAATTATTATAATATCACAAATACAGGGCTTCCAGGAAAAAAATATGGGAAAAGGAATAACAGTTCTTCTCTAGAAAATATATATCTGTAAAACAGAACAAACAAAAAACAACAAAGAAAAAAAATGTAAGTTTTCCCACCAGCCAAGCAATTGCCCCTTGGTTGTAGTTATGACCATAACCAGCGGGGGGCGCCATTGGGCAAGGCAGAGGGTCTGCAATGGCTCCCCCGTGGCTCAGGGGATGCTCCATGGGAGCCCTGAGCCTCCCCGGGGTTAATGGTGGCCTCAGAAAGACAACAAATAGGAAGCAATTCCTTTGAGAAAACCTAACCCTCACATCATCCACCCCAATTTTTTTTTCTCATACCAACATGTTACATTGAACTTACACTTTTTAACACGCATTATCCTAATTACATACATACATGCAGATATGGATACAGGCACAACATCATAGACAATTCACCCCAAAACAAGGTCCCATTGAGGTAAATGTTATGTTTCTGCACCACCTACTAAGTGCAACCATGTCCCTGAGCAAAGACAACCTGACAAATGAATTTGTCTTTGCTCGAGGCAGAATTCATCCAAATAGTCTTTCCTAACATACCTCTCATATGTACCACTGGAATCTTATTGCCACCTGTGGTACACAGGGGTTCAGGTTGTGCAGGGCCAGCTCACTTAGTGGAACCTCTGTGTTAACTAACCCTGTAGCCTTTGCACAGTGCAGAATCCCACTGCTTGAAGGTCCTACCTCCTGTTGTCTTCAATGTTGTTTTTCGTAGTCCATTGCAGTGCTCAACTCCCCCAGCAGCTGGTGCATGGTAAGGAATGTGGTATGCCCACTAAATACCATGTTCTCTAGCCCAAGTGTTTAATAAAATGTTCTTGAAATAAGTCAATTTTCTGACTCAATCTTCTCAGGAGTACCATGCCTCCAAAGGACCTGCTTTTCAAGGCCCAGGATGGTGTTCCAGGCAGTAGTGTGAGGCACAGTGTAGGTCTCCAACCATCCAGTGGTGGCTTCTACTATTGTGAGCATGTACCTCTTGGCCTGGCAGGTTTAAGGCAGTGTGATGTAATCGTTCTGCCTCCCCACACTTATATTGGACCACTGCCTACCCTGCCATAGAGGCTACACCTGCTTGGCCTGTTTGATGGCAGTGCACATTCCACTATCATGGATTACCTGGGAGATGCTGTCCACAGTTAGATCCACCTCTCAGTCTCATGCCCCCTTATAGGTTGCACCTCTGTCCTGACAGCCTGAGGCATCGTGGGCCCATCGAGCCAGGAATAGCTCTCCCTTGTGTTGCGAGTCCAAATCTATCTGTGATGCCTCAATTTTTGCTGCCTGATCCACCTGTTCATTTTCGGTTCTCATTAGCCTGACACTTGGGGACATGGGCATCCACATGACAGACTTTCACAGGTAGCTTCTCCACTCAAATGGCAATGTCTTGCCATTCTGCAGCAAGTCCATACTGGTTTTCCTCTACACTGCCAGTTGGCCTTTTTCCACCTGTCCAGTCACCCCCATGGAGCATATGCCAACCCCCAAAAGTCAGTGTAAAAGTAATTCTTTGGCCAGCGCTCTCGTTCAGCAATGTCCAGGGCCAACTGGACGCCTTTGAGTTGCACAAACTGGCTTGATCTACCTTCTCCTTTGGTACCTTCTGTAATTTGTCACATGGGGCTCCATTTTCAGTTTGTTCCTACAATGTGACAGGAATCATTAGTGACAAGAGCCTAGCATGTTTCTTAGTTGGCAGTTGACTGTATGGTGGAGTTTCCTCCAGGTGTTACATCGCCTGTTCCTGCTCTTCATCTATCAGAACAAAATCCTCACCTTGAGGCCAACTCATAATTATTTCCAAGATCCCAAGGTGATCTGGGTTTCCAATACAGGTCCGCTGTTAATCAAGGCAATCCACTTCATGTAGCATCGGTGGTGTGATGGGTAGAGGGAACCTTTCCTTTTAACATCTACCTCAGCACTGGCAGTCAGGGTACCAGAAGAAGTTGTGCCTTTGTGCCAATCATCTCTGAGGCAGCCTGAACTCCTTCACAGGCTGACAGAATCTCCTCTCTTGGGGTGTAGTTGGCTTTGGACCCTTTGTAACTTCAGCTCCAAAATCCCAGTGGTCGGCCTCAAGTCTCCCCAGGCACCTTCTGCCAAAGGTTCCAGGACAAGCCATGGCTCCCGGCTGCAGAGTAGAGCACATTCTTCACCTCTGGTCTCGTCCTGACTGGGCCAAGGGCAACTGCATGAGCGATCTCCTGCTTGATCTGAGCAAAGGCTTGCTGCTGCTCAGGGCCCCAGTGGAACTCGTTCTTCTTGTGGGTTACCAGGTAAAGAGAGTTCACAAACTGACTGTACCCCAGGTTGTGAACTCTGCAGAAACCTATGCCACCTAGGCAAGCTTGCATTTCCTTCTTGCTGGTCAGCGGAGACATCGTTGTGATCTTGTTGATGACCTTGGCGGGTATCTGGAGCCATCCGTCTTGCCACTTCACTCCTAGGAACTGGATCTCTCAAGCAGGTCCCTTAACCTTAGTCTTTTGGATGACAAAACCAGCTTTCAGGAGAATCTGGATGATCTTTTCTCCTTTCTCAAAGAATTCTGCTGCCTTGTTCCCCCACATGATGATGCCACCAATGTATTGCTGATGTTCAGGAGTCTCATCCTTCTCCAGATCGGCCTGGATCAGTCCATGGCAGATGGTGGGGCTGTGTTTCCACCCCTGGGGCAGTCGGTTCCAGGTGTACTGCACTCCCCTCCAGGTGAAAGCAAACTGAGGCTTGCATTCTGCTGCCAGAGGAATGGAGAAAAACACATTAGCAATGTCAACAGTGGCGTACCACTTCGCTGCCTTGGACTCCAGCTCGTACTGGAGTTCCAGCATGTCTGGCACAGCTGCACTCAGTGATGGTGTAACTTCATTCAAGCCACGATAGTCCACTGTCAATCCCCATTCCCCATCAGACTTCCACACAAGCCCAATGGAGCCAAAGGAAAAGTGGGCCTTGCTGAACACTCCTTGGCTCTCCAGCTCATGGATCATCTTGTGAATGGGGATCATGGCATCTTGATTTTTTTGGTACTGCTGGTGATGCACTGTTGAGGTGGCAATCGGTACTTGCTGTTCTTCTACCTTCAAAAGTCCTAACCACAGAAGAATTTTCTGAGTTCAGGCAAGGTGTTTATCTGCTTAGTTCTTTCTGTCTCCATAGCAGCAATTCCAAAAGCCCATCAACGTCCTCTTGCGTCTTTGAAGTATCCGTTCTTAATGTAGTCAATGCCCAGAATGCATGGGGCATCTGGGTCAGCTACAATGGGGCGCTTCTGCTAGTCCTTCCCAGTCAAGCTCACTTCAGCTTCCAACAACCTCAGCTCTTGAGTACCCCCTGTAACCCCAGAAACAGAGACTGTTTCTGACCCCACACATCCTGGTGGCATTAACACACATCGATCACCAGCGTCAACAAAAGCTTTGTACTCTTGTGGGTTTGACATGCCAGGCCATCAGATCCACACAGTCCAGTAGACATGGTCATCCCCTGGTGCCCCTACCTGGCTAGAGGCAGGACCCCTCTAATACTAGCTCTTGTGAATACATATGGGAGGTACCTTCCAGTGGGTCAGACACTTGCCCATGGGAAACTGGCACTGCACTCACTCTCACTGACTTCCCTTTTCCTTTCTCCTTCAGTTCTTGTATTCAGGGTGCCAGGACACAGGTAGGTTTCCTGTCCCATCATCTCATGTCTTCTCCATGATTGAGTAGGAAATATCCTAAGTCAGTTTGTGGGGCATACCTGCTCTCTGACTGGAGGGCATCTGGCTCTGACTTCAAGAGCTCTGGTTTGCACTGGTGCTACAGGTAAACATCTCTCCCTGAGTTTTTTATTATCATCCTTGAGACTCTCGACCAATGTCTCTAGAGCAGAGATGTGGGTCTGCATCAGGCCTTGGACCCTACTCTCGTAATTCCTAAGTTTGCTTGCTGCAGAGCCCATTGTCTCTCGATTGCCCCTGAGATGCATGTTTGCCACTAAACTGGAGTATTCAGATGGTCCCTGATGTGCCAGAGTCCACCACATTTGCACTGTGCACCTGACCTCGTTAGGGTCATTATCACGTTGTCCATTCGTTCCAAGAAGTATCTCCAACACTGCCATTTCTGTCAGGCATTGAATCCTTCCTCCATGGTCTTGCCTGGCTTTTTATGATGGTGCTCCTGCAGTCTGTCCCTGTAAACAAACCTCTCTTACATTTGCTAGAAGCCACTCCGGAAAGAAAGGGGTCCCGACTCCCTCACGAACGCCTGCTCAATGGCCACACCTTGGGCCAAGGATCCCAAAAGCCTTGCTTTGGTACCATCAAGTTGCATGCTTGTATGCATAAGGTCCCAAACTTGAATCAACCAAGCCAAAAAAGCCTCGCCCCCAATCATGTAATGTCTTTTTGCAGAGAGAGACTGTGGAGACTGCCAAGCAACAGGGACTCAGTGATGATCTCAGGCTCCTCTGCTGGCTTTGAGGGCCCTGGTTCTGCATCATCATTAGCTGGCCACATCAAATTGGTTTATCTTTTCTCACTGCAAAGGGCCAACTGCTGCTGCCGGCTGTGGCTGCCCCTGTGGTTTAGCTGGAACCTGGACATTTGTAACATCTGTTTGTTCCACCTCTAAACTATCCACCTTTCCCTCTGATTGCAGTGGCTCTGCTGGGCAGTGTCCCCAGTCTCTGGGGCAGGTTTTGGAGCAGCTAAACAAGGTAACCTCACTCTGTCTCTGAATGGTGAATGGACCTCACTGAATAAAAACATCAAATAGATTATGATAGCTTTAACTTTTAAGGGAAATTTTAACTCTTCAGAAGCTGTTGTTGTAGGTCCAAAGAAGTGGGTGAAGGGTTGGGAGAAAACTTCCCCCTGTGCTGCTTCCTCTCAATAGCTATCATTATTAAGGAAACCCCAAAGATATAGACTTCATCTGTGATAGTTATATAGCCTTGTGTCCACATTTCAGAAGAAGTTTACAAGCACTGAATTCCTCACCTTATTGACTCATTCTACAAACAGGGTAACAGCCACAGTGGCCTTAGTTATAGGACCCATGTTTGAATAATAACCTGCAAACAGGAAAAACATAGCCATGTTCATATGCCAACCAAACCAGGCTAGGCTAGACCACATGGTGCTGCCCAACAAGGCTTCTACATCCAGTACACGAATGGGTTACTCAACAATTAGTATTCTCTTTTCACCCTTTCCTCTCAATGCCCTTGAGCCCCACACTGGTCACCAGTTAATGTCCTGGTTTAAAACACGTGTTTGCCAAGGAAGGCAGGAACCTTCCTGGAATGGAAAGCTGGCCCCCTCCCTCCAAATCATTATAACTTCAAAAATACAGAGCTTCCAAGAAAAAAATATGGGGAAAGGAATAACAGTTCTTTACTAGGGAAAAAAAAAACAAAACAAAACAGAACAAACAAAAAAACCAATAAAAAAGCCCAATGACCAATTTCCCCTTCGGTGTAGTTACAGGGGCTGCAGGCGATGCGCTATTCCTGGACAGTGCTCCATACCCTGTTACCTGGAAAAGGCTTGAATGGGAAAGCTGACACAACCACCTGTACCTATTAGATGTATGAGATACTTATGGTACACTTTATTTCCTATATCCTGGATCTTTTGTTACTGAAGCTGGTTAATAAAACACTTGAATTCTCCATTTTCACAGCACTTCTGTTTTAACTTTGTAAGTAGGATGGTGTTACAGACCCTCACTCTATACCAACACAGAGCAAGCAAATACCATTGCTTTTAAAATACTTTCCACTTTTATGAGAAAACAGAATAGCAAATATAAAATTACTTTCTCTTGAAAGTCACTAGATATATTTGATTTTCTTTCCTTATAAAAAATAATGAGGATTGTTCTCACATATGAAGCACAGCAACAGAATGATGTAAAGTATAACAGAAACACTCAAAAATTGAAAAAACCTAATTAATATGGTATAAAACCCAACAACCAAAGATGTTGGAGAACTTAAAGCACAAGCTTTGCCTTTTAGCAGAATGCTGGTGGCAAAAAAAAAGCTGTTCATTAATATAAAACTTTTAAAATTTAAATTTATGATTGTTACACTCAGCATTTCTCTTCTGCGCATATCAAAATGCTATTAGGCATAGAATGACAGTGTTTAACTTCATTGTGACAAATTATTCATTCCAAATAAATAAAAATGCTGCATCCCGATGTTTAATAGACAATATGTTAAAATATATAGCATTCCTTCCTAGATGGCACATCTCACCAAAGAATATTTGGCTGTAAATATGTATTTTTCTTTTTACTACTACCAGTGAGATGAAGCTTTACATTGAGAAAGTGACAAATAGAAAAAAAGATAATTAATAAAATCATTCATTTAGTCAGATTTTCTTGCCTTTTTAATAAATTGAAGTAAAATTGACATTCCTGATAATCCTTTTTTTCCCAGAAAATAATTTCAGGGAGCTGAATCCAAAGGTTTTGCCAGTGAGCCATAGGATGGAGAGACTAGCTACAAACAGGGAGTATTTCTACCCATTTCAATTTTAAAAGTTACTTGATTCTCAGGATTTTTCCTCCTATTTCTGAAGGAGGACCAGCCTCTGGAACACATACCCATATGATAGAGATGTTCATTGGTTTCGCAAAGCTGGTCTAAGGTTTGTGAAGTTCACTGACATTCCAGGAGGCTCTTTCCTTTTTTTACCTTTATCTGAGTGATGTTTCCTGCAAGTTCTGTAGATGCCTGGAACTTCCACTTCTCCTTGCCCTCCAAAGCCCATGTGCTCTGATGAGATCCTGCTGCTTTCTTCCACATTGCTACTCTCCCCTTGCTAGTTCCAGCTGCCAAGATACCTGCCATTCACAAACATTTCAGGTATTTCATCTTGGACTTCAGAAAAACAAACCCACATTACACAATGTAACAGGCAGCGAACTCTGGCTCTTGGGTACTGAGAAGCCACTTTCTAGCAGCAGCTTTCTCTCCTCACTGCAAACCAACATCCTAGTCCTATACTGGAGAACTTTTCTGAAGAGCCAATGGGAGAAGTTCCACATGGTAAGGTGCATCTTCTAAGCTACCTGATTTTTTAAATGCATCAGACAATTACTTCATTTTAATATTTTCTTAGAATATAGAACTATTGAATATCCTGAGCTGGAAGAGTCCCCAAGGGTCATCCAATCGAGCTCCTGGCCCTGAACAGGACAGTCCCAGCAATCCCAATATGTGCCTGAGAGTGTTGTCCAAACACTTCTTTTACCTCTGGCAGCCTTGGGGTTGTCTCCACTTCCCGTTCAGTGCCTGACCACCCTCTGGGGGGAGAAACTTTTGATAGGCAGTCTAACCCTCCCCTGGCTGGACACAGCTATGGCTGTTCCCTTGGGTCCTGTCACTGCTCACAAAAACCAGAGGTCAGATCTGCCCCTCGTGAGGAAGCTGCTCCATGCACCCCACAGTCTCCTCTAGGATGAACAAACCAAGGGACCTCAGCCATTCCTCCAGTGGCTTGTGTTTATTTTTAAATAGCTAGTTTTGTAGTCATTTTGGGCAACCAACCACTGAAAACTATTGCAGCAGATATCAACTGTGCCTACACTAGCAAACAAGGGGGTGCCCAGGAGCAGGTCTGTAAAGGACCTGCCTGTTATAAGGACCTGGCATATACACAATACATGTCACTAAGCTCTATTTTCCATTAGCTGTAGTGCAGGCATGTAGACTGAATGCCCAAAACATGTTGGAGTTCATTAGGTGTACTCCAGGGGTACTAGTGTCAAAGGGAATCCAGCTCATATGCCACAAGACAGCTCCACAGTGAATCCAAGTGTAGTTGAGTATCCAATTATTTCCCTGCACCTTTCAAGGCATATTTCTGATCCAAACTAAAATCTTCAACATCACATACTACCACTGAGATCCTCAGTCACAAGACAAACATACTGAAATAATTACAGGGCATGGAAGGCTGAGGTTTGACAAGGTTTAGCACCAGAGACCACAGCTGCCACATTATTTCTCACCTTTAGCACTGCAGTAAGATACACAGTTAATACATTCTCCCCCCTCAAAGCCAAATTGCATATCTAGGGAGAGCACATAGTTCTCATCTTGATCCAAATCCCAGAACCTAAGGCACACAAAACAAGAGTGTTAACAATGCTATTCTTTCCAAGTGTCTTGCCAAACACTGTCAATAGGATGCTGTACATGGCACTAACTTACTATTTCCACAACACCTAGATCATTTAATTTTTAAAATTAAATTGTCAGAAGCTGCCTGGGGAGTGTGAATTTCTTAACAATCTCCTTCCTTTTCCTTTGAGTTTTTAATCTGCAGCATGTTTTGGGATATTCTCCTATGAAGAAAGAAGTCAGAAGCAAGCACAGCTTTAAAAAAAATGAAACAAGTGAGGGCCAGTTGCAATTTTCTTTCTCCCTAATTATGCTTTTCCTCTATTTTAAGAATATTCCTGGGTTAGTCAGTAGTCCTTTTATTTTCTAGAACTAAATACTGCCATAAAGCTATTCCTTCTTGATACTTGGTCTTTATTGCATTCTCACAAAATGAACAAAAGATTCTGTCTGATAGTAGCAGACAGAGGCTCAATAAAGGGAAATAATGATATTAATGGAACACTCCCACCCTCCCAAAAGGTTAGAGGAACAGGTAGAGCAAGTCATAGTAAAGACAAGGAAGAAAAGATTGCAAAAAAGGTAAAACTACAGAACAGAGTAACATAACAGCATGGCAAAGCAACATACTTTGAAGGATTAGGGAAAGAAGTAATTGAAATACTTGTCTTATATTACAGTAAAATAAACATCCTGAAAAGTAAGCACTTTTTTTCTGGTTGCTGATGCCATGAGTATCCTAAGGATCAGAAAGTAACATTGGCAAGAACAGCAAAGGGTCTGTATTTTCATACAAAAACCCCCAACCAGATTTATTTTCAGAATAAACCAGTAACAGCACTCAAGGAAGGAACAGAGTAGGTAGCACTACCTGACAAAATAAAATACCTAGAGAGAAAGCAAGCCAAACCGAATTAGTTTCTGTCCCTGAGAAAAACATTTTTCATTTCATTTCTCTACTTATTTTTACAAACAAAATTAGGAAATGTTGGCAGATTTCATCATTGGTAAAAAAACCCCAACCAACATTTCAGCAAAATATTCAGTACATTGCAGACTGTACCTGTTCGCTAGTCCTTCTCAGGGGCAGCCAGAACAACTTTCATTCTTACCTGATGACTGTCTCACCTAGTGCTGTAACAACCAGGCTATGGTCTACTAGAATCATGTCTGCAGAATGACCAGTCTTCCCACTCAACTTCACCTGTTAACCATAAGCAAATAAATACATTTACAGAAGGTCAGAGGAGCATGCTGAAGGACACCAAGCCTCTGAACTGCACAGTTTGGCTAAACAGTAAAAATATGAAAATAACTAGACCCATCTATTGAGGCAGACATATTCAGACAGTGAATTCAGATGATTCTGACAATGATCACCATAAAACACATCAAGACTGCAATATATAAATTTAATAAAAGAAACCCTGTAGAGGGTTAATTAAGTAGATAAGGAGAAGTATTTTACTTTTGCACTAGAACTTCTCTTAGAATTAAATAAAGATTCCTTTAAAATGCGAAATTCCAGATCTTACTTCTAGTCAAAGGTAAGTAATGATCAATAAGAAGTGGACACTCCTGTAATACACAAGTGTCCAGTGTTTTTCTGTCTTGGATTAAATGAAAAAAAATCTTAGAAAAGTGAAGGTTTGGGGTCTACCCACAAGCAGCATTTTGTAATAGCACAGGGCAGGGTGTGAGACATTTTCTATTTAATTTCCTCTTTTAATTTCTGGAGGTCCTCTGTCAGTGTTTCCACTGAGGAGACATGGGCCCATAATGGCGTGGAGATAGTTTCTTCATGTATCTGGGGTTTGGTAACCAAATAGTCCACGTTTTGTTCTCCTCCTTTCCATGACATCACTCCCAATGAGTTGGCATATGACATTAGCACACTCTGTAGGAATTTCTGCTGTATGTTTTGCAAACACTGGATATTGTCTGCATTAGTAAGGAATTGCTCGTTATTTGAAAACATCATCTCCAGCACAGCTAATTCTCTCAGGTACCAGATACCTCACTCCATAGTGTTCCACTTGTCTCAGGTCATCTTTCCAAGGAAATCTATTCCCTCACATTTGACAGGAGTTGCGTCCAGAGACTGAGAGTTTCTAGTCCTTTCCCAATCCTGTGGTCAATACTTGCATCCCAGGACATGGATCCCAGCTGCAAAGTGTTACTACCATCTAATTTCATATCATGGACCACGACAGCCCAGCATCAGAGCACCCAGGTCACCAGGGGCTCACCTGACTGGAGTGAGAAATCTTTTTGCATGTCTCGCAGCTCACTCATGGATAGGGTTTAGGGTGATTATCTCTGGCCCTGTCTCTTCCTCCTGTTGTGCGGGCCCTGCTTCCTTTTTATCACTCACTACATGAACTGATTCAGTCTTGGATTTCTTCTTCTGAATACAGGCAACTGCTCTTAGCACAGGTTGTTCTTGTGGGTAAGCTGCAGTGTGAATGGCCATAGTGCCTGGTGCTTTGCTTTCCTCCTCCTCCCTCTGAGGGTGCTGTATAAAAACAAGCAGTGTCCAATAAATAGTAGCCAGGGTCCAGCACATTCCATAACTTCACACCTCTCTGGAACTGCCACAGCACTTCTCTTTCAAACACTTTATCAGGGCCCTGTAGTTGTTCAGGGGTGAACTTCCGAACCAGGAGTAGAGTACTCTTTCAAACCCGGCCCACTTTCTCCCACATGCCACACTAGTAATGACTATCCATCCCAGGACGTGTTTCTGGAAAACCTCCCTAAAAATCTCTGTCCTAAATCTTAACATGGTGTACACTGGACAGAGGAAACCTAGAAGACATATCAGTGAGGGCATGTTTCCCAGATCACTGTGAAACAGATCACTGTGGTGGATACATAGCGCATATACGGGAGTATATGCAGGGTTAGGTATCGCACCCACATGAACAGACCAAGCAACACTAGAACCAGGGGTCTCTCTACCTAAAACACAAATGCTTAGATCAAAGTTATCTCAATACTCTTAAGCCTTACCTTGGGCACCAATTAAATGTGGTGGCTTAACACCAGCAAAAAATGAAATGCCAAATAAGCTATGGCCCTTCTCCTGCCCCTTCCGGTAAGGGAGGGAGACGAGCAGAGACTATGGATTGAGATAATTTACTGAAAGCAAAAAGCAATGGAATAAGAAACACCAATATGTAACATCATGAAACACCAAAAGTAACATCAATATGAATTTTAAAAAATATCCCAAACCAGAAGGTGTTTCAGCCACAAAAAATTAGTTTTATGTGCCTGCTGAGACCAAAACCAAAATGGTGGATGCTCTCCATAGGTTGCGTCCATGTGACTTCCCCAGGCTCCCGCATGCTGTCGCAAACAAAGGGAGTACGGCAAGAGGCTTCCTGCCCCTCCCAGGCCAAGACAACAAAAAAAAATGGCAAACAGACCCTCCCGAAAGCTGGGTCATCCAAGATGGGTTGCGCTGCAGCCCTGCTGGGCTCAGTTCCACACAAGTGCCTGGACCATGGCTTCTACCGCTCCACCATACTGAGGGTTGATCCTACAGGTTGCTGCCACTTCCCTGAAATTCTGCTGCACTCCTTTTGGCCTGGCTTACTGGAATGGGCTTGGCTGGACTGGGCTCGGCTGGGCTCCCTTTGGCTGGACTGGGGGCCTTCCCTGTCCTCTGCCCACGGTCTCCCCCTTGGTGCCGCCATTCAGCATACGTCAGTTCTGTGTTCTGCTGCTTTCCTTTCAGCACCATATCCCATAGCTGCAGCTCAGAGAAAACAGAAGTGGGTGGATGGCAGGGGCAGAAGACAGTCTGCAGGGCTGATGCTGACAACCTTCTCATGAGAGAGAGCAAGGCAGAATGGTGCCCACTTAATGGGGTGTGTGTGTTTTCTCCCTGAAAACAGTGATGATAGAGGTGGTATAAAATAACTTAGCTGCACCTACGTGGTGCTAAGAATTAGATAGAATTAGGATAGGGTCAAAATGAAAAGAACCATGAAAAAACAGGAAGACAAGATGAAAACCATCTCTCCAAGTTCAGTACCACATCATTCTATTCCACTTTTAGATAAGCTATTTTTGCTTCCTCATCAACATATTAACTAAGAAACAAATATGAGAGTTGATTCATTTGAAAGCAAAATAGTGATAATCAAAAAACAAAACAAACTTATAAAGAATAAATATTGCAACTTTATCCTGTAGTATGACTCTTACCTTCATGAGCTCTTCTGCCTCTCCCTCGGGAGAAACTGCATGTAAGGACAACTGCAGAGTATCTGTTATTACAAGTAAAACATCTCTTTCCTCTAGAAACAGGAGCTTTTGGACCAGACTGTCTGTAGACAACACCTGCCTTGTGTTCCCTTTCTCATTCACATAGTGCACAGAACCTGTAGCACAAATAAACAAGGTGCAGATTTTAGTTGACATCTTTTAGCTACAAAAGCCAAAGTTGATGCTTTCTACCTTAATAAAACATTCCTCAAGTGCTGAAAATGTAAAAATAACAAAAATTCTTTCATTTTCTAGTTCCTCTCAGGATGGACAGTACGGTAACTGACCACAGCAATAAACCAAAGCATATTTTTCCCCATTTAGAAAATCCAAAGAGGAATACTTTAAATAATTTTAAACTGCAAATAAACTTTCTGTATAAATGACAGCATCTGAAATCTTCAGTCTTAGAAAAAAAAATCTGTGAAAGAAGAATGGCAGCTAAGAATTGGTTCAATTTACAGCAGAGTTGAGATGACGGAAAACTGTGGACCTGAAGTTTTCCATTGTTTAGGAAACACTGCACCACACACCAAATTCAGCTTTAATCCATAATTTGACTGACAAATGGGACAGTGTTTTCCTAAAAACACTGACATTGGTAACTAATGCACCCATCAACATTTCAAAAGCATTATAATGTCATTAAGTTGCATAACCATAGAATCACAGAATCATTAAGGTTTGAAAAAAACCCTAAAATCATCAAGTCCAACCTTTGATCGAGTAGCACCACACCCAATAACCATAAAATGAAGTGCCACATCAAGTCATTTTTGAACACTTCCTGTGATGATCACTCCACCACTGCCCTGGGCAGCCCCTTCCAGTGCCTAACAACCCTTCCTTTCTCCAGTCTGCCCTCTCCTGGCACAACTTGAGGCTGTTTCCCCTTGCTCCTTGCCCCCTGGGAGCAGAGCCCAAACCCCCACCTGCCTGAAGCCTCCTTTGAGGGAGTTGTGCAGACCCGTAAGGTCCACCCAGAGCCTCCTTTTCTCCAAGCTGAGCCCCCTCATCTCCCTCAGCTGCTCCTCATCAGACTTGTGCTCGAGATCCTATCCCACAGAGCTGGACACACTCTAGCCCCTTAAGGTCTTTCTTGTCATGAGAGGCCCAGAATCCAGGTGCTTCAGCAGCATCCAGCACAGGGGCTGGTCTCTGTGCTGGGCCTGTGGACACACTATGGCTGATCCAAGCCAGGTGCCATTGACCTTCTTGCACAGCTGGACTCGGGTTCAGCTGCTGTCACTAGTACCCCCAGGGCCTTTCCTGCTGGGCACTTTCCAGCCACTCTCCCCCAAGCCTGGAACACTCTGTGGGGTTGCTGTCACACAAGTGCAGCACATGGCGTTTTGCCTTATTGAATCTCATACAGTTGGCCTTGGTCCACTGCATGCATGGGTTTAGGCAGCAAAACCCCCAACAAGCACTACAGTTGTTTGCAAGTGGTACTACAAAAATCACCCAAACCAATGTCATTAAAATCTGACACATCACAAGCCACATTCACCTAATTTCTTAGCAAATCACAGTACTATATAAGGGCAACATTTTATACCACCGCAAATCAAAACACCTATTAAATTAAATAGCATCTTCCCCCAAAGGCTTAAGCAGAAAACACAAGTGTATAAGAATGAACATTAAGAATCCGCACTAAAACGTAAGAGATATGATCTGATTAAAAAGAATGTTTAAATTTCCACTTTTAAAATGTATCTCTTTTTAACCCTCTTGCCACGGATAGGGACACCTCCCACCATCCCAGGTTGCTCCAAGCCCTGTCCAACCTGGCCTTGAACACTTCCAGGGACCCAGGGGCAGCCACAGCTGCTCTGGCCACCCTGTGCCAGGGCCTCTCCACCCTCCCAGGGAACAATTCCTTCCCAATATCCCATCTAACCCTGTCCTTTGGCAGTGGGAAGCCATTCCCTTGTCCTGCCCCTTCAGGCCCTCTAAAGTCCCTCTCCAGCTCTCCTGGAGGCCCCTTAGGCACTGGAAGGGGCTCTGAGGTCTCCCTGGACCCTTCTCTTCTCCAGGTGAACACCCCCAGCTCTCCCAGCCTGGCTCCAGAGCAGAGGGGCTCCAGCCCTTGGGGCATCTCCAGGGCCTCCTCCGGACTCATTCCAACAGCTCCATGTCATTCCTGTGTTGATAACCCCAGAGCTGGAGGGAGCTCTGCAGGTGGGATCTCACCTGAGTGGGGCTGAGGTGCAAAATTGCCCCCCTGCCCTGCTGCCCATACTGTGGGATCAGCCCAGCACACAGGGAATTTCTGGGTGCCAGCACACACAGCTGGGGCATGTCCTGCTCTCACTCACCAGCACCTCCACGTCCTTCTCAGGACATTTGGGAGTTACAGCAGATCAGATTAAGAACTGAGTCCAAAATACATACGCTCAAACCACCTCAAGCGATGAGGCTGCTCACAAGGAACAGTCAGACAGTATCATTTGATTGAAATTTGAGAAGTATGACAAGGAGGCTGTCTTGGGGTGACTTTATAATACTATATCCCCTATCGTCTGCTTTATGCCCAGACACAGGTTCTGTAACTTTAAGCTAGGTCCGAGAGAGGGGAAGAAGCCAGGGGAATTTTTTCGGCATTTTGTGTTCAAACACAGATTCTCCCCTGGGTCTTTCTCAGGAGAGAAGAGTTAAATTCTTTTGCTCGCAGCTAGCTTCTTTTCGTTAGCTAAGTCAAGAAGTTTTTCCCGGGACTGTGGCTTCTTCTTCTGGAACTGTTCAGCTTTGCTCCAGTCCGAAAAACCAGACCGTCACCGGGAGCCCCACGCCGCGGCCCGGCGGGGGGAGGCTGCAGGGGCACCCGGCTCCGGACCTCGGGAGAAGCCAAGCCGGACTCTAAAATCCACCAGCTTTCTCTGCAGCGAGAAGGTTTTCGTATCTAACATTATTCATTCTTGCTCCCGGGTCTGCGTGCACTCTGTGTGTTAAATAAACAGGTTTTTTCCCTTTTCTCCAAGAAATTCTTTTCGTCTGATGGGAAGAGGGTGTGCCGCAAACCCGCCTTTTTTTCAGCGGAGACGCCCCTTCCCGGACGTTTCCTCCTAACTTGTCTCAAAACCGAGACAGAGGCGCAAGGCAAAGCAGCACCTGCAGGACACCCAGCCTGTCCCTAGATGGGGCTCTGCACCATCACAACAGCGGCTTTGAAGGTGAGGACGGAATGGGCACAGCTTCTCAAAGCTTCTCAAAGCTTCTCTCCTTCTATCTTTCTGAAGCACCTTGTGTCCATTTTCCATTTAAATGGTACCCTTCTAGTAAAGAGGCTTGAGTTCGCACATTAAAAGAAGATACACTGCAAACCAACCACGCAGCTGGACCATGCCCCTCCTGCAAGCTGTACTGGTGCTGCACTGGTGTAAACAAGGGGTGTCAATTTTGGTACAACACTCAATCAAATTGTAACGGAGCTGCAGAACCAGCATAACTGAGACGTTTTCAGAACAGTTAACACTTGAATCAGCAGGATGACTCAAATCACCTACCAGAAACACCCATTATGCAACTTCTCACACACATTCTGGCTCCAGTTCAGAGAGAGCAAAGCACAGAGAGATGGCATCTCAAAAAAAAATTGGGGTGGGAAGAAAGTTAGCTTAGACCAAACTAGTACCCAGAAGACTAAAAAGGATAGGAAAAGACAGGGAAGAGTAAAAGGCAAGGAAGAGGAAAATGCAGAGAAGAAACTATATTAGGCAGCAAACTAACAAAACAGATTCTCAAATTTTTTTTTGTTCTGTAAGACTGAAGCACCATTTCAAAGCATGAGAAAAAAGTGAAAAGAAAATTGAGAATTTAAAACGTATGTTTTAGCAGAATTTGCCTATTTATAAAAAAAAAGAACCCACAACACATGCATTATTTTGAAGCTTTGCACAAAAGCTAATTTTATCTACACTTGTGTGTTAGAGATTGTTTTCCTCATACTCACTTCTTCAGGAACCTAACCCAGTACCTCTGGTGACGTTGTGAACAAGACCACCCTGAATATGATGAGATTTCAGTAATTTTATTCATTTCTTACCAAACATTCTACAATTCCTATAGAATACTCTACCCTATTGAATATATGATTATGAGGGATTTATGAATATACCAAAGGTGTCAGATACATGAAAACAAGACTATCATGCACTGAGCTATTTTGAAGCTCTAAGGAAACAACTTCCCAGACAAATGGAAAAGTGGTTTTGCTCTTACCATCTGTCAAAGTGATAAAGAACGAGAGTCCTTCCTGGACTGCCGTTTTCAGAGGCAGTCGTATTCCAGCTTTCTTCCAGTTAAACATATCCAAGGCTTTCTCATCACCACTCACAGCTGCTTTTGCCAGCTGTATAAAGTCCCTGCAAAGAGAGATACTTAATTCCCAATTCTTTTCATAACTGTAGTTTCAGTCTCAAAGAATGGATGAGCAGTTAATAAAGCATATTGTATAAAGAGAACAAAGATGTTTCATACTCTGATTGAAAAAAGGGCAAACTCAAAAAGATACAAAACAAAATTTCAAGATTAGTTTTCATTTGCATTGTTTCACCTTCTTTTTCAAAACACATCACTGTTTTTTCAGAGATGTGAAACAGAAAAGCCCAGACAAGGAAAACTCTTATTTTTCACTACAGCTGCTTCCTATTTCTTGCTTTGCCAGGAAATAAATAAAAATCTTTAAGAACTGACTTTTAATTTAATTCTTTTTGACAATAATATAATGATAATTTTGTTTCCAGTGTGTTTATGGCCTTCCACAATCAGCAATATTGCTAATTAAAAGACCCAAGACGGAAGAGTCAACAGCAACAGACAGAAGATGTGGAGAAGAGTAAGAAGAGCAGTTACTGCACACGGGACACAGAGCTAGCTAACAGAGTGGGAGAAGAGCTGGGAAATATAGGGCAGTTAGGAAAAGAATGTTTTTTTAATATATTTTAAAATAGTTCATTTGTGGGTAGGACTTTTTTTCTGTGGAACAAGACAAAGACTTGGTCTAGCAGAGCTCTGACGGGGCCAATACTCACTCGCTAGGAGGGGGTGGCCGAAAGACACAGTGCCACAAGCATTTCCCATACTCCTGCTTAACCAGGGCAGGACCCTGCACTCTGCCCCGATGGTCCATTTTCCACAGACACAAGACACCATGCTAGAAAAAGACAAGTTAATTCATTACCCTTTGCACACAGATGAGAATTCAGACTCAAGCTAATCACTGCACATAAAAATAAATGTTTTATTGACAGAGAAACACCCTTCCTTTTGTTTAGTTGACAGATACAATTACACCCACTTAAAACTAAGCCACAGGGAATCAAAGCTATCTTTAACATTATATTATTTGCTCCCTTAAAATCAAATTATCTAAAAAAAGCTTGTTGGTCCTATCCTTTTTTAGTCAAATCATACTGCCAGAGCAATTACATGGAACAGTCTTGGTTTTCTTCTGCAAGTAGCAGATGTAAATATTTGTCTTGATAACATCTTTTCCACATTTTTTCTTGCAAGTAGTCTGTTAGCTTATTTTTTAGCAATTGAAATAAATAATAGCAGAGCATATGCATCCCTCAGTAAGTGCATATAAAACTGATGTAGATGAGCATGGGTATATGATTAGACATGTAAAGCCACAGGATGCAGAAAGACTAAGGGCAGAATTTTTTACTTTCTGGAGCTTTCCTCCTCTTTCGGAGCAGACATTCAAGAACTTACTTTTAGAAAAATCAAGAACTTACTTTTAGAAAAATAATCTAGTAACTAGAAAAATCATAGATACTAAAGAAAGGAAGTCTGGTTAGCTAATTAACTCAACAGTGGTCAACACAGGCCAGCCCTCAAGCCTGGCACAGGTGCTGACATAACTCCCACCCTGCAGTGCCAGCTCAGGAGCAATAAACCCCTGGTGACTGGAAAGAATGGAGACAAATTCCAACAAACTGACTTACAGTATATCCTCACAGCTGGAACGCTAAGATGATTATTTATTGTTGTTGTTATGCTAGTGCTTATGAAACCAAATTGCATTTAGGAAACTTCCACGTAAGCACTACATAAAAAAACCCAGGAACAATTTTCAATACCAAGTTCAATCTCACTTTATTTCATTAAGATAGACAACCATAAAGTGGTATTAGAATTTGGTCTATTTTTATTTATTGTTTTCAATGAAGTATCATCTTTTTCCTGGAAGTGAAAGACTGGTAGCAGTGGTCACTTATTCTTCACAATTTTAACTAGAAGCCACACAAGATGCAGTCGAGGCCTTCCAAAGTAACATTTCCTTCTGTTTTTCCTAAGATTCAAAGTTCGAACTTCTTTTCAACAGTAAGATGGCAATAGTTATACCATCCAAAACTGTTTATTAAGTGCTATGTGTCTTGCAGCTTAAAGAATGCCACTCAGCTGTGCAACTGTGACACTGTTGTACTCCTGTCCCAAGAGGACATTTGCAGTTCATAAAATGTTTTCTAGTTACCGCTGAAAATCACAGGATGCTATGAACAACCTTGTTGGTTCCTCCTCTCACTCGTCCATCAGCTTTATATGCCACCAATTTCCAAGGATCCCAACTAAAACCACCTACACCATTTATAAGCTAGAGGAAAAGCCTGCAGCTTTCTAATGCTGCTGACCTTTGTTCCACCTCCTTCTAGATATTTCAGCCTGTATCCAGATAACCTACTTGCACAATCTCAATTCTTAGTTTGGAGCACATGAGATTGGAAACAAAAAAGGCTCACAACCTCTCCTAAGTCACACTGGAAAGGATGCAGAACTCATCTGTTTTCAAATGATATTTTTAAAGGACACAGGACATTGACCTTATCATCTATCTAAATGTCCTTTCCAAATGGAGATATTCTCTGATTCTATCCTATAACTTCCCAATAATTTTTAAAAACCCAAAGCTTTAGCTTTAGTTACTTGGTATGAAAGCAATTTGCCCTACAAATAGGCTTTCATTATAGAAAGCACCTAGATCCTCTGTGTGATCAAAACGTGGAAATCATTCATGTTATTTTTACTTAAAACAAAATAAAAGTTTCTGATTTTCACAGTATCCTATTCCAACTTCATAGAGTTATTTTCAAAGAATTTTCTTGCATTTCAGGATGTCCGATGACAGAAATCCTAGTGAAGACAGAATCATAGAATATGCTCAGTTGGAAGTGACTCACACAGATCATCAAGCCCAACTCCTGGCCCGCACAGACAACCCAACCATCCCACCCTGTGCCTGAGTGCTTGTCCAATGGCTCCTGGAGCTCTGAAAGCCTTGCAGCTCTGAGCATTCCCTGGGGAGCCTTTCCAGTGCCCAACCAGCCTCTGGGTGAAACAGAAACTTAATCAGGATCCAAATATTTATCTTCTTTCTAAAGAATTTCCTCTAACATAAGCAGAACATGATCCTGGCAGCACTCACCTAATGGAAGTTTCCTAAAAATAAACCCTCATGGGAAAAATACTAAAAATAAACGTATAAACTATTGGATACGTATGTAGGAAATGAAGTATATCTGTGCTGCACCTCAGACCATAGCATAGTGACACTGGTTTGAAATCAATTTGAAAAGTATTTTGTTCATAAATGTAAGCTCTGTCTATATCAATGTATTGTCTCATTACGATTAAGGCCTCAGCTACACTGAGACGTGCCCATCTTTTGCCTGGGCAGAACTTTCTCTTTTCTAATAGAGAAGATGATAAATTCTCTTTCTAATCAATTTTGAATTTCTGCACTTCTGTCAAATGCAGCAGCAGAACTTTACAAATAATGAATTAAAATAATCTTTTCCTCCCAATGAGAATATTGGGAATTCTAACATATAGGTAAGAGCAGAACTGAAATTCTTGGGCAAGCTCAAGTTTGAATCAGGGAAAATACAGGAAAAAAAAACTTTTTTTTTTTTTCATTGGTTGACTCAGGAACTGGCAAAATCAGAATCTTCTATGAATATTTAATCCTGAATATTCAATAGCTACTTTCTCACTTCACTATTGAAAAGGGCAACCAGCTCATCAAGAAATAGTGTCACATTTCCCAATAAAATCAATTTGACACAATTTTAAGGCATTCATAAAACCAGAGAAAGAGAGATTAGAATGGGTTTCCTGTGAGCACTGCTCTGCACTCAGTATGGATGAATATGTTGTAGCTGGAATTTGTTCCTCAACGGCTATTCTTGAGTCTGCCCTAAAACTTGTGCATGGACAGGAGCAAAAGAATTCAAATGGTCTATATCTCAATTACTCCATCCATGAAATAGCCTTAAACCTTCATCAACGCTCAGCACTCAATGAGATCCAACACAATTTTATTTAAAGAAAAATTATAGAATGGCAATTTTTTAATTGTAGAATAATATTGTAGAAAAAATTAAAATACTAAACTTTATTTTATTCCTTAACAGTTTTAATTTGTACCTAAGGAAAGGAAATTTCCCTCCCACACAACTTTCCCTTCCCTATGTATCTGCTTTCCACAATCCTTTCCTATTACAGAGCTTCCAAGACTGTGTTCCACATCAAACCCACATGGCATTTCAGCTACTCACCCCATCCCCAGACACAAGGCAGGTACCACTTGTGCTCCAGCTCAGGACTGTGATTTTGGCGCTGTGATTTGGGGGTACAGTGTGCTGCTCTTTGTCTTGTTTGTTCAGTATCAGAACTCCTCCTGTCTCCCATCCTGATGCCAGAATGGGTCTGGAAGGGTGCCAGGCAAGTAATGTGACCTGAAAGCTTCTCTCAACACGGAAATCAGGCACATGTTCTCCCTGCAAACAGAAATCAGTGTGAGCTCAGTTCAGTGAAAACTCAGCAACCAAACCTTCCAATTCATAGCCCAGTCAATATCAAGCTTTCTCTCCCATATAAAGGATATAAGAAGGCTTCAAGCACATTTCAAAATAAAAAAAAAAAACAACAGCTATTGAAAAATAACAAAGCACATCACTAAGGACATAGAATAATCTAATGCTTCAACAACTCTTAAAGGCAGATCCTCCTTTAGGCATAGTTCACAAGAATATTTCATGTGAATCATTTAACCTCTCTAAGTATTTATTTTTCCATTTTTTAAACTTGGATAACAATTTTTCAGAATACACTTTGAAAAGTACACATTTTATAGGCTATCATATTAAGAGACTTACATGTTTCAGTAAGTCTGCTGCACACTTAGATACCTTTTAGCGCTACTTCTCTAAAATTATGCAAACCAAAGTCTTACACAAGGCTCGCATGTAAAAGTTAGAGTATACAAAAGAAATATCTATCTACAGGCAGAAAATCAGTTCAGTCTTGAGGTGGTAGAGTGATTTGTTCATTTTCCATTTCTTAGTACGTTCTATTCACTTAAGAGTTAAAAAGCAGCAGCAGCATGTGTTCATTTACATACAAGCCTGAAATTCTCACACTACCAGAAGCAAAAAGCAAATCAGTAATCATCACAAACAAGACTTATAGACTGTAAACATCAAATTTCAAAGGAAAGATCAATTTAATTTATGAAGATCTTTTTTAAAAATACATCTAATGAGTGACTGATGAATCTGTCATGTTCTGTATAGCACAGGACATAGACAGTAATTAAAACCCAGAGATATTTCAGGAGGATATGTAAGCCTGCAAAAACAGAGATTAAAAATGTGAAGTTTTTACTTAGAACGATGATAAAGGTTGCTGAGAGAAGCTGTGTCACTTCTCACACATCTCACATCTCTGGAAGTGTTCAAGGCCAGGTTGGATGGGGCTTGGAGCAACTTGGTCTATGGAAGGTGTCCCTGTGCACAGCAAGTAGTTGGGACAAGATGATCGTAAAGGTCCCTTCCAATCCAAACCATCCTGCAATTCTGTGACTCTATATTGAGAGAAAAAGCAAAGTTGTTGATTTTTCACCTGTTCCAGGTAGATATCCACACAGCCCCCACCTGCTGTGCTGATGGAAGCAACTGCCAGGAGTGGATGAAGTGGGTGCCATGCTATATGGGAAGGGGAGGCAACAGAATCAGGAGCATCTGTTCGATGATCCACGTACACAGCCATAAAAACAGGAGCTGTCTCGGACTGCACACCTGCACAAGGAATAAAAATATCTCTATCAGGTTTGCTTATGCAGATAATACACATACACTACATATATGCTATATTATATTGAATTTATGTACTATACATAATGACATATATACGGGTTAAAACAAGGGGGAAAATAAAACTACAGCATCATCTTGCTGCATATACTACACAGACATGAGAATGTCAGAGTGCCATTTAAAAATAAAAGGAGAAACACTGAGCTTCACACTCTGTAGATTCACAGTGTGCAAAAACCAGTACCAAGTCTCTCACCAGTGGCTTGTGCTGGCCTACTCCAAAGGACTCTGAAATAACTCCGTATTTACCAGAAAGCTACTTCCAGTAGCTTCATATCCAAAGATGTTAATTAATGTACAGACTGAACTCTTTTATGTTGTTAAGTCTCATGTCTCAGCTTTCAAAGTAAGTTTCAATAGTTGTCACCACTTTGGAGCTTGTACTGTTGAAATCACACTATCTGCTATTTATATTGGAACTGTTACCAACATTTGAATGAAAAAAGTAAGTGCTGATGTTGCACAGAAAAGAACATGAGAACAAAACCCTTTTCAGTGTTGTGGGTCAGAAATCGAGGGCGTCACTAATAATTTGTAATAATTTATAGACAGAAATGGTCTTTGGATTACTGTCATGGGATCCAGTCAGCTCAGTTTCAAAACAAAAACAGCTGGAGCGAAACACCTCAAATTCCTAGCAAATAATCAGAGTTCAGTGGGTCAACTGGTCCAACCTCCCTGCTCAAGCAGCGTCTTCCCAGAGCACATGGCATAGGATTGTGTCCAGACAATTCTGGATATCCCCAAGGAGGGAGACTTCACATCCTCTCTGGGCCATTCAGTGCCTATTCAGGGCTTAATCACCCACACAGTAAAGAAGTTCTTCCTCATATTTATATGAAACTTCCTGTGTTCCAGTTTCTGCTCATTGCCTCTAGTGCCATTGCTGAGCCCCATGGAGCACAGCCTGGTCCGTTCTCCTGAGCTTTTCCTGCAGACACTGACAGACAGGGATGAGGCCCCCTCTCAGCTGTCTCTTCTCAAGGCTCAACAGGCCCAGCTCCCAGAACTGGACACAGTGCTCCAGATGTGCTTCACCAGGGCTGAACAGAGGGGCAGGATCCCCTCCCCAGCCCACTAACAATGCCTTTCCTCACGCACCCCAGCATCCACCCTCTTGGCCCCAGGGCACACAGCTGGTCAAGGGCAGCTGGTGACCCCCAGGTCCTTCTCCACAGGGATGCTGCCTAGCAGGGCAGCCCCCAACCTGGACTGGTCCCCACGCACAGAACCCTGCCAAGACCCAGTGAAAAACAAAACAAGACCCCCAAGAAAACAACACAAACAAAACATACACACAAAAAAAGCCGCCAAGCATGAAACGTTTAAAATACTTCCGTGACATTTAAGGGGAAGAGATGTTTTCTTCTGCACAGGTAAGCCATGAGTTCAGAATCCACAGGCACACACATGCACAGCAGTGAGACTTGCCTAAGCCACCAGCATGTAAAATGGGCATCAACAGACTCCAAAGGTCTCTTTTCTTTAAATCTTCTGTCAGCGCCTCAAATAACTAATTTGGAGGGTACTTAATTTAGAAACGTGAGCAACTCTGCTCAGTAAATTGGGAGTTCTGTATCTTGCCTCCAACACACACAAGGAACAACATCAACTACTGGATATGAGAGCAGACAAGAGCAGTCACCTTAAGGACAAACCATTTAATCTTCCAACAAGATCCACTCACTTTTATCTGTACAATCCTTCAAAATCCTCAGCATTCCCAAAGTGGCATTGCATGGGTCCAGTTTTATCACCACTCAAAAAAAAAAAAAACCAACAAACCATTCAAATAAAATTTGGAGTGTTTTTTGTCTTGATTTCATGTATTTTAGAAGTTTTCTTACATCTCCAGTACTGTTCCAGAATTCTCTGTCCATACTACTACTTTACTCCTTATTTTATCTGTTTCAGTTTCCTCTAAGAGAGAAAGGATTTAGTCCATATTTGACTATGAGCTTTAGATGGGCTCAAAATTTGAAATAATAAAGAATTTCACTTCAGATTAAAATAAAAATGTAAGATGCCTAAATGAAAACAAAGCTACATTTCACATGAAATAATCAATTTTATCACACAAGCCATACAGCTGTAATGTCTGCTTTTAGTTGTTCCTTGCATCTGTAGTTATCAATATTACTTATTATTATTCAGATATTTCAGTCCCCTTCAATGACAGAAATAAGTTTATCAGCTTCCAAATTGCATCTCTTGTTCAATTCATTAATTTAAATTTTGGAATTAATAGACAGCAAGAAAAAAATTTTCAACAAAAACTGTATATTTAAAATGGCAGACTGGTACTTTACTAAAACAAGACTCAGTGATACTGTTGTGTAAATTATGGACAACCCCAAATATAAAATACTCTTCATCGTCACAGTAACTACACAGAGTTGTGCAGCAGACTGCTACACACAAATAAATAAATGGCTTACATAAGTGGATTACTCAGTGGTATAAAAATAATTGAACCAATATTCATTTTCTTGCAGTGATCTTGGGAATTAATTACTCACATGATTACTGCTAGCTCGTGTATTTACATTGTAGCTTTGGCAGCTGCCTCTTCAAAAATTCTTCAAAGAAAGAAAAATAAAACCAAGTAACACTGACTCTACAAACTATTCTGGCATGTTCTGCTTTTCCAAGGTTTCAAAAAAAATAACTTCTGAAAACGTTAACCATTTTGTATTTTGGAACAGAACATGACCAAGCCCCCATACTTGATCTCAAAGATCAAATTAGGTACATCTGACAGACACTTTTGAAACAACCCACAGGCAATTCTCAAAAATGGTTAGACCTCATGGAATGACAGCATGGTTTGTAAGGGGCCTTTAAGCTCATCCAGTTCCACCCCTTGCCACAGGCAGAGGCTCCTCCCGCTATCCCAGGTTGCTCCAAACCCTGCCCCCAGGGATCCGGGGGGCAGCCACAGCTTCTCTGGGCAGCCTGCCTCAGGGCCTCAGCACCCTCACAATAAAACTTTTCTTCATTATACCTAAACTAAAGCTAACATGTGCCAGCTTAAACCATTAGCCCTTCATTCTGTCAGTACAGGCCCTGGTAAGAAGTCTGTATCCATCTTTCTTACAAGATCCCATAAAGTTCTTTATAAGACAACTTCCTTGTCCAACCCTCCAGAAATCACCCTTGCAATCACTCTTGCACCAGCTGAGCTGGGACCGAGGCCCCTGCACAGCTACATCTCCACACCTACACAATCGGACCAGCTTTCCTTACCAGCTCAACCATAGGTTTCCCATAGCAGTCTCAGATGTCTGGATCATTAAAATAATTTGGTGTAATGACGAAATTACAGCTCAAGCTGGTATCTCCAAGGAGGAATGTCAAACAAAGGAACCCCCAGGCTTTTACACCCTTTCAGTCTAAGGGTGGGGAAAGGCTGGGGGTTGTCAGCTGCTGCTGAGTGCCTCTGAATGTCCCTCACCTGGCTGGGCCACAGGTCCCAATGCCCTGTGTTATGCAGAGAGTCAGCAGTTCACAACCTCTTGCTCTGGCCACCCAAAGCTCAACCTGCAGCTTGCACTGCAACTGCACCCTGAGCTACCAGTGCTGGCACTGAATGGATTCCTAAAATACTAGAAGGCCACAATGAGGTGTTCACAGTCTTCTCTTCTCCAGGCTAAATACCCACAGCTGTCCAGCCTGTCTCCAGCAAAGAGGGGCACCAGACTCTGGAGCATCTCCGTGGCCTCCTCTGGACTCTGTCCACCAGCTCCATGTCCATCCTACGCTGGAGCATCAGAGCTGGAGGTATACCTGAAGGTCTCAGCTGAGCAGGGAAGGGGAGCAGAATTCCCCCCTTCCCTGCTGCCTATGCTGTGGCAATGAGCCCAGGACATGGGGGTATCTGGGCTGCCAGTGTGCACTGCCAAGTCATTTCCAGTCTTTTACCCACCAGTACCCCAAGTCCCTCTCCTCAGGGCTGCTCTCAATCTGTTCATCCTTCAGACTATACTGGTAATGGAGAATGCCCCAAACCAGTGCAGAACTTTGCACATGGCCTTGTTGGACTTCATGAGGTTCATAGAGATAAACGCTACAGACAACATTAACAACTGCAAATGACAGCAGTGAGCCAGAATATGTGCACATATTTCACAAAATAATATCAGGAAAAAAATATATGCTATTCTATCTTTGGTGACAATACTTAAAAAGATGCTTTTATGTTCTGTCACATGTTATCAGCACATTTAATCGAGGTTGACAGCAACTTGGTTTGCTGTACCTTTGGAGCTGTGTACTCATCAGCCCCCAGTCACCACACTCATGGTGAAAGGGGTCTCTGTCCAAGTTGCCTTAACAAGACTCTCCAGCAAGGCTCAAGTTACAAAAGCAAAGGCAAAGGTCTTTCCTTTAACTTCTGCCTATGAGAAATGCTGGTTTTAAAATCTGAAATTGTTTAAAAGAGCCAGTCCCAGAGGAAAAAAAAAAAAAAAAAAGATAATACAAAACTGCTCTGTGCTACAAAAAGATGATTTATGACTCTGTACAATCTTCTCTAACTAATAAAACAGATCAAGCAAAAACCCGGTTGAACCCTGCACCCGCGCAGAGGAAGAAGGGGTGGGGATCCTGTGCCAGGCAGAGCCCCGGCTGCTGTTGCCGTGGGCAGCTCCTGGAGTGGACCGAACCCGGTGCGCGTCCCCCGTCCGGGCCATGATCGCCACTCGCCGGCACAGAACAAGGGGCTTCACAAACTCCACGGCTCCGAGAAGACAAACACGCGGGCCACGCCACCACGTTCTCGCCCACGGGCGGATTCGGCCGCCCCCGCCGCCAGCAGCTCAAGCGCCCCTTACCTCCGATCGACCACGACCAACCCCGCTGTCGCAGGCCGGGCCCAAACACAACCGTGGAGAGCCGGCCGACACGCCGCGGTTTGCTGCGGGTAGAGCCCGCCGCCCGCTCTCCCCTGCCCGTGGGCAGCGCCCGCCGCCCTCTCTCCCGCCCCCGCGCTCACCGCCCGCCCCGCAGGCCGCACTCGCTCCGCGATGCTTTGCGTTACCCCGACAACGGGGCGAGCCGCGAGCGGAAACAGGCGGGCGGAGCCGAGGAGCGACGGGAATGGCCGAGGCCGCCCGGCGGCGTACGAAGAGTGGCGGAAAGTGACGAGCGCAGCGGATCCGGCGGCGACCCCGCTGCGCTGTCCCCGGCGGTCTCGGAGGCGTCTTCAGGGTTTGGTGGCTTGACCTGTGAGGAGCTTTTTCTACCGCAGGTGATGGACTGTGCTGCCGTCCCGAGAATCAAGATCCTTCCCCAAACCCTCCCGACCCCCAACGCTATCAAGCACCTGCTGTGATGGAGTGTGACCCAGGCTGAACCTCCGTGATATCGAGACGCGTATCGTAACTATATTTAATTGTACCGCGCGGAGCTCAGCGGCTCTTTCAGAGTTTTTGGGGGAAAAGTTTTTAACTTAACGACTAAGTCTTTCAAGTAACATCTAAATGAAGACAACCCGTAAAGCCTTCTTACCACCCTACAGCTCCTCAGGACGCCTACAGTAAGCCCATGTCAGGTACAGCCCAGCTCCATTCCCAGCTCTCACCCCCACTGGGCCTGCAGCCAGCCCTAACAGCCAGGTTTGCCTAACATCTTCAAAAAGGTTGCAAAAAATTCAGCACCGAATCCTCACAGCACTGTCCTACCCATAGTCATTTGTAATTCCTCTGAGGTCACATCACTTCTATGCAAGCTGATGAAAAGCAGCCACACCTGGTACAGCTACGACAAGCAGCTCCTGTATATTTCGAGGTTGACTGGCCATGTGTAAGGTGTCATTTATGTGGCGTTTATAAGTTTCTTTTCCCAAATACGCAGGGACTCTTGTGAAAGGGAAAAAAAAAACCACAAAACCAACAACAACAACAACACCAAAAAAAACCCCAACTCTGATTTGGTAGCAAGTAGGAAAAAGTACACAGTGAGAGACACACAGTACATTGAAACACACTGTATATCTGCTAGAATTATGGGCAGCGTTCAGGTAGAGAGGCAAAACACTGGCTTTAGACCTTGTTACAAGTGAGCAACTCTCATAGACCAGAGCAGCAGAACTGACAAAGTCCTGTTTCCTGGAGCTTTTTATCTTCTCCCTCTACAAGGCATCAGCTCTAACAGTCATTTATGGCATCTCTTCGTGGTGGATTCCTTGAACATGCAGTAGCCCAGTTAGCTTACTCAGGTGCCACTCCCAGAGTCAGAAATTCATCTCTTGCCTTTGCCCAGCCAATCGTTCTCACTGTAGCCTTGAGCTCATCAGACTAGAAGTTGAGGATTTCAGCAGACCATGTGCAGATGCCTTGTTTTCTCAGACAACCAAGCTGTCATGGAAACTACTGCAAATACATGATACACTAAGTCAGAAACGCACAGCCAGCTGGAGCCTCAAAAAATCATCTAGTCTAACATCCCTTTCTGGGCTGGAATAAAAATAGTCTAAACAACCCACTGACTGTCTCTGCTCAAGTGACCACTTTACAGCTCTCACAATTGGCTGGTTCAATGTTGCACAATACTTTTCCCAATATCTACATATTCCTACTTGTGCAGGCTTAGCTGGAAATGAAGTTCTCCTGCCCTTTAATATTCAACAGAGAAGCCCTGCTTCTATGATAAATAGACAAGTGAATGTGGACTCCTAGGATCTTAACATCTTCCCTTCTACTCATAAAGTCACATAGCCACAGAATAGTTTGCATTGAAAGGGGCTTTAAAAATCATTTAGTTCCAAGTCCCTGGTATCATAAAAGATACAGCTCCCTTAAGTCCCAGGCTGCAGTAGTGCAGTTACAGACCATTTCCTCCCTTCCCCTAAGGGCTTGACCTCACACACCAAGAAGAAAACAAAGTTGCAAGACTAGGTGCTTCCTTATTCTGTAAGCAAAACGGGATTAACAATAGCAGTCTGTACTTCCATTTAAATCCTCTTACATGCACGGGAAACAACTGCTTTAGCAACACAAAGATCATCCATTATTGTCTGCCAGAATAAACAATTTCAGAGCCTTTTAAGAATAAATAAGTCATTAATGAAATCTGCTAGCTTCTAAGTAATCTAAAAGGAAAATACAGAACATCCACTATATTGGTGGCTTTTACACCTAGGATCTTTGGGAAAAGTATTTCCATGTTATAATTTGCAATGATCATGCACATTAGATGCAAAATTTAAATAATTAAAAAATCTAAAATATTAACTTTGTCCTTCTGCTGAACAGCTTGGTATCACTTGCTATATTTTCTAGTAAAAATGCAATTTGTTATTCATACCTTAAAATACACAGGATGTGGGACAAATCCTAGTTAATGTTCTTGCCTGGCCTAGAAAACCATGACAACAAACACTGGAAGATTATTTGCATTTTGTAGCTGTGCAGGTCTGTAAAAACAGAGTAGCCAGGAAGGGCCGTGATCAAAACCGAACAAATGGAAGCTCAAGGGTCTTTTGGCGTCTCACCCTACCCCCTGCCTCTCAGCTCTTGTCCAACTCCTTTCCAGTCAGCTTTTCTCTCACAAACATTTAGACACAAGAGCATTTTCACACCTTAACAGTTCACTGGAGGCAATGAGGCTATTCAAGCAGGGAAAGTTATTTACATACAGAGAATGGAAACCTTCAACAGGAGAGCTGAACATAACTGCACATCTCTCTACAAAGCACTATGGAAATACTTAGTAGTGGAGATGCAGAATCCATTTCCTAACAGCATTGTTGGGTTTGGTTGTGGCCAAGGAGGAAAAATAAACTATATGGTCTTGTGCAAGAGTATAACAAAATTGGAAAATAATTTCTTTAAAAAACCCCAAACAATTAAGATGTAGATTTAAATGCAAAGCTCGGCACTGGAGACAAACCTTTTTTAACAAATTCCATTTAGAGCAGTCCACTTGGTTACTCACAAATACAATTTGCAGCATATTTACAGGTGATAACACAGTGATCAAGGCATGTTACATTTCTGCCATCACAGAGAAATTACTTGCAACATACTCCACGAGAGCCCAGTTTTCCAGAATTTGTACACCACCATGAGGTTTAACTACTTATGACTTTATTTCTAAACTTACAAAGATTTTCCTTGGAAGAGGACTAAGGCACCCTTTCCTGCTATAAAAATTATAAAAATTCAAAAAAGAGGATGATCTAATGTTCTTTCCACAAACACGTTGTTAAGGGAAAAGTATCTCATGCAGTATCAGTTATAAGATTTTTTAAAATTATCCTGGTTAGTAGTTAACGTGAATTCACCACATAAAAGTATCAGTCCACATCAAGGAGCCCCCACTCCGAGAAGAAGAATGATCAACAGCAAACTCAGGTCCAGCGAAGGGCCTCGGGGGAGACGCCTGTTCCCAAATTCAGCCCACGAACGTCCCAGTTGCCCCAGGGAGAGCGGCCCCACGGTTTTCCTGGGGGTCCCGGCGAAGGGAGCGAGTCAGCGGTTCCGCCGGCCCGATCCGGTGTCACCGGACAGCGAGCCCCGGTTCCGCCGGCCCGATGCGGTGTCACCGGACAGCGAGCCCCGGTTCCGCCGGCCTGCGGAGAGCAGCGGGCGCCGGGGGCAGGCCGGCGGGGCAG
>JAYDZK010000044.1:161045-208495 GCA_034509185.1 Euphonia xanthogaster | reverse complement strand
GGGCAGGCCGGCGGGGCAGCCCGGCGGAGCAGCCCGGCGGAGCAGCCCGGCGGAGCAGCCCGGCGGAGCTGCAGCGCCGCTGCCCGGCAGCCACGAATACTGCATGCAAATCACCCTGACCAATGGAATCCTGGATCCCGTCCAAAGGGCTCACCTAGATGGCTCTCCATTGGCTTTCTTTTCAGCCAATCAACAGCCAGATCTCGGGATTCACCCCACCCCTGGCCGACACGCGCCACCGCCTCTTCCTCCGCGCGGAGCTTTCGTCACGCGCCCCGCGCCGCGCTTTGTTTGGCTCGCGCTGGGTCCGTGGCTCCGCCCCCGCCTCGCTCCCGCTCGCCGCCGACCAATGGGGCGCGTTGCTTGGAGGGCGGGGAGCGCCGACGCTCTCAGCTGGGCCCGCGCGCCGCGGCCCCGCCCCCGGCCTGGGCAGGGTGAGGAGGAACCGGAACCACCGCGGCCGCAGCCCGCCCGGAGCCCAGCGCGGTCCCGAGTCCGGCGAAGCCTGGCGGCGCTGGGACCGCGGCTGGGTTTCGGAGCAGCCCGGGGAATAGGTCGTCCCCACTGCCGCGAGCGGGGCTGCGCTCGCCAGCAAAACTGGGAGGGCCGCTGGGCTCAGCGCCGGCCGCCTCCGGAGCTGGCGGGTGTGGGCGCAGCCCGGAGGTGCCTGGAGCTGTGGGTGCCGGAGTAGCCGAGGCAGCCGCCGGCGGAGGAGCCGGAGCGCGGAGGCTGCGTGACGGCATTGATGCGGCAGGTGAGGCAGGGGCGGGGGATCTAGCCTGCGGGGCGGGACGCACCTGGCCCTGGGAAGACCAGCCCCTTCTTGCTTGGCCCCTCCGGGTCGGCCGCGCTTGGGGAACACGTCTCTGCGGCTCTTACGGGAGGCAGCGGAAGGACGGCCACGAAGGTGTAGACGATTAAAGTAGCTAGGCTAAAGAAATTTTCAGTTTAGGAGAAAAAGGGAAAGGAGGAAGAAGGTGAAAACGAAAGGAGAAAGCAGCTATAACGGGGAAACTGCACGGCTTAGGCAGAATGCTGGAAGGAGCCAGCAGTTGAGAAGTGGGGCAGATCCTGGGGTGTGCTACTCGGGTCCTGTGAGGAGCTGTCCCCAAGGAGTGTGTCTTTGTTTCCTCCCTGATAATTGCTGGGGGAGGCCAGTGGGTGAGTGCATCCTTTATTTTGCAGTAATAAAACCAAGCTTGAAATTATTTAAGCCTTGCTTATGCAAAGTTTTTGAGTACATGCTGTCAGAATTGAAATATTTCTGTCCTCAAAATAACTAGAAACTGTATGTTTTGGTGAGTGAAGAACTAGTGTGTAACTAGGGACCTGTCAGGTGACTAAACCAAATTTCAATGTGAGTTTAGATCCATAGTTCAGAACAGTTTATTGAGCATTTTCAAGGAGCAAAACATTGTTCAACACAATTCTGGATGGATTCAATGTTCTAGCTGAAAATTAGACGGAAAAATATAATTTTAATAGTAGGAATACAACTCATCAGCAGTAACTTGATGAATTTGTATGCCATATCACGTTGATGCATCTTCGTTAGTTTGAACCTTTTTATCCTGGTGTCAGCCTAATCTGTAGTGATTCCAGTATTTGTGGTATTCAGAATTTCCTCCTCTTGCTGGTTATCTTTTCCCTAAAGGGAAGTTGGATGGTGGCTCCTGCCATGGTGTCAAGGCAGCTGCATCCCAAGTGTTGCTCCTTGCTGGGTGCTCTAACTGGTTCTTTCTTGGAAGTTGACTTATTTTAGATATGCTGTCAGTAATATTTTTACACTCTTTAGGAAAAACTAAAGCAGTTGTTGGGTTTTAACAGATAATGTAATTTAATGCCTCAAGCTTGTGTCCATATCTGACGTTTTGTTTCAAGTATTTGAAAAAAGCCTTCAGAATTGAGAGGATTTGTGAAGTCAGCACAAGAAGTGGTCATCCCAGCAACTAACTGGTCCCAGTGTCAGGTCCGAAAGTTGACAGATGCCTTTGAAAGCCCAGGGATGCTCCCTTGGCACAAGGGTTCAGCGCTGCCCTGCTTGGCCAGGGTCTTTGCATGGTCAGGAGCAACGACGCAAGGGTGCACAACCGCTGTAGGTGCATCTGAAGTTTATTGCCCTCCAAATTGAAAAAAAAAAAAAAAAAGAAAGAAAAAAAGGGGAAAAAATGGGCTGGCATTAATTCTCTCCCAGCAGAGGCGGGGGCAGAGGTGCTGGCCTAGGGAGCCGGTCCCTGCCCGTTCCCGGTGACAGAACAGACCCGGCCCACGGTGCTGCCGTCGGCAGGGGCGGCGGGGTCGGGGCTGCCCGGCGGAAAGGAGCGCGGGGAGGTGCGGGGTGGGGGCGGAGGGGAGCGGGAACCTCGGGAGCCTCGGCCAGTCCTAGCCCCAGACACACGCACAGAGGAGGAGAAGCCGCCGCCGCATCCAGGAGCATGGATCCCCCCCCCGCGGCGGGCCGAGCTGCGGCTCCGCGGTGAGGAGAGAGAAGAGCCCCGGGCCCGGGAGCCGCGGTGGGATGGGATGGGATGGGATGGGATGGGATGGGATGGGATGGGGGAGCAGCACTTCCCCGCTCTGTTCTGCTCCGCCGGCCCAGCGGCTGCCGCTCCTCCGGCGCTGGCGAGCGCTGCCACACGCCTGAGTTTGGCCGGGCGATTTCTCGGCCAAAGGCGGCCCAGAACCCTTCGGGACGGAGACGGGGGGCGACCGGGGGCCCCTGGCTGCCGTTTGGGCCGGTTTGGGAGGGGTAATGGCGGGGCTTTCCCCCTCCCACCCTCGGCACAGGTTGTTGGGTCGGGACAGCAAACGAAAGGGGATTTAGTAACAAACAACGGCGGCCATGTTGAGAGGAATTTCTGCAGCTAAACTTCTCCCCTCTCAGCCCAGGGGTTTCTCTGCCTCCCCGGGGGGCTCCCTGGCCTGACTGTGTTCCCCCCCTCTTTTTTCCGCTCTCCTCCCCCGCAGGATGACAGTGAAACTGGGAGAGAGCAGCGGGGAGGAAGGGGTGAAAAAGCTGGGCAAGAGAGCAGGAGGAGATGAGGAGTCCCTGGAAGAAGAAGGGGCAGGAGGAGGAGGAGAGGCAGCTCCAGGCAGCAGCAGCACAAAGAAAGAGGAGAAGATCATTAACAGCAACACTACCAGCAGCCCCCCATCGAACCCCAGCTTGTCACCGGCCCCTGCCTCTCTCCAGCCCTCCCAGAGCCAGGACCAGCATCATTTTCTCAGGTCCAGTGTCAGACCTCAGAGCAAGAGACTGAAGAAGGATTCCCAGGCATCCTCCTCGGTAGGCAGCAGCACTGCTGGGAAAGGCAAAGGTACTGTGTTTTGACACCCTAAAAACATGCAGGGAAGGGGGATGGCAAAGAGGGGAGGCACCTGTGGGGCTGTGGGATGTCATTCTCTTTCTGTAGATGCCATCTTTTGTTTGGTTTTGGGAAGGTGTTTTGGGGCTTGTTTCTCATGGCTGAAATCTTCTTTGTGTCCCAAGGCTTCAGCTTCTCTGCTGCCCACTGTCCTCTCTGCACTTCCAGAAATGGGGGTTCTGGATATTTATGTGGAGGAGGGAAAAATTCTACATTATTGAAGCAAGTCTTTAATGTCTTTATTTCATCCTTCTTGAGTTTTGGGAAATTCTTGTATTTTGATTAGGGAATCAGACTCTAGCTAGTTGTGTAATCAAGTGGCTGCACTCTGAATTCTGATCTTGGATAGTAACAAAATATTCACTGGGTGCTAGTTAGCATAGGAAAAAAAATCCCACCCACAAGACATTGGTGATTTCCCCCAGTTATTTCTATTATCCAAATAATTATTTTGGAAACAGCAATGAAGTATGTATATTGGCATATTTCTAAGGTGTTGGGAGTCCTGTTTCACTGTTTCACAACAGTTTGAGCATCTATGTGATTTGAGGGTTTTATTGGGATTGGTTTGTATACATCTGAAGGTCTGCAGGTACAGACATACATACTCCTGCTTTTCCACTTGGCATTGGAGACAAGAATTTGATTTTTTTTTTGTGTTGTTTCTAACTTGAATAGGTGGAAGGCAGCAGGGATATTTAAATATTTTGGTGCTATTGTGTGTGCTCAGCAGTGACTGATGACATCTCAGCACTGCAGTTGAGCTGTGCTTGAGCCTAATTATGGATATCATGTGCTAAAGTATTCAAGTGTTATTTTCTGTTAATTTTTGAGAAAAACAGCACTCAAATATTGCATCAACATTTAAAATAACGAAATTTACTCTTGTCTGCTAAATTGAAGTATAATTCCATGCAGCATAAATGTGTCTTGGAGGTTACTTCACTCTTGTCCATCTCAGGGGTGTGCACATGCTGGGCATTAAGTAAGTATTACAGTTACAATAGTTTTGTGTTGCAGTAATAAAGCAGTACAAATTGGGATATTTTAGTTATTGCTATATCAGAAAAATGTTCTTGAACTCAGTTGCTTGACAGTTGCTATAATTGACTAAAGTATTTCTAAATACCTTAGCAAGTCCTCTTTAATCTCTTGAATGTTAAATGAAAGCTCTGTGTGGTGGTAGAGGACAGAACAGAAAGGCCTACATAATTTTTCTTCCAGTTGCATGAAACCAAATAAACAAATAAATGGAATACCCAGGAGTGTTTAGCTATGTATAATTAATTCCAGGATTGTAAATAGTATTGGAGGTGAGGAGGTGTTTCTTTGAAATGTGTCTTGTCTGTGATTCACAAGTTGAATATATCCATTTGAAATTATTCCATTGATTTGGAAGTCCATACATGTGTGAAAAAATACATGTGTTTGTGTAAGTGTATATTCATGTTTGTACATGAACATTTATTTCCAATTCTAGAGCAGTAGAATGATTTTTAACTAAGAATATCCACACAATAGGAAAAGACATTTAATTCACTTTTGCAATTCAGACTCCAAAACAAACATAAGAAAATTACATACAGAACAGAAAATATTAACTCAGTAAGCAGTCATGGATAGTGCTTGCAATCACAGTACTGTGGTGTCAGGTTTGGGAGAACTTCTTAAATTCATCAGGAGTGACAGTGGTAGAATTATGACTGTGCTTTCACTTTTTCAATTTTAAGACCAGCCACAGCTCTGCCTGGCCAGATTTGGTGTGAATGTGTCCGATTGATTGAATTCTCTGATATGGTTGAGATTATAATTGTTAGATTTTGGAGAACAGAGCCATGGAGTGGGATCCTTTTTAATTTGACCTCTTTATGTTCAGAGATGCCTATGAGAGGTTTTCCAAGCTTGTCTAAATTCTCCCTAGTGGAATGCCTTGTGATCAGAATTCATAGTGCTCTGTGTTCCGAGGGAAGTGTCTCACAGAGCCAGCTTCTGGTAGGGAATGAATGGAAGGGTGGAGATGACTAATAAAGATTGGACTTAAATCCTTTCATTAGCTGTCCCACTAACTTTCTTCTCCCTCTGTAAGTGTAAAAATTATGAAAAGCTGGAGTGCATCAGCTCTGAACCTGGAAGCTTTTGCATTGTTTATGTCAAAGTCAAGGTGATGGCTGCACAAGTAACTCTGACAGTGGCCAACTGGAGTGACCAGACCATGCCTATGCTTGGTTCAGTGAAACCAGAAACTTGTTTTTGTCACAGGCATTCAATAATGCTGTGTAACCCTTAACATTTTATTGAAGTGATTCTACTTCTAGAACCTGTGTATTCTGAAAGGAAGACTCTCACTTGCCAATTTTTAAGGACTGTGATCAATGCACTTTCTTTCAAATTGTGGTTGCTCAGCAGGTGATGGTTTGTCTTCAGAAAAGTTTGGAAAATAGTATTTTTTTTCTGTGTGTTGCAAATTCCTTTTTACTTTTGGCATTCATGTTTTTAGGGTCCTTAATTGTAGCAGACAAATTATTGATAAACTTGGCTATAAACTGTGAAAAGAGTGTGCCCACTCAGCAGCTGCTGACTTTTCAACTTTATCTTACTGTGGTTCTGGGAAGCTTGCTCGTAATAATTGCCTCTGCCTCGTGGAGTGTGTAAACATGCTGCTAATAGTCAGATTGCCCAGATGTACTCTTTAATTGCACCTTTGAATCCTGCCTCTTGCCTTTTGTGTACTGAGGTGCACTTTTGAGTTTAGGGCAAAAATTACATAGGAAGTAATACAGTAAAATAGAGTTTGGAAACTTTCACTTCAGGAGCCAATCCATTTGGAATTGTGGGAAGGTTTATCAAATTTTCTGCACAAATATCTAAATATTTGCCTTTTTTTTTAGAATTATTATCATACTCTGTTCATCAACTTTTAATTGTATTGTCAAGGTTGTAGTCTACACCTCAACTCATGGATGACTTTTGAAGCATGAAGGCTTGGAAGGAAGTCTTCAAGTAACTTGCATGAAACCATAGCAGAAACTTGAGACAGTGTCGAGGCAGTTTATTGGGGGAGTTCCAATGCAGAGAGGTCTCTTGAGGGAGGAGATGCAGACCAAGTTAAGGTTGCTGAAAAAGAGGGATTTCTGAGAGTTTGCTTCTCAAACACCAGTATGCTACATGGTTGCTGAGCACTGGTGTTAAGGTGTGTTTTGAGGCTTTGGTCCATGAGGCCAGAGTGGATGGAATATGTATGTGTGTGTGTGTTGTGACCACGTTAGTAAAAGGCATATCGGAATACACGGCCACAATGTGCTGTAGATGCAGCTTGAACTAGAGTAGAGTATTGCCATTTCCATGTTTTTATCCATTTTCAGAGTGCAGAATGAAGTCAGGAGGACTAGCCTAATGGTGATGAGCTGAAGCTTGAAGATGTCTTTCACGCTGTTCTGGATTTATTCCTAAAATGTGTAGAATCTCTCAAACAAGTATTTGTGTTTGTTTTGAGGTAATAATCAGTTCTTTTTTGAAAAAGGACTTATTCAGCTGAAAGCTTAGTTGAATTAAAGTGTTCGATCTTTTGGCATGGTATAGAACTTGCTAAAAAGCAGTCTGGTTTGTTTCAGTGTGCCAAAGTTTCATGTTTGGTAGCATGTGGGTTAAATCAACTACGGTCTTCTGTAGAGAGGATGTAGATACCAGAAAACCTGATGTATGTACTTAAAAAGTGTTCTGTTGTAACTTCCTGGATTCATGTGTTGCAGAATATATTGTAACCATTATTTGAGATGTTGCTCCTCCAGCATTATTTCACTAGGACATGAACCACTGTTTAAAAGCTACTGGCACAGTCCATTCTTCTGACATTCTCCTTAATTCTGTCCATCTCACTTGCACTTAGTACCTCTCCTTCCATCCTACCCTGACATGATTAATTCTTTGCCATCCCATGTACACCAGTTCTCCCTCCCTCCCTCCCTTTCAAAGTGGCTCAGGACCGGGACTCCACAGTATCTCATCCCATCCTGCAAGAGGAGGATTTTCTCCTTTGGTGCAGTAGGTACTGAGCTCTGACAGATGCCTGCCTGCAAGGCTGCACAGCCACAGTGTTAAGTGGAGCTTTATACTGAGCTTTATGGGTGTTTTCTTCAGGAAGAGCAAGAAAATAGTGATTTACAGGAGATGGAGGAGTGACCAAATGTATGATAAACCATGGGGGTTTTTTATAGCTCTTCTGGGTTAGCTCAGATAGTGCTGCCTTTGATACATTGTATACTAAACAGATCCTGTCCATTGAGAGAAGCAAGCTTTCAGTATCGGTTTGTTAGAAGGCTCAAGTTGACAATTGACACTCTGTATGCTTTTAACACATTCAACTATCTCTAATTTTCTAACTAGTAGCAGTTAGGAGAAGACAGGCTACCATTATCTGTGTAGGACAGTTACCAGTTGAGCCTGAGATTAGCTGAGTTGGTTAGAGCATAGTATTAAGAAAATGACATGGTCACAGGTTCCTGTATGGGCCATTCACGTAAGAGATGGACTCCATAATCTTTGTGGGTCCCTTCCAACTCAGAATATTCTGTGAGTCTGTGTTTCAAACTTTGGATGTTAATTCACAACAAGAACACTCTATGCCATAAGGCATAAGCTGTTCTAGACTCACCCTTCTCAGGTGTCTGTGCTGTAGACCCTGTAACTGCATAGGGTCTGCTGTAGACCCTGTAACTGTGTAGGCAGGGTGTAAACTTCCTTTCCAGTTACAAAGTTAGCAAAATGAAGCTTGACTTGTGGGGAACTTGCCTGTTACAAGTTGACATTTGCATCCCGCACCTTGGGGAGTGAGTTAGTCCTTGCATTTGGTATTTGAACTGCAGCAGGCAAGAGTGTGAGTGCCCCATCTTGTTTATAAAAATATTCCCAAATGAATGCTCCACCTACAGTGACTGGTGACTCCTGAAAAAGTTAAGATGTTGTGAGCTAAACCTACAACCCAGCCTATATGTTGGAATACAAGGGTGTAGTGAGAATTGACTCCGGGGATTCCAGCTTCTGTGTGCGTGTAATCTGTCACAGAAGATACGAGTCAGCTGGCCTGTAAGAGCTGTCAGTGGAAGACTGAAAGGCGCATTCTGAGATGCTACGTAGAAGGAAGAAGTTGTGGCAGTAGTCACTATGAGATCCTAATACTATCAGTGTCTGTTATTTTAAACATGTATTCCATTGTTTGTCATTTTCATATCATGTTCTGAAACTGCCCTTTTTAAATGTCTTTATATAAATTTTTGCAAGGGTTTATGTTTTGCTTTGAACTACAGAGACAGCTTTTTCCATTGGAATGCAGTTTGATATGATCGTATGCCAGTCACAGATAAATGGCGTTCTGATAATGGGACATATCGATGGGTAGAGAACACTGTACAAAAGGAAGGAGTAAGTTTCTCTTGAACACTGGTGTCCTGACCCATGATTTTGTTGGGCGTTGCAGTTCAAATACTGAGTACAAAAACCTGAAGTCTTTGCAAACTGTGTTGAAGGCTGAGGGAAAATGCTGGCAGTCATATCCAAATGACTGCCTTGTACACAGGTGCTGGTGCTCTGGTGCACCTGGAGTGAAGGGAAGGAGTTGTTATAGCTGTAATGGTGTGGCTGTCTAGGTCACTGGCTGGGAGATGCAAGATGAGTAGACAGTGGGAGAATGTCCAGCTCGTCTTTGTCTTGTCTTTTCTATAAATGATTTCACATTGAACAAACACCCCAGCAGGTTGTTAAGAGTGAGTCCCCTCCTTCTCCCCAACATTCTGCAGCAGTAATGGTATAGCTGGCCTCAGGGGAGCTCCTTGTTTTAATGCATTGATGAAGTTTTAAATCATTCATTATTGGGAATTAGTAATTGAATCGTCAGTCATTAGTGAGGGGATGAAAGCTCGTTAGCTGTTCTGTATGTTACAAGAATTGCATTCGGTAAGATTAAAGTAATGAATTTATGGGAGTAATTTATTGATGTATGACTGGTGTTGTTTTTGCCTTCTGTCCTGAACTGGTCTATATTTCTTTGTTTTAGAATATAGTACATTCCATTGCCATACCAAGGTTCAGTATACTCTAAGATGGATTGGGATAACCTGATGATAAATATTACCATGCACAGCAGTAAGAAAGCTTATGCAAAGGAATGACAGATCAAGTGCCTTTGTTCCTGAAAAAATTGAATGGCATGTAAGAGCTCTGTAGAGGTGACAGGATATTCAGATTTTTAGATCTTCATATACAATACTCTGAGCAGTTGTCTGGATGGTAATTTATAAAAGAGTTTAAAACAAAAAAAGATTCTTATAAAATTCCCAGGACTACAGTTTTTCTTGTGGAATAGTAAGTGTGCATAAAGGAACAAAAGATCAATTATGAGCTACATGTTCTTTGTAGAAGTTGAATTCATGGAGTCCTCAGCATGTCCAATAGAAGTCTTCAGTCCATCTTTTACCTACCACTAAAATATAAATGAACATTAACTGAACTTTAAATTCTAATGAGACCATAAAATCTTCACTGACACTTTAGCTTCTTATGCTTTTTAATAAGGAAAACTTTGTGTACCAAGTGTACTGAACAATCTTTAGAAAATCCTTGTTAAGATCTGTTCTTCGAGCAACTGACTTAGATTTTTTTTACTTGAGTAAGTATTAAAAAAAAAAAAGAAAAAAAAAACCCCAAAACCCCAGACAGAAACCAACTACCCAGCACACAAATGAAACTCCCAAATCCTGCATTTGTTCTTCCTCTGAATGATTTCTCAGTAATTAGGGATCTGTGATAAGAATAGTAACTCTGGACTGAAATCCTATACCTGTCTTCTGGTAAGGGACATCTTCTGTGTTGGGAGATGGTAGCAACAGGAGATTGAGTTTTGGGGACTGACTTGTTTGACTTTCCCCTTCTTGACCAAAGATCTGTATTTCATTACTGTGCAAATTGTGATATTCCAGTCTCACATGTACAGAATGAGGAAGTGTCAGTTCTGTATGTGTTGTCTCAGCCATCTGTTAAAGTCATCAGTTTTTTTCTTGTGGTTTCCTTTTTTTTAAAGGGTTTACCTCCACAGTTCCAGAATTAAATGGCTTAAGTTTCAATTATTTTATCAGTGGCTGAAGACTTTAGGAAGAAAAGAAACTGTTTGAGAAGTTGTTCATAAGTGCATTTTCTTCTAGATGTCTAATGGTTTTTCATGTTTTGCTTTGCATGCTTCCCTGTGGTAGACAGTAATTTTTTCAAAAGAGGCAAATAGTCATCTCTAGAAATGAAAGAAACATTAACTCCAAAACAGTCACAATATAATATTTTATATCAAGAAACTATTTATTGTATGCATGAAAAAAAATGTACTTTCACACATCTTGCTATCTTCCAGGTTTGATTTCAAGTATTCTCCATTACTTGTGCAAACCACCTTCTCTAGGATTTGGAGAAATATTATTGTGTCGCCCAAAGGAATTACTTTCAAATTGCAACCGACTTGTTAAGATTTACATACAAGTCTTTAAATCTCTAAAGCACGGTGGGCCTGTAACAGCTGATTCTTCTGATACTTTAAAAATAATACTGTTAGAATTGTCAAAGTGGGATCTCTGGGTTCTTGAATGAGATATATATGTATGTATATATATATATAAAACCCTGGCTTTGTCAGGTAAAAAAGCCTGCTTCATGAAGTTGAGTTTGAAAAGATAACTGAACTTTTTAAGCCTAAATATAAAAGAGAGAATTATGTTGATATATATAAAAGTTAGGGAAAGCGGTTGGGACCGCTGTACTGTACAAGCTGGGTGTATAAGCAAATAAGCTAAGGCAAAAGAATATATCATGAGGTAAAACACAAAATGTAAAGGCCAATAACTGGAGAAAAGGAAAGTGTAAGCAGCATTCTTTATAATGAGCAATGAATGTTTAGTGTTAAAAGACTTCTGTTTTATTAAGTACATGTCTACATCGATAAGGACAGTAAAATCCTAAATAATTTTTTAAAATAAAATTGAAGATAATTTATTTTGGAAATATAAGTTACTGTGAATGTTTATATTTTTACAGAAAAAAAAAAAAAAAAGAGTGCATTTTGGGGAGTTTACCTTATTTTCTGGATTAGCACTCTGATATACTGTGTCAAGCCAGGCAAGGAGAATGGGTTGAGACTTGCCGTCCTCTGGATAGCTGGAGTTTTACTAGATGGGCCATGTCAAAGGTGGTGCTCTGAGGATCATACACTGTGGATCAGATTGTGGAAATGCTGATCTATCGTTGTGTGGTGAACTAAAGTCGACATCTCTCAATCCTTCCCTTTCCACAGTTATTCCAGAGGCAGCAGGATCAAACCAAAGACAAGGATGCCACCGTTCTGCCTATTTTCCTCATGGACATCACTTTGCTTCCTTGGTCAGCTTGCTGTTCAGCACTGCTCAGGAGGTCCCCCTGCCTGCAGGGCAGTGACTGCAGAGCTCACCAGCATATAAGCATCAGCAAGGGTTCTCTGGTAGAGGCTGCTGTGGTACATTGCTGCTTATCTGTGTTACTTCTGGAAATAAAAAATTAAGCCATTGAAATCTTCCCCTTGTTTTTTGTGCTTTGAAATTTATTCCTATAAAACGACCTTTGTTATTTGCCCATTGTATTTCAAGTGAAGAGGGAGAAAATTCTGTGTTACTCCCTTACCTCTATCCATGAATCCCCCTGTTGGTTTAATATTCACTCTGGTCCTGGCTTTTTACAGCAGCAGATAATGGAGGGGCTGCACCTGGTGGCACATCAGGAATTCCTCCCAGCAATCCTGCTGGGAATTCCAAGTCAGCAGCAAGGAACCTGGGTTCCTCGGCAGGAGAGAAGGAAGAAGGGAAGAAAGTCCGACGGCAGTGGGAGTCATGGAGCACAGAGGACAAGAATACTTTCTTTGAGGGACTGTATGAGGTACATGTAGAAGAAAATAACAGATATAGATGGCTTTGGTTAGAGTCTGGATATTCCTAAAGAAGGTTGATTAGGGTGAGATTGGCAGGAGCAGAAGGCCACTTACAGATGAGCATTTGTAGGGCCATACATGGGGCTGTAAAACAGCTGTCTGTCAAAGCTACATGTCAAAAGTGTCAAGTTTCTTGTTTTTGTTTTTTTTTTCTTTAAATACACAGGAAAGATTTCTGAGTTTTATTAATAAATGTTTATAGTAACTTCAGTTGTTATTTAATGATGGTTCTGTTTCACATGAAAAATAATTAAATAATGTCCCCATCTGAACTTTCAAAAGCAGCACACTTGCTCTGTAATAATACCAAACAAGAAAAGTTGCTCTGTTCTAAAGAAAATTGTATTTAATATTTGGCCCTGAAGAGGCTAGAGCCAGTTCAGTGCTTGGGCTGAGAGACAAGAAGTTACATATTTATCTTCTGTCTCTTATGTTGTATATGATGGATTCCTGCTTGTCCTGTTCCTGTGTTGATTTCAACAGTTTATCTGTTTTGAAACTACATGCCAAATGTAAAAACAGAAGCAGTGATGGGGAGTTTTCTTTGCACATGTGCATATTTTTGAATTTTTTTTTCATCATAGATATGGTATCACATACGTATGTTTTGTGGACAAAAGGAACAGTGTTTTCTTTTTTTTTTTTTTTTTTTCAACTTCTCTGAATTGCAGTAATATTCCTGGGAAGCAAGTAATTTTTAAGCCATTTCGCTGACCTTTTTTTTTGAATAGTGAGGAAAAATTTTTTAAAATTATTTTAAGGTGGCTCCGAGACTCAGTTTGTTCAGTCCCTCCTACCATTCATTTTGTGGCACTGCCTTTCAGGAAAGATTTTCATACTTTGTATTGAAATCAGTTCCAACCTTTTCCAAATACAAGAATTTTGTGATAGCAGGAGTTAATATGTATAAAATAAAGTATTTTGAAACTCAAATTTTTTACTCCTAGTAACAGTAACATGAAATGTACTGTAAATAAAACTGCAGCTGGTAAATATAGTATGCTTTTCATTTACTCTAGTCAGAAGTGGTGGGGGGCATGCAGAGGAAAGTAAAGAATGTTCAGGGAGAAAATCAGTGTTTTCAGTCCTGCTACTTAACACATTTGTTACTGAAGTTGGGTGATTTTTTCAATTTGCTAGCAACTTACTGTTTTTATTTTGAAACCGTTAAACAAATTGGAAAGTAATTAATTTGGTATCCATATTGCATGTTATATAAAACAAAGGAAGCCAGTGTCATTCTTTCACAGTTGAGTTCTGGTCCCCAAAAATTTTGTTTATGATCATTGAAGTCCAATTTCCCACAAAGAGCCCCAAGCCCCTCACATTGTTTGACTTGACTTACAACAAGATCCAAGTTTGGATTTGAGTATTTCTATTTGATTTATTCTTTCTTCAGCATGGGAAGGATTTTGAAGCTATCCAGAACAACATTGCCCTGAAATACAAGAAGAAAGGCAAACCAGCAAGCATGGTGAAGAACAAGGAGCAGGTCCGGCACTTCTACTACCGCACCTGGCACAAGATCTCCAAGTACATTGACTTTGACAATGGTTAGTATGCACCAAAATGGGCTTGGTGCAAGGGTTGAAGTCCTGCCTTTTAAAGGTGAGGAAATAAATACTGAGGAGGAATGGGGAGTTCAGTGTCTCACTTCTTATTTTTGTTAGCATGGCCCTATCAAGGTTTATGTTTTGTGAGAAATGCTTTCCAAAACCTGGTGTTTACATCACTACTATTCTGTGAATTCACCACACCGTAGTAAATGCAGATCCTGCTGTTAATACTGGGGGGAAAAACAGGTTCAAGGAAATGTTTTTATATTCTTAGGAACACACCTTCAAGAACTGCCTAAACATTAATCAGGCATGGCTCCATCAAGCACATTGACCCAGCACCACTTTGCCATTCTTGGGGGAAGGCAGAAACAAATCACAGTCCGATACAAGTTCAAATGGTGACATATTTGCTCCCACTTTAAAGAAGTTTGAAATTGTACCATGGGTTCAATAACTTACGAATTCCGGTGCCATATTTCCCTTCCTATTCTTTTCCCTCCTTCTGCAACTGGTTTAATGAAAACAAAATTAGCAAGTCAGGTAAACTGCTGGTGGTGTTTTATAACAGTAACATTGTAATTGAGAATGGATTTTTATCAAATCAATACTACTTAGGAATGGGCAAAGAGGATTCAACTTAGTCTGTGGGTGGCCTAATCTGAATAACAGGCTAAAGAAATGTATTTCGAGTGACCAGGTTTTAGTAAGATTCAGTTGTTCTGACTTTAAGGTGTCAAAAATGTCATTTCTCCCATTAGCTTGTGATTAAGTAATAGTCTCCAGAGTTTTCTGGTCATTCTGATAGTGTATTCTAAGATGCATAAATCATGGCAATTTGTGGTGGTTGAATTTTTTGGTCTTTGAATAACTCCTTAATACCAGCAAAATTTTGGATAGTAAATTTGTCTATAGTTTGTGGCCAGAGCCTCTCAAGTTAAAAGTAACTCTTCAGGGAGAAATGGATATGGAAAGAAGTTAAAGGAATGCAAAGCTAGTGTGAAATACAATCTCTTTATCACAGGATCAACTAGGATGGAAAAGACCTTTGAGATCATCAAGTCCAGTCTATAACCACCTTGTCAAGTAGACCATGGCACCAAGTGCCACATCCAGTCTTTTCTTAAACACTTCCAGAGACAGTGACTCCACCACTTCCCTGGGCAGCCCATTCCAATGCTTCATCTTCCTTTCTGTGAAGAACTTCCTAATTTCCATCCTAGACCTCCTCTGATGTAGGTTAAGGCTGTGTCCTCTCATTCTGTGACTGGTTGTGATAGAGAAGAGATTGACCCCCACCTGGCTACACCCTTGTTTCAGGGAGTTGTAGAGAGTGATGAGGTCTCTCCTGAACCTCCTTTTCTCCAAGCGAAACAACCCAACTCCCTCAGCCACTCCTTACAGGACTTGTGTTCCAGACTCTTCACCAGCTCTGTTGCCCTTCTCTGAACACATTTGAGCATCTCTACATCCTTCCTAAATTGGCAGGGCCCAGAACTGGGCACAACACTCAAGGTGTGACCCAACCAGTGCTGAGTACAAGGGAAGAATCACTGCCTTTGTCCTGCTGGCCACAGCATTCCTGACCTGATCCAGGCCAGGTGCCATTGGTGTTCTTGGGCACACTGCTGGCTCATGTTCAGTCAGCTGTCAATCAGCACCCCCAGGTCCCTTTCTGCTTGGCCATTATCCAGCCACTCTGTCCCCAGCCTGTAGTGCTACAGGGAGTTTTGACCAAAGTGCAGGACCCAGCACTTGGTCTTGCTAAACTGCACTAAAAATTAAAAATAATGAGTTATTAAAAGTCAGTCATTAAGGAGAAATGGATATGGCTAGAAAGAAGCTGAAGGAATACAAAGCTAGTGTACGATATACTTAGTATCATACTATGTATGATAGTACATACTATACTACGAATATGTAGTTCTCGATGAACTTTTGTGTTCCTGAGCTTAGATTACTTAAAGAAGGACTTGAGTATCTCAACAACCTGGCACAAGGTGTATTTGGGAGTTCCTTTTTTCAAAACAAGGCAGCAGTTTAAGATAAAGCCATTAGTATTTTATTTAAAAGCCAGTGTTGCAGTGAACACAGTATGGAAGAATTTTTAAAATAAAAATCAGTTATGTATCTGTATCTTTGGGGTCTAGAATCTCATTGCCTGAAGGAATTTTAACAATCAGTGCCGTAGTTTGATTAGGTTTAGTATTAGTAGAAATATGTGTGCTTGTATTTTGGGATCAAAGAGCACTAAAGTTTTGTTGAATAGATAAGAATGAATATTTTCATTTAGTTTGTAAATCACAAGATTGTCCTTGCTGTCATAGATCTTTAGGTCTATTAGCAGTCATGTCCGCATCTTGTGTGTTGAAGAGAAAGGACAAAAAAAAAACCTTGCAAAGTTGAATAAAATGCCAGCAATTTTTTTGTGTAATATTTAGAATCTAGAATTTGCGTCAAATCTCTTAGGATGCGTTTGTGCGCCCAAAAAATCTGTCATCTGGAAAATCCAAACCTACCCTGAATTTTCATGTAAAAGTGTTCTGTATGCATTTGCTTGGGGGTATCTGGACATTTCCCTTAGAATTTGTAAACAGTTGATACTAGACCTAGCTTTATTATGAATTAGCTTTATTTTGCATATTGAGCAGTTGCGTATTTGTTTAAATTCCATGGAGTTTGTTTTCCTGTAATCTAAAAAATGCCATAAAAAGGAAGTTGGTGAACCAATCCCATTATAGTGTTTCTTGAACCAGAACTTAATTTTGCCTTTGTGATTTGTCTCATCATTGAAAATACAAATCCTGTCCTTTTTAGTGTTGAAATGAGCATCTGCAATGTAGCTGTGCGTATCTGCAACCCGCATCTCACTGACGCCTCTTCTGCTTTCTAGTGTTTTCTCAAGGGCTGAAAAAATCTTCCCTGGAGCTGTATGGCTTAATCTGCTATGGGGAACTAAGGAAAAAGATCGGGGGATGTGAGTATGAATGACTTCAGGTTATTTTTACATTATAGAATCAGAAGTTACTACCCTTGAGGTTGACAGTGTCTAGTTCAGTTCCACTTTTAAGTTCTTGACTGTTGCTGTAATCTGTGGTGTTATTTCTTCATTAAATGCATTTTTATTTTTACAGACCTTCTTAGTCTGTTGCATTAGTCCACTTTGATAGATTTCTTTAGTTTTATCTGTCTGCAAATGATAGGAAAACATACACAAAGCTTAGATGATCTATTCTGTTATTATTGAAACCTAAGCAATTAAGGGCATAAATGATACTACTTACACCCAAAATTATTTGTGCCCATGCACTCAAAATCTGGGATGGTGTCTTTTTCTAAGTTTTTCTCTAAATGTTTGTTCACTGTGCCCTGAAGACGAAAAGGCACAAATCAGAATTGGAAGTAACTTTACTGGCTAAGCAAGATGGGTTCTGATCTTGTCAGTCCCAGAGTCCATTTTTTTCTGTATCAGTGAGTGGAGATGGAGGAGTATGTGCCATAACAATGCTCTGCTGTTTGCTGGCAGTTGATTAACTGCATTAGCAACATACCTGAGCTTAGGCTCACAGAACTACAGAGTGGTTTGGATTGGAAGGGACCTTAAAGACCATCTTATCCCACCCCCCTGCCATGGGCAGGGGTACTTTCCACTAGACCAGGTTGCTCCAACCCCTATCCAACCTGGCCTTGAACATTTCCAGGGATGGGACACCCACAGCTTCTTTGGGCAACCTGTGCCAGAGCATCCTCACACTTGTAATAAAAAGTCTCCCCTCCTGTGGTTTAAAACCATCAACCTTTGTCCTGTCCCTCCAGGCCCTGCTGAAAAGTCTTTCCTTGTTTTGTTTTTTTTTTTAAGCTTTCTTTAGGTACATCATATGCTGGGACTCCCAGAGCTGCAGGTGGAATTTCACCTGAGTAAAACAGAGGATCCCTACCTTACTGTACTGTTCACACTGGGGGGATGAGCCCCAGGAGATGGTTCCTGTGGTTTTCATGGCTTCCAGACCAGAGAGAGCTGTGACATGACTGCCTTGAAGAATGGGCAGAGAAATATGTGCCAGTTTGTGTGCATACACCTTTTTATCCATGTATTTTTTCATTTGTCCCCAGGCTTTTTGCACAGTCAGTGTTACATCATAGTGCATCTTCTACCTGCTTTGTTTAATTTGTGAGACATGGAAAACCATCAAAATACCTTCACTTCTTTGTGAAGTCATACTAGTTGTAAGGTGAAATGGACATGAAAGTGTTCACGAGTGAACATGTACAATTCCTAAAAGGATTGTGGGATTTTGGGAAAGGTTTTTTGCTATATTATTCCCTTACCTGGGATTGCTGTCATAACAGGTAATGAACGAGACTGTTGTGAATGTTCATACTGACTTGATTCTGTTTGTTTAAAATCTCCAGTGTGTTAATTGGAGAAGCAGTGCTCAACTTGGAGAAGCAATTTTGAGCTGTTTGATGACACAGCAGGTGCAGAAGCAAGGCACATTGCCCTGTCAGCAGAGATCAGTGTTAGTGTTTCTTTCCTGTACCCACATCTCTTTTACAAGCAGACCCTTGTTGCTATGACTGGGAGTAAGATTTCACACAGTCACCATGGCAATGCCTGCAGCCTCTGTGCTTCTGTCTTTTTAGAACTTTGGGACTTGGCTACATACTTTACTCGCTGTCACTTAGAAAATTTTTGCCTCCAAGACCAAATGTACTCAAGATGCAAGACTGTACACCCATTTATGACAGGTCTTAGTCTAAAGCCATGGAAAGCAGTTTCTTCCTTCTCCCCCCTCTTTTTTTCCTCTTGTGGTATTCACAGTCACATTAATGGAGAAGACTTACTGAGAGCTATTGAGACACGAAGGCACTCCAGAAATACTTTTAGCATTGCCAGAGGGAGGTTAATTGTTCAGTGAATAGATCTGGGCCTGTCATACAAATCGAGTTACCAAAGTGTCTCTCTGAAAACATGCTCTATAATGCATACAAAAAAGTGAGGGTGGTTGCATGTGCATTTTATTATTTTTATTTACTCTTCTGTTGTGTTAAGCACTAGGGTGCTGTTTCATTCTGCCTTGCTGCCTTAGTGACAGAGACTGAGCAGGAAGAATCTTTGCTTTTTAATAACCCAGTGTCAGATTAAAGCCCAATGTTCAAAGATGGCTGTAGTACCTAAACTAGGATTATTTAATCCTTGTGTAAAAAGTAATTTTTGTGGCAAGGATCGTGTAAACCTTGCATGTTATGAAAATACAAACTTTCCAGAAGAGCTATGTGACAGCACATTTATGCATGTTAATCCTATGTGAGAATAAAATGTAATAGCTTTGAAAACCCAGCAGGACACAGAGAAGGCCATGGGTTTAACAGTGTAAATCCTAATTCAGTGTGTTATCTCATTTACTGGAAAGGTATGGATGACAAGAACGCACCTAAACTCAACGAGCTCATTCAAGCTGGGTAAGTAAGAACTTACTCCTGACACTCATAAAACTGTGTTGTTCAGTTGGATGTTGTATTGATCATCTAAAGTTTTTAATTTTCAAGAGCTGAAGTTTGATGTTTTCCGTTCTTAGTATGCTTTGTATTAGGATATTTCTCCCCTTTTCCATGAAGCCATTAATTGTTAATAATAAGAAATTATGGGTAAAGTTTAATAAAATAATTAAATGAGAGTTCTTTACAGAAGCTACAGCACTTAACCATGTGGATTCACTCAGGGAAATCATAGAATTATTTAGGTTGGAATCCAAGATCATCAAGTCCAAGCATTACCTCAGCCCTTCCACCACTAACTCCTGTTCCCAAGTGCCACATCCATAGGTCTTTTAAATCTTCAGGGATGGTCACTCTACCACTGCCCTGGGCAGCCTGTTCCATGGCCTGACCACACTTTCAGTGCAGAAATTTTCCCAGTATCCCATCTGAACCTCCCCTGGCACAACTTGAGGCTGTTTCCTCTTGTCCTGTCCCTTGTTCCCTGGGAGCCGAGCCCGACCCCCATCTGGCTGTCCCCTCCTGGCAGGAGTTGTGCAGAGCCAGAAGGTCCCCCCTGAGCCTCTTTTTCTCCAGGCTAAGCCCCCCCAGCTCCCTCAGCTGCTCCTCATCAGACTTGTGCTCGAGATCCTTCCCCAACTCCATCCCCATCTCTGCACACATTCCAGCCCTTTAATGTCCTTCTTGCAGTGAGGGTTCATGTCCAAACCACTCTACCTCAGCAGAGCTCACAAATCCTGACTTTCAGACCTGAAATGACCCTTCAGCACATTGGAGGCCTCAGCCCTCCAGTGACTTTTGCATCTCCTTGACATTAAGAACGAGTGTTCTCTTTCACTTCTAGAGTATTGTGGGATTTGGGGGTGCGGTCTATGATTCGATGTACTACTAGAATGCAGAAGGGGTTAGAAGTTGTGTATTATTATAAATGAGGGCATACCTAATTTGTGCATGAATTTTTCCAAAGTAGTTCAGCTTTTAGAATTTTAGTGTTTTAAAGTGAAATATCTTTCGAAGGACAAGGCATGTGATTACTTAGGAGGCATTGATGTGTCCTTGACCCCACCTTTAAAAGTGATTTGAAAAATCATTATTTTCTGTCTGTTACAGGTCTGCTTTTACCTTTTTACAGTCTTGCTTTTAGGGTGTTCACTGTAGTAGGCAAGTTATTGATGAAGTAAACTTGACTGTAGGCAGGAGCAGGAGTTTGCCCCCTCAGCAGCTGCAGTCTTTTGACTTTACCTTGCAAAATATGGATATTTGTTGTTCTGCCTTTCTCGTGTTCTCAAATGGAGTTTCCAGATCAGTTTCTTAGGAGTTGGACAATCTTTCCCCTCCTGGGAGATGCAGTTTGTACAGTGTGCTTGTGTTGATGGTCTTCAATGTGATGCTTGAATCACTTGTTCATTCTTCCGTTAACTGCAAGGTTTTAAATTAGAAGAGAAATTCCCATGTGTTTTGGGTTTTGTACAATTAGAAAAATATGAACAGTATGTTTAACAGCATTATTCTTAAAGCAAATTACCTCTTTAAATTGGAGTTACCAGTTAAAGTGGACCTGGGGTGAGCCTTCATCTGTAGTTTCCTGAGTATCTCTATGGTTCAGAGTATCAGCAGTTCGTTCAGTCACTTTGTGCTATAGTAGAGCGCCTTTCTTATACTGTGTTATCCAAACAAACTAAAGCATAGCAAATGAGCCTGATGATGTTTAGTGAGCTGTAGTATCAGTCTATCACTTTGCATTATTCAGGCTTTAGTTCTTCTAATTAATTGTTAATGAGGGCTAGTGATTTCTGTGAAGTCTAGGTGTTTACTTCATGAAAGCCAGTCTTGTAACAAGCCATTTTGGGAAGAGGAGTCTTTGCATTTGAAAGTATTAATGCTAATCTTCTACGCCAAAATTAGAGTGTACATAACTTTAACCAGTTCAGAATTAGTTGCTTTTGCGTAGGCTTTTTGTCTACATCTGGGAGACCCATTTTTGTTTCCCTTTTTCTCCTGCATCCCTTACCCCATTTGGTGGTGAACCTCATCAGCTGAAGAAGAGCAAACTGTGTCTTCATTACCACCTGGATGTCTGCACCACCTGCACGTGCAGGGCAGCCTCATAGCTCCCAGAAGCAAACACGTTGCATGTAGCTCACTTAGTTCAACTTCTCATCTTGCTCAGTGATGGTGCAATTCTATGAGCCTCTTCCCTATTTGTAATCAGCTCTTTCTCCAGTTCCTAACATGTTCCTTTCATGTGTGACACTCCTCTTCTGCATGCAGTGCACTTTGTAAGGCTTGTCAACGAGGAAAGCAGTGAAAGTGAAACCAAAGTGATTAAAAATGGGGAATGTGAACATGCATTATTCCGATGATCTGCTCCTTAAGTAGGTAAACATTCTCTTCATTTAATTGGTAAGAAAAGTCAAGAAAGGTTGTGAGGAGCTACATGGCAATTTATTTGCAGCACGACTCCTGACCCTGGAGTTACATGGCTCTAATTCAGTGCTTGTTTTGCATCTCTCATTTTTGTACTAATCTCATGGGGTGTGGAAAAACAAATGACCCTGTCAGGGACTCATAAGAAAACTGTACTTAAAAGCTTCCTAGTTGAGCTTATAACCCAGGTCATGGATACTAAGGAGTGCCTGGCAACTCCAGTCAGCTGACCCTGGTAAATACTGGCAAAGTCTCTGTGTGATGCATCCCTGTTTGGCTGTTGGAGTTAAGGCTATTCGCTGTTGTACATCTCTGTACTTGGCTTCAGAATGTCAGAAACAGGCAAATGAGGCTAGTCAACACCCAGTGGTACGGGAGTTGTTGAACAGATGGGGAATCTTGCAGAAAATAGATTGCAATTTACATCTTCATAAATGCAAGGGGAAGCTGAGAATTATTCTGTCAGCTTCTGTAACTGTTCTGAGCAGTTCAGCATACTCAGGGCAGCACTGGCTTGCTCTAGCTGCTGAAAGACAGGACCACTCTCTGTCCAGTCCTTTGTGCTAAGATTTTTATTACAGCATTTTAATTTTACTACACATTTATTATGTCATTGATTAGGATCTATAACAAGAAAAAAAAGGTTTATAGTGGTATAGCAGAACTGCTCAGTACCTAATTTAAATAAACTTTAACTGAGGGTTTGTTGTTTTATTTCATTTTTAGGAGGGAAGTATTCTTTAGCTTGGGTTTTGCAGCACTCTTTACATTTAATAAATACTACATATGAACAAATACAAATATTTTCTTGATGTCTTTGTAAATATGTAGTAATTTTGGGTATGTTAAAGCAAACAACCAAACCACAAGAAACACCTAATTAAAGAAATATTGTAATGGTGCACCAGTTAAGCAGAGCACTCTTCAGTGTCTTGTAGTGTATGTGGTTTTACCCCCCCAACCTGAGTGGCTCTTTATGACACAAGGTAAGAAAGACGGAAACCATTAACAGGCATTAGTTGTTCTGTCTGATTCAGATTCTGAATGTACTTTATGTGGGATAGGAGTGATTATTCACTGTCTTCCAGTTCCTTGGGAAAGCTCTTTGGCATGCTGAGGGGAAATCTGTAACTCTATAAAAATCTTGATCATAAAATAACAGTTCATACTGGAAAAAAAATAGATATAAACCAAACCATTTGAGTATACTGAAAAAAGTAGTATATAAACCAAACCATTTTAAGTAGGCGGGTTATGCACTTGGTGTCAAGTCAGATTGGTAATTCTGAATGCATAGTCAGTAGAGTGACTTTTTTTAAGACTTACCCTTTTCTGCATTTGGAGACATCCAGAATCCAGGTAACAGAAGAAAAAGGGATTTTGAAGCTAAAAGTAGTTCTGTTGCAGACTGACTGTTCTACTGTGCTCTCCCCTAAATTTTTAGAAATAGTCTTCTTCCAGCCTCCCAGCTACAGATTTCAATTAGAAAATTATAGTGTCTAAATATATCTGCTTTTATATTAGCTTGATAAGAAGTTATTCTTTAGACTCTGTCCCAGATTGCTTGAAGCTAAGAGTGCTTAGTGGAAAAGGGAATTAGGGGAAGCAGAACACCTGAATGTGGGGAGCTGGGATATTCTAAAGCATGTGCGAGGGAACCATGGAAATAACATTGATCGCTGTTGTTGTGGAAGAGTGCTGTAGTGGCAGGGTGAAAACGTGCATGGGATTGGTCACATTTATGACAAAACATTAAAGTAAATGTTTCTTCATTTACTGAGTGGTGTACTTTGCTTGCTGACTTCTGAACTGTGCCATTTCCCCTTGTGCTCAGGGAAGGCAGTAGTTCCTTCTTCTCCATATAGGTGTCAGCAGGTTTGCAGTTGTTTGGTTTCCTCCAGTGTGGTTTTCCTCCTAGTGCTTCATTGTTTTGTTTTTGGGTTTTTGTTTGTTTGTTTGTTTTTGTTTGGGTTTTTGTTTTTGTTTGTTTTGTTTGTTTTTTTTCCAAATAATATCTTTTCCATAATATACTTACATTTTTCACACTTTTTTTCTGGCTTTTATCTTAGGTTTTGGTTGGGTTGGTTGGTTTTTTCTCATCTCTCTGCCCCTTGAAGCACAGATAGAGATGCATTTGGGAGTTTGTAATGCTGATCCATGTTTATTTATAAGCTGCTCCACGGTAACAGACGGTGGATACCTGCAGCCCAAGGTCCACCTGCACAAGTGGCAGGCAAATGGAGCACGAACAACTACCAGGAAGCCTGACTCAACAATAAATGCTTTATGACCAACTAGCTGGGCTCTTGAACAGAAATAGGAAATATAAAAATGAACAACAGCACTTCTTTCTTCTTTTTCTTAGGTCAGTTAGCTCAGCTGTTTCAGGAAGATAAACCTTCTGGGCCTTCTGAGCAGCCAGGCCCTTGTTTCAATAACTTTCCACTCATGTGATGAAACAATTTCCACAAAACTTGATTGGTTTATATAGTCATATCAGTTAATATAAAAAATGTTTCTCTCCCCAAACCCCTTCTTACTTGTACTGTTATAACTGTCAAGATAATAATTATGATGATAATAATAATACTGCTATTTCTGACTCTTCACTCACATGCTTTAAGGGCGCATTTGATAATAAAGAATTTCATTAGCTAAAATCAAGGAGGAGAGTCTCAGCTTGCACAAGTAGTGCAAAGAATTTGCTGTATTAAAACAGATTACAAATAGGGAAGAGGATCATTGTACAAAATGCTGATTTTCTCATAAAATCATATCTACCCTTTAATATAAGGATAAATACAAGAGGATATGGAGTCTCATGCTAAGGCTGAGGTGCCCAGGAGGAGGTTTTAACTTTTGTCCTTACCTTAACTTATTGATTAGATATCTGCAAGGTTTTCTGTGTCCTTCTCTAAGTCTTTACACTGGAAGACACTGACAGAGACTTTACACTGTTGGACTTGGTGGGACCTGCTGTCTTCAAACAATTATTTTTTCCAAGAATTAAGCTGAAAAGAAATCTGCCCTTCCAGCCCAGGGATATTCCAAATCTATAGAAATTCACAGTTCAGTACCGGAAACTTTTTAGTTGCTCACCCCATCAGCTCCATCTTCTCAGGTCTGCCTCCACTTCTGCTGCCCTTTTGCAAATTTTCCTCCTGGCACTGTAGACAACTGCTCTTTCTGCATCATGGTGTTTTGCTTACAGCATAGGACTCTTCTTTATGTTGTTTTACTACAAGGACTTGCTTTCAATCCTGCTGCTTCTATGCCATCTGATCCTTAATGCTTTGAGTATTAGGTAGTAATACTGCCACTGGTAATTTGATTGGGCTCAATGTCTGCCCTTTAAGTCCCTACAAAGAAAACAGGACTGATGGAGTGAAGGAATCAAGTAGTTTCATGGTGTGAAAACAAAAATGACCTCTGACTTTTAAGGATCTTTGAAACTGCTAAAGTGATACTGAAACTAAACCAGTGAAATCATAGTGTAAAAAGTTACTTTGTTTAGGTTTTTGCACAAGCTCTTAGACCTCATGTCTGCACCAGATATGGTGATCATATTTCCAAATGAAAGACTGCAAGGACTTCAGACTATTTCTTCCTATAATTAAGAGTCGTAAGTATAAAGGGAAGACTAAATCAAAACCACTTGCCTTTTATGAAGCAGCTGTCTGTGAGGGTACTCTTGAACCAAAGTAACATGATCCTGGTCCACTTATAAAGGAGAAGTCCCTCCCTGGGTGGACAGCCAAGTGTTTCATGAAAGTCTGGAAGAGGAGAGTCACAAGAGTAGCGCTTCCACAATGAAAAATAAGGTGATAAGAAAGACTGAATGCTCCGTGGACTTGCACTACAGACCCTTACATTTCTGTGTTCATTCCTGTAGCCATAATGGTGTTTTGCTCTGTGTCCCTGATCACAGAATAAGCTGAGTTGGAAGGGACAGGGGTCATCAAGGTCAACTTCCAGCCCTGCACAACACCATCCCCAAGAGTCACACTGTGCCTGAGGGCATTGTCCTAATGCTTCTTGATCTCTGTCAGGGCTGGTGCTGTGACCACTGCCCTGGGGAGCCTATTCAGTGCCCAAGCACTGGGGGAAGAAGCTTTTTCTAATATCCAACCTACACCTGCCCTGACACAACTTCACGCCATTTCCTTGGGTCCTGTCACTGGTAACCAGCACAGAGAAGAAACTGGTGTCTGCCTCTTCTTTTTCCCTCACGAGGAAGTTGCAACTGCAAGGAGGTCTTCCCTCAGTCTCCTTTTCTCCAGGCTGAACAGACCAAGTGTCCTCAGCCAGTCCTCATATGGCTTCCCCCTTCACCATTTTCATTGCCCTCCTTAGGACATTCTCTAATAGTTTAATATCTTTATTATATGGTAGTGATCAAAACTGCACACAGTACTCAAGGTGAGGCCACTCCAGTGCAAAGCAGAGTGGGACAATCCCCTCCCAGCCCAGCTGGCAATGCTGGACCTGGTGCCCCCAGAACAAGGATTTCCCTCTTGGCTCCAGGGCACCGGTGACTCAGTTCCATCTGGCCCTCGACCAGGAACCCCAGGTCCTTTCTGCAGCCCTGCTCTCCAGCATCTCATTCCCCAGTCTGTCTCTACATCCAAGGTTGCCCCATGCCAGGTGCACAATCCGGTGCTTTCCCTTGTTGAACTTCACATGATTGGTGATTGCCCAGTCCTCTAATTTGTTGAGCTCTCTCTGCAGGGCCTCCCTGCCTTCAAGGGAGTCTACAGCTTCTCCCAATTTTGTATCGTCTGCAGACTTGCTTAGTATCTCTTCCAGTCCTGTGTCCAAGTCATATATGAGGATGGTGAAGAGGGGACAGGGCCTAAGATGGATAGGTCTGTATTCACATACTGTTGTTACTGGTTCCTCTAAATACTTGTCTTTACCTATATCCAGGGCTACAACTGTTCGTTACAAAGGCAGAAACCTGCGTATCAAAGCTCCCATGTGCAGGGCTTTGAAGAAACTCTGTGATCCAGATGGTGAGTAAAAGATGCTGGAACATGAGGGTGTTCTAGAAGATGGCTGGAAGCATAGAAAGTGAGCAGCCTTGTTCTGGTGTGTCCATCACTGGCAGGGAAATTTGGGCTATTGCATGTTTGTCCTGGGCATAGTATTCTGTCTTGGCCTGTTTGCTTGTGTAACCCCAGTAAGTTCAGGACTCACACAGTTTTCTTACCAGCTAACTTGAAAAGGAAATACCCACACCAGACCAGTTTACTGCTGCTTTCACTGTATGTGAAGGTGCTAGTGAATCAGCAGTAGTATAGTGTTTAGCATTGAACATTTTCAAATTTTTTACCTTCTTCTATTCAGCTATGTATGATTTCATTTTGAGTTTTTTGTTTACTTCCTCGTTCCCAAGTAAGTATATTCAAAGGTCTCAAATATTGTACTTGCTCAGAGTTTCCGGACATCTCATTTTTAACACTGCTTGCTCAACTGGAATCCCCAGTACCACTGCAGTGTCCAAGGATAAGAACATATTGAAAGAAAAGGTAATTAAGGAAGCAGGCTCCACTGGTGAAGCTGAGCTGCCCAAGTTGTCTTTAGGTGATGGTGGTGTCTGATCTTTTGCATTGTGTAACTGAGCATACAGTGCTGTGACTGAGTTGTCCTTGCTTTGACCCTTTGTGCTTCATCTCCATTCAGGTGTGAGTGATGAAGAGGACCAAAAGCCAGTACGACTTCCCCTCAAGGTCCCTGTGGAGTTGCAGCCACGGAATAACCATGCATGGGCTCGAGTACAGAGTCTTGCCCAGAACCCACGGCTTAGGTAATAGAGAACTGATTGTGGTACTCAGAATAGGGAAATAGATGAGCAGCATCCTAGCCCCTTCCTCTTTCTTCAGGGTTCTCTTTGCCAGTTGGGCAGTTCATCTGTAATAATGCAGTTGCCCTAAGTGTACTTAGTCTGAAGCCTTTGTCCAACCAGTGCATGGTTTGTAAACATGAGTTTTCACGTGGGAAAATTAGATTACCATTGTTCTTTATATCTTTTAATTTGAGTTTTGAAGGAGCTACTAGCTTTGGAGATGAGTATAGTTTGTGCCACTTGTCAATGTGGCACAAACTATGTCAGAGCAGAGAACAAGGAAAATGGAGATAGTAGCCATGGTTCTACTAAAATTTGTATTGCATGTACCATAGACAGAGAGAAGGGACTATACACAGTGGTCAGAGGTGCCTGCACCAAGGCTCTGAATATTTCGCCTGCGCCCAATGATTAAAATAGCATGGAAAGTGTGTGTAGTTTCTCCCTTGCAAAACACTATTGGTGCAGCTGTTCAGTGTCATCAGTGGCTGTTCATCCTGGTCCTTACATCTAGTCCAGAACTTGGAACAGCAAACATAGGCCTCTGTGATGTTGAGTTGTTGTTTCAAATGCAGCACTTCAGTGTAGTGACCAAAGATCATGATAAAAATATCCATTCTCTTCTCTGCATTAGGTTTATTTAGTAAAATGCTTTCAAAAAGTAAATGTTTGTCTTTTTTGCCCTTTTTTCTTTTTCTTTTTATACTTTATTTAGTAGCTTCATGCTTAGCCTGCACTTTTGCAGTTCAGCTAAGTCCTGCCGTCTTTTCCTATCTTCTTCCGTCTGGAAAAAAATAGTTTCTTGAATCATGGCAGTCAGGTTTATCTGACAGGCTTTTAGAATGTGTAAGTTGTCACAGTTGAGAGTTAACCTAAATTTTAAAGTTGTGGGATAGCATATGTTTTTTGTTGTGGCCTTTTTTCTTAGCGCTTGGGAGTGTTCTTTGTGCTGGCATTACAGAATGCCAGTTTATTCCTTAATTCCCCTTCTAGCATCAAGGTTAGGACTTGGAACTTCTGACAGTTGTTCTCTGTTCCCTTGCTTTGCTTCTCTTGTGTACAGGATGATCGTGGAGTTACATCGGAAGGTCTCCAGCCTCCTTGAATTCCTGAAGCAGAAGTGGGCTCTACATGAAGTGCGGGTTGTATCCTTTTCCTGCTCAGTCTGTTCCATGTGCTGTGTCCTGGGAGAAATTTGTTTCCTATTCCAAGTTCAGTTTTGCATCGGAAAAGTGAATCTGCTTCATAAGTATACCAGTCCCTGCTTAGTAAAGACACAGATGAAGTCTCAGCATCACTAGTGGAAGCTTTTGTGGGAGATCCCATAGTGTTCTGTTTTTACCTCAACTCTTCTCCATTATGATCCCATAGAAGTTAGTTAAGAAAAAATTATATTCCTGCCTTTATTTAATTTCCTCAAGCTGTGATCTTAGTCTGGTTCATTGTCACTGGGTGACCCCAATGCAGCCTGGATAATAACTGGCAATTCTGTTTCCAGTTTAAGCCGAGAGATTCAGGACAGATCTTTGCACTTTGTGCAGTTTCAGCAATATAGACTTAAGTTTCTTGTCAAGGTAGCTGCTGCTACCTGCAATGTATCTCTGCACTGTCTGAGCCATACAGCATTCAGGGTGTCCCTGCCTCTGAAATTTGATCCATGCAATAGAAAGATTTGTGAGTTAGCAACTGTTCTGTTCTGAAACTAGTCCTTCTGAGTTGTGGGTTTCATCCTCTTCTTTGGCCTTTCATTCAGGCTTTTCTGTTTAATTTGTGAGCCTGGAAGAAGCAGCGACATAGCACTTGCAATTCTGAAGGATGTCAGAGCGTGTAAGGTGGAGTTTGCTGCACTTATGAGAGGCTGCTTTGCTGTGCAGTGTTAGAGGTTTTGCTTGCTTTTGTTGGGGTTTGTTGATTGGGATTTTTTTTTTTACAATTACAGTGGTGTGTGAAACAGAGAGGTAATTTTGTTTGGAATGGATATTTGGGCTTGTAGCAGGTCTTCACTGCAGTGTCTATCACCACAAAGGACCTAATTTCTGATAATAGTTGTCTTCACTATAATCTGTGCGAATAGAGAACATATCCTTGATCAGCTAGGTTTTATTTTATTTTCTTTTTTTTTTTTTAGCTTGCAAAATAGGCTCCCAGGTGCTTTTTTGGAAGGGGCAGATGACTGTTACATTCTTTGACACATCTTTTTTAGCGTAAAACACTTGAAGAACAGCAACTTAGAGACTCCAGAGACTCAGAAACAAGAGGCAGCTTCTCAGAGGAGAAAGTGATGCTCCATCTCTTTCCAGGGGAGAACTGTACCATCACTCCACTGCCTGGGGTAGCCAGAGTGGTCCACTCCAAGGCCTTCTGTACCGTGCATTGGCAGGAAACGGGCAAATGCAAACAGAACACAAAAGACTCTCACTTACTCCCCCCTGCCCAAATCCTTGGCATACAGAGTGGTCAGGGGACAGCAAGGGGACAGCTGAAATACCTGCGGGGGATGGAAGGTAAGGGTGTGGGAAGGGGAGAGAGCACTGCAGAGCACAGCAGAACCTTGCAGCCTACAGCTGAAGTTTCTGCAAGCACTGAAGATGGTGCCCCAGAGCCTGTCCTGGTGGAAGGAATAGCCTCAAATATTGGCATCACTAATTCCCTCCAGAAACCACCTTCTGGACTTCAGGATCCAGGAGGGCACCAGGAAAAGCTGAGCTCAGTGGCCCCCTGCATGGAGGGCAGGGAGGCCCTGGCTAGTGACCAGGCAGGTGTGCTACCCTCGTGTAGCACGGAGTGTGCTTGCAGCAAGATCCCTGACGTGGAGGAGCTCTCTCTGCTCGATCCATTCCCACGGTACATGAAGTCCTGCCAGGACCTAATTGTCCCAGAGAAATGTTCCTGCACAGACAAACTGCATGGGAAAGAGACTGCTTCAGCAGCTGGTAATGCTTCTCCAGTGGCTTTTCCAAGCAGGAGGAGTGCAGAGACCTCTGACTCTTGTTCCCAGCTACTGAGAGATGGTGTGGCTTCCCCTGGCAGCAGCAGATGTGAAACTCAGGCCGGCCACAGCCAGGGCCAGCAGCTTGATGCTTGTACCAAGGATATCACAGATGCAGTAATGGAGGATTCTCAAGAGAAGCTGGGCTCCTCACTTCCACCTCCACCTCAGGGACAATCCAGTACAAAGTCTCTCAAGGATGACCCAAGTCGGCTCTCCCAACAAGTCAGAGAAGAAGGATGGAGTCTGCGAACCTCTGAGAGCCTTACACTGGCTGAAGTCTACCTCATGATGGGCAAACCGAACAAGCTGCAGCTAGAATATGACTGGTTGGCTGTCTTGGAGCCAGAAACCCAGCATGCTAGAGAGCAGACATCTGAGTCAAGTGCTGTCCCTGCATGTCCTACCTTTCACAAGCAGAGACTCTTGAATTGCCTTCTGAGACTCATCTCTACTGAAGTCAATCCCAAACCAGTAAGTAGCTCTTGTTCATGCTCCAGATACTAAACTCTAGTTTCATTTGGGGAATAATTGCCCAGTTGTGCATTCACAATAAATGGTAACTAGCCATGTCAAGAGCTTTGGAGATTCCTGTGTTTAAGTTATACAAAAACCACCACACAAGACAGCTGGCTACAGAGTGGACTTTGCTTCAATATGCTTTTTACACTGCCTTTTAGCTTCTGGTTTGCTGTGAGTCTCATTGGTATTCCAGTGAACATTGAACGTGATCACTCAAAAGATCAGTTGTGAGGTGAGGTGCCTTCTGTTCTCTCTCAGGTTCATGGTACCTTTGAACAGCCCAGGTTGGAAGGGGCCTTGGAAGATTATCTAATCCAGCCTTTTGTGGGAAATGGAGCCTGGATGAGATTATTATTGCACATGAAAACTGCATTGATTTTCAATGTTTATGTAGTTCAAATTACACAGTGTGAGAGTGAAAAGAATGTATTTCCTCAGAATCGCAGAGTCAATAGAACTGTGCCTGCCTCAGTTGATTTGTGTAAAAGTTCCCAGTCTCCAGGATGCCTGTTCAACAGTCTCAGTCCTTAGGCAAACCTTGGGGAATGAACTTGCTTTCCTTCTTGTGCTTTGTAAACCTGTATTTAAGATTTGCCCCAGTGATACCTGGGCAGCCAATTCCACCTAGTGCAGCCAATTGAAACTTAGTAAAATATCTTTTAAAAAGACAGAGTTTAACAGATCTGCTCAAAGGCCTCTGGTAGACATGATGAGCTAAAGATTCTGTTCCACCCAGGACGCAAATGTATCAATGTTCCCAAACACAGAGTTCTTTAATCCTTGTTTGTTGGTGATTTAACTCCACTCAAAGTTCCTTTTGATTCTGATTCTATCGACATGGAATGAAGGATTTTATAAATTTAAACCCATCTCTGTTCAGATGCAGCTCCAGATATAGACTTTGTTTAAACTGCAAAGGACTTTGGTCTGACATCTCACAGGTCTGGGCTGCTGTCTCTTCTTTGGCATCTACTTTTACTTCTGGTGACACAGGTGACAGCTAGGCATGACATGATGAAACAATCACAAGCTATAAAGGAGGACATCCCTGAGACATAGGGGGAGAGGGATTGAAGAGGAAGGAGGAACCAGCAGTTAGGATTTGCATGTGTTTTTCTGTCACTTTCACACTCTTGGCTGTCTTATAGTAGCAGAGCATTACTGAACAATAAAGAGCTCTTTAAGGATATGTACTATATTGTACATTGCAGCAAAAAAAAGGAACACAACCTTTAATTTGTCAAATACCGCTTTACTCACACTGTTTTTCAGAAAAACATACTCTCCTTGAAACATGAACATTGTGGCACTGATATTGCAAAGGAAGATATTTACAGCCTCCCTGAAAGCACTGTGGATGTCTTGAAAGTTGCATTTCATCAAATAATGACAGGAACTATGGTATTTTTGCCACAGGATATTTTAAGAGGAAGGATTGATTGTGTGCGTGCCTCCTGTTTTCTCCAGATAATCCGTAACAGCCAAAGCAGCCATCTCTGCTGTGGTTCATTGTTTAAATGAAAATCATCAGCATAAAATAAACTGTGAAGTGGTATTGCAGTTGAGCAGTGGGTGTAATTTTTAGCCTGCAATTGCACATAGATTCCTTAAAAAGGGAGGGTTTTCTAGAAAACAGTTGAAACAACTTACTGAAACAACTGGATAGGCCTGTAAAATCATTGAAGCGCACGTGTCTCTTGTTAGTGCTGTGTTACAGTGTGAAAGAGAAAGGAAGGGAAAAATTTCAAAGTTCTACTTGATTAGAATTAAGAGAGAATTAAAATGTTTTTGTCCGGATGTATTTCTCACCAGAGCAGCCCTCTGTATGGAGTTTATGAAAAATAGCTTTGCACTGAATTAAAACCAACACCATTTTTTTTCTCTTTCTTTCTATCCCGCGGTGATCCAGCTTGTTGAGTGTTAACCCAATTGTAACATAAATTAATGTATTGAATTGGTGACATCCAACAATGTTAAATGGGCAGGAAAGTAATTTCAGCTGCCCCTCACGCCCACTAGGAGGTATTGCTTACAGTACTTCAAGGTGTTGTAGTGTGTCAGATTTCCTAAGTACAGTGAGTTGCACAATACATTTGTTGTACCAGCACAAAATGTTCACTTAATGTGCATTTTCAGACGCCCGAGATGAGCTCCATTGCCACATCACCTATAAAGCCTGCTCAGGAGGAGCAGGCCCTGACTCCCCCCGGAAAGGTCATTGCCATCAACACCAGGAGTCCTGGCTGTGCACGGAATCAGTCTGCCCTTCGCAACAAGACTTTTTCTCCTGGTGCTGCTTCCAGCTCCTCAGGTGAGTATTCCTAAAAATCCACTTGATGAAATCAACTCACTAATACCTCACACCATAATGAGAACTTCCCAGAGATGGAACACTGGAAGGAGAAGTGCTTTTACTCTTAGGAACTTCACTGTCTGAGAACACTGATGTGTGCTAATTTGCTTTAGAATTGTCCTACGTCCAGTGCTGCTTTGAATCTTGAATAACAGTGCATATCAGTAATGCAGTTCACAATCCAGAAGAACTCTCCTTAGTCACTCTTAGAGAAGATGCTTGGGTTTTTTTGGGAGCTGTGTCATGGTTTAATCCCAGCCAGCAACAGTCCCATGCAGCTGCTCAGTTACTCCCCTCTGGTGGAATGGGGGAGAACTGAAAGAGTAAAACTGAGAGAACTCATGGTTTGAAATTAAAACAGTTTATTAGGGAAAGCAAATGCTGTGCATGCAAAGCAGAGCAAGGAATTCATTCCCTGCTTCCCCTGGGTAGGCAGGTGTTCAACCATCCCCAAGACAGCAGGGCTGCATCATATGTAACAGTAACTTGGGAAGGCAAATGCCCTCACTCTGAATGTCCACCCCCTTCCTCCTTCTTCCCCCAGCTTCTTTTGCTAAGCATGACCCCCCCCCACGGTGTGGGATATCACTGTTATCAGCTGGGATCAGCTGTCCTGGCTGTGTCCCTTCCCAGTTCCTCATGCATCCCCAGCCCCCTCACTGGCAGTGTGGGGTGAGGAGCAGCAAAGGCCTTGACCAGTATAAGTCCTGCTCAGGAGTAACTAAAGCGTCCCTGAGTTATGAGCACTGTTTGCAAAGCAAATCCAAAACTGCCACTGAAGAAAATTGACCCCTTCCCAGACTGAACCAGTACATGCTGACTGGCACAGGGTGTGAGATCTCAAGAGAATATCAGCTTACAAAACAGGCAAGTAAATGCCCAATGTAAAATCTGTTGATAAATATTTACTGAAAATTTTCAGTGCCATCCTGCCACTATAGGTTTAAATTAAATATTAGGAAGAAATTCTTCCCTGTGAGGGTGGTGAGGCCCTGACACAGGTTGCCCAGAGAAGTTGTGTCCGCCTATGGATGCCTGGCAGTGTTCAAGGCCAGGTTGGATAGGGCTTGGAGCAACCTGGGATAGTGAAGGTGTCCCTGCCCATGGCAGGGGGTGGAATGAGATGAGCCTCAAGTTCTCTTCCGACCCAAACCACTGTGTGTGATTCTGTGATTATAACATAGAGAATGATTTTGAATTGCCTTTTCTTTAATAGGAGGTATGGCTGCTGTAACCTGTGAGCCCCAGTCATGCAGGCCAAGAATTTTGGTTCTGTGCTTCAGCCCAGTTGCATTTGCCACCAGATGTTTATGACTTGAGGAAAGTTTGTGATGGTGTTGGCGTTACTGGGACCAGTTGTGATTTTCAGGCAGTCATTTTCACACCCCTGCTCTGAGAAGCAGTGAACCCAGGAGCAGGTTAACTGGGTTAACTGGTACTATAAAGCACCTGTGTAGATCTTGGCTACCTCAGAGTGACAGGCTAACAATGCTGGCTTTCATCCAAGCTGGCTGTGTGCAGAGGGAAATCCTACCACATTTTTTTTTAAACTTAAACATAAATGGGGAAGTTTTACGCAGACAAGTTACCATTATTTCACTGTGCCAAATGTATTTTGAAGACAGTCTATCTTTGGGAAGGTCTTTGGTAAATTGATCTCCACTCCATCACCAGATTGATTTAATTGGGATTGCATTTCAAATTACTATAGGGAAAGAAGAGGTGGGGAGCGTGAATAAATCATAAACACTGTAAAGTGGCTCTGTGTTTGTTTTATCTTCCCCTACATAAGAAATGGTAGGTATAGTTTGTTTACTGGGATAGGCCCTCAGGTATGCCTATAAGCCGAGCAGATAAACTGATTATCACAGTCTATGTGGTGCTGAAAATAGGGCTTCAATTCTAGTTTCTTAAGCAGTGTAAAATTACATTTAATCCCACACTTCCAAGAATTTCAAAGCAAGTGAATATTAGTGGTGTTCATAGTGGTTAAATACTGTCAGTTTGCAGGTGGGACAACTGAAATATGGAGAGATTCCTGATTTTGGAAACAGCTGGTGACAAAGCCTGAATCCTTAAGTGCCGGCTCTCTATGACCCGTCAGCTACTAAAGAGTTATTTCCTTTTTGTTTTCACTTTTTTTTCATTTAAATTGCTGTTAAAATATTTTAGGTTTGAGAAACCTCCCTAGACCTCTCTTGGTGGCTAGTCCTTCAAGTTCTGGGAGCACTGAGGCCGACAGTGGACTGTTTGCAGTCCCTACAACCCTGCCCCCCAACAGCCGCCATGGGAAACTGTTCCTACCCAGCAAGGAAGCAGAGCTGACCTTCCGGCAGCACCTGGACACCATCAGTGTAAGTGAGAGGACTGAATAGAAAATGCAGCATGGTGTGCATGAGCCAGCTTCCAGGAGGTATCACAGGGATTCTGAATTCCTCAGAAACTATGGGCTGCCTTGTGAAGCAGTGCTTCTTCTTATGTTTAAGTTTAACTTTGTATTAAATGAGATGAGTGAAATTTTGACTATGTAACTGTGCTTTGAACTAACATTACGTGTTCAGGTAATTCAGGTAATTCAAATCTGAATACCATCACACAGCCTGAGACACTTATTTGCTGTCTAATTAAGTTGCTCCAGCAAATGTATGTGCCAGATTTAGCAAAAACTTAGCCTCTTCTGATGTGTAGCTAATTTTAACACAGCCTCATAGCTGTACATAAGTCAAATTCTAATTTTTATGTACACAATCTCAGTAAGAATTTTGTAGGAAGCTGAAGTAGTTGGTTATGAAATGGCTTTTTGGGACAAAGCTTTATCTCCATAAAAAAAGAAGAAAAAATACATCCTTGGTGGAAAATATTCTGACTCTAGCAGGAAGGATATCGTGCTATCTAAAACAAAACATAGTATTTTGGTTAATTCTTAATTAATCTTTATCAAAAATAAGAATTTTGGGGATATAATTTATTCTGTGTCTGGATGCTTAAAGTACTTATAATGCATTTCCTGTTGTTGTCCAGATGCAGTCGGACTTCTTCCTTCCGAAGCCCAGGAAGTTACGGAACAGGCACTTGCGGAAGCCACTGGTGGTACAGGTCAGAGCAAAGTGTAAATGCCTGTTTTGCTCCCTGAGTATCAGTAAGGCTGTAGTAATTTGCACATAACAAAAAAAACCCTGAATTTCCCTCATGCATCCACTGGAAATATAAAGCTGAAATTATGAAGGAACAAACACTTCAGTCTCTAGTGTAACTACCCATGTTACATTCCCTGTATGAACAATATCAACAACAGGAAGTCCAGTGCCTGAGGTAGTTTGGAGAATTAAAAAAGCCTCTGGAAGAGGCTTTTGAAACCTGGAAGCAGGTTCTGCTACCTGGGCCTTCTGGCACTGAGACATAGGCAGTGTTGTCCCTGTACTGTCCTGAGCTGGCAGCTCTCTTAACTACAAAATTTTCCGTTATATCCTTTTCCTGCTTCCTGCTCAGTAGTGGATGTTAAACTGTGGTGGGTATAAGCCTCTGTAGTGAAATAAGCCATAAGACACTTTGAAAGAACAATGATTCTTGGGAAAAAATAACCCTTGGAAAAAGATGTATGGAAGGAATGGCTGGTTGTTGTGTTGCTTTGGTGACAGACAGGTATTACCCTCCTTCAGACTGCTCTGATAAGCCTGGGAAAAGGCACATGTGACAGGGACACCAGAGGCAGGTGAGAAAAAAGAAATCTGAAACCTAAATAATAGTAAACTGGGGAAAACAGAGTTCACAAGTGTCACTATACCATTTTTTTCTCTTCTGTATTGTATAAGAGTAGGGGATGTAGAAATTACCCCTGAACTATTTTTGATCCTGAGATCTTCAGATCTGGGCAATTCCATGTGTTTTAAGAGCTCCCAAGCACACACAGCTGTCTCACTCATCCACACTTGCTGAATTTTAAGGGCAGATCAGTTTGTACACAGACTAGATACCATGCTTAAGATCACTTCTGAGAGAGATTTGTAAATCACTACAAGTATAATCAGAGAGGATTATAGTTCTAATCAGCATTTCTCTGAGAATTGTCCATATGGAAATAATTTATTTTAGTAGTTCACAGAGAAAACACATAATTCCTTTCTGTAGCTTTTTTCTCAAGAGCACACTGATCACATTGCTGTGTCTGGTGCATGATAGTAATGCTACAGAAATACTCTGCTATTCTGGAAGGTCTCGTGACCTCCTGCAACTTATACAATGAGCGTTACTCTCTGTCTGTGTTTAAGTCTGTTCTGGTTTACTGTTTCTCTCACATAGAGAACACTGCTCCCTAGACCATCTGGAAATCCGTCCCAGCATGTCTGTTCCTTTTCTATCTTATCCAACTCATCCATTACAGGTGAGTCTAGCACTTCTCCAAACTGAAAAGTGTCCCTTAAAACCGCATAAAAATGTAATTAAAGAAGAAAAAGAAGAAAATACTCTTTCAAAATGACAGTGTCACTAGCCTTCAGGATGATGGAATTGCTCTCCTGGATCATTGTGAAGCAAGCTTTTTAAAAAAATTTTTTCTTCAATTTCCCGAGATTGAAATCACAGAAGAGCAAGGAATTCTCAACAGGGAGACGAAATTTGGAATAAAATACTTGGATAGGAATTTTTGTTCTGTAGGGTGTAATAATTTGTCTAGATTTTATATTGGACTTTGCCTAGTACCTGGGATAGTGTCTAAATTTTATACAGCATAAGCAATCCACTGCCCATATGTCCTTTTCTGCTGGTATGCTCTTGAGTACAGTGGTAGTGCAGGTGATCCCCCATGGAAAGCAGCATGAGACCTGAAGGGTTGTCTTCACTGTCAGTATGAGAGCATCTCCAGTAGCACAGCAGCACTTGCTGTTTCGTGTCCATGGCAAGACACTGCTTAGCTCACGTCACTATTTTAGCTCTATTCCATCATCTCCACTACTTACATTCCTGCAGCTTGCTGCTGTTTGGAATTTATTTGCTTCCATTGAATTGTGTTGTGTTCTGCTTTAAAGGTGTTAGATTTCATTTGCCTGAAAGGTATTAATGCTTCCCTCTAGGGAGAGGTTCATTTCGGCCAATCCAGTCCTCACTAACTAAAGCTGCTGTTTCTCGTCCAATTGTGCCCAAACTTCTTCCAACACAGGCCACCAACCATCTGTCTAGTAAGTAATTCTGAATTCTGCAATAAAACCCATGCTGGTGTCCTCCAGGCAGGTACTGTCTCGCAGTAGGGAGTGGGTTCCATAATTAAAACAATTAATGACATTAAAACAGTGACTGTATCTATGTTTTACCGAGAGGATTCTTTTGAGATGAGAAGACATTCAGATGTTTGAAGTGGATTTTAAAAGGTCTGGGTGAGGTTGACCCTTACAACAACCTACAATTTTTAGACAGAGTCTACATGGCTGTCACAGGCGAGATAGCAAAATAAGGCTCTGTTGTTTCTAGACCTCCTCTAGTAACCCATAGAAAATTTCTGGAAATTGCATAAATACTTACCAATTTGGAGGACAAAAAGAAAAAAAAGAAAAGAATGGGAGGGGAGCTGGGATGTTTCTCAGCTATTTTGATATACCTAGTAAGAGGCTGGAACAGGGCAGGGAAGTTAAACATTTTAGCTAAAAGCAGTGTTACGCTTGGTGCAGAGAAGCAGCTGACCCAGATGATCAGATAATTACCGTTGCTGCTTTTTTGCATAGGCGCAGTTTTAACTCTGAGTAAGTTTAAAAAAATAATATTTTAGAGAATCATAACAAAGTGAAGAAGAAGCTTGTAATATGTTTTTTGGTGTTTTGTCTCACCCAAGGTGCTATTGACTTGGCAGCTAAAAGTGCTGGCATTATCCCTGGTAGTCCCATGCCTGTCCTGGATGCAGATGGTTTGCCAGGTGTGTCTCCATTGTCACCAGATGCAGTGCCCACAGTAGTGACAGGGCAGGAGCCAGCAGTAGCACATCAGAATGGAAGCTCCATCACCACTGTGGAGGTCAGAGGCAAGCTTTTAAACAAGTTATTTCGAGTGCTTGACTGTCTTGTTCTTTCATTGTATAAAAAAGCTGTATTATTGCAACTCCTCAGTGAGCTTTCTCCTGGGGCTTGCTGTTAGACACTGCTGTCATGGCAGACCCAGTCTGTGTTGTGTACTGTGTATTTGGGGTTGAGGGATCAAAGCATCATCTCACTGAATGAATTTCCATCCTATAAAATGGGTTGCAGCTGGTAGAGCATTGAACTTGGCGATCCAGAAATCTCACTTGAAAAGAAATGATGGCATTTCAGAAATTCAGGAGGGAATCTGGGGCAAAACATGGACTTTTTGGGATTGTATTTGGAATGGAAACTGTAATTTCTCCTTGCTGTTTCTTTCATTGAGACCCAGACACATGTTAGTCCATGTCATGTTCTCAGGGAGTTGATGTACAATTTTGAAAGACATGAGATATATGAAGAGCACAGACAAATGGTGATAGGCCTTTATCTCTTCCCTCCCCAGCTGGTCACTCATGTGGTTTCTGTTGTGCTTGCAGGGCTCAGGCCCAGGGTGCCGGGTGCCATACATCAGCCTCCCGACCCGGCCCGAGCAGGATAGCTTCCAGGTACAGTGTGTGCTGAAGGAACAGTGCTCTGGAATGGGTAATGTTCTGTGAAAATATCACTGGTATTGCTAGTTAAAACTCCGCACTCCTAGGTAATTGTGCGCCACTGGTACTGAAGTGAAATCCCTGGCATCTGAAGAAGTTTAAAGAAACTTAGGAAAGCTGCTTAAATATGTGTGTGCCATTCACTAAAATCAAAGTGACAGTGACAGTCACTGACCTGTGAGGGACAAACAGGCTTTACATATCTCTTAATAGCGTGGAGCAGTTTATAATCGCTGTGTTATATCTATGTGCATATTTTAGACATCACAAGGGCACATTTCAGCAGTTTGCAGTCCTGCTACCTCCACGTAGCTAAAGGAGGATTATTAGGACTAAAATTGTGATTGTAATGTCAGCATCCTTTCCAGAGATTCACTGTTCATTGTACAAGATCCAGTGAGACATAGACAGATACTTAAAGAGTAACTGTGATGGCACTGTTGTAGGAGTGTTGTCATCCTGTCCCCAGACTCTTACTCCGGTGGGATCCAGGACCTGGTGCTGGATTTTTAGGCCTCAGAATACAGGCTCTTCTTTTCTTCAGTGGAAGCATTTTCCATGCTCCCTGTCATGTCTGCATGTGAAAAAATTAGTTTGATTGGAGAGCATAAAGGAGATTAAGATTTTTTAAGATGTTAGGACATGAACCTATGAGGCATTTATTGTGGTAATGGGGCCTTGGGTTCTGGTTCTTGCTCTTAGGACAGCTGTGTATACACTACATCCAAAAAAAAGTTACAGTTCTACGATGAGGTACTGGTAATGAGACTCCTTAAAGATCAGTTGAATTTTGGGAAGTCTGGCTGCAAAAAGTGAATAAATGTGAGTTACCAGTTTCAAATATGTGTATTCTCTTCCAGAAGTTAAAGGGGTTTTGCCTACACAAAGGCAAATGAATACATATCTATTGGGAACTACCTTGTAGATATATCAAAATTATGTTAATTGTAAGGTTATGTCTTGTTCTGTTATGTAGGCTGTCTTTGGAATATTACAGACTCATATTTTTTCAGATTGTTTGGCAGGATATGGGCTGAAGCATATTTTTTTATGCTTACAGGTGCTTTTTATTAAAATAATACAGATTTATTATATAAATAGTATATTCCTCTAATTTAGGCATAATATCTACTGGATTTTTTCCCTTAGAAGTCTGGTTTTAATCTGATACTCAAGAACCAAAATGTTCCTTTTTAGTTTTCTGAGTTCTTAATAAATTTATGAACACTTAATTCTGTTTTTTGTAACAGAGTACATCAGTCCTTTCTATGCCAGAACTGGCCAAGACTTCTCTCCAGAATGGTCTGTCTACCCCTCCACTTCCCTCATCAGAAGCTTCCAGTACTCGGCTCTCACCTCCCAATGTTTCTGCTCTCTTGGATATTTCCCTGCCTGGACCACCTGAAGATGTGCTTTCCCAAGGCGAACCTGCCACTCAGATCAGTGATTCCATCATTGAAATAGCCATTAGCTCTGGCCAGTACAGTAAGTCTGAGACTGTCGGGGTCTCTGGCTGCTCAGAGTGTCCCCGAGAAAAGTTCCAAAGTCTCTTTTCCCAGCCCGGTGCTTGAAGAAGGGGTCAGGGCTCTTCATTTCTTGGTCTCAAGGTTGTTTATTGGATCTTATCTGTAAAATTCTTTCTCCTGTCCTGCCGAGGTCAGCTCAGCAGGACAGTCCCAGGCACTCTGCCTGCCCCCGGGGTGGTGTTGTGTCTTTGTACTAAAAACTACGTATACAATGTTTACAATTACTTTCCAATACCTATCACTTATGTTAGACAGTGAGCTTCTACTCTAGACCAATCTAAAAGTGCCAACATCACAGCAGAAGATGGAGGCCAAGAAGAAGAGGGAAAAAGGCAGGACACGCCCAGATCTCTCCATCTTGCCCCCTGAACTCCCATTCTAGAAACCCCAAAATCTACTTTTTCACCCCGTGATAAATTCACCATCATTCCACTTAATTTGTCATGGCTTGCAGATTTTCATCTAAGGTTGGTAACTTGTTCCACAGGCCATAATCAAAACCACAGGCATTTCGGGCTCTGTGCCAGGGTCTCTGAGCCCCCTGGCAGGGGTCCTGGCAACTCCAGACTCCCAAAGGGATGTCCTGAGTTCCTACATAAGACTAGCTAAAGTCTGCCTGTCAACTTTAAAAAAAATCCCTGACATCTTACATAGCAGCAGAAACTTTTCCAGGAAGCAGTTCTTGCTTGGGTTATGAGATTTTTGTGGGTTTGTTTTTTGTTTGTTTGTTTGTTTCCAAATATCTGTTGGAAATAAAATTCTGTGCCCAACCTTTATTTTCTAGCAAATATGGGGGGGGGAGGTTATTGTTGTTTGGGGTTTCTTTTTCCTTTCTAAACAAAAATTGTTGCTGTGTCCTGTAACTTTACCATATTGACTGAATTTGTGATCCCTGACATCGGCTTACAGGTGAAGGTGTTTCTCTCTCTCCTGCAAAGCTGAATGGCAGTGACAGCTCCAAAAGTCTTCCGTCCCCATCCAGTAGTCCTCAGCAGAACTGGATTGCATCTCCCACCCATGATCCCCAGTGGTACCCCAATGACTCCACAGACTCCTCCCTCAGCAGCTTGTTCTGTAAGTGTCCAGATGCAGATAAGTGCAACCAAAAAGCGCTTTCCTGTTAACAAGAAAAAGTCCAACATTATTTATCAGAAGTTAATCCTTTGAAAAATTGTAAACCCAGTAGGACATTTGTAGAATTATTCTAATTACTTCCTGCTTTCATTTCCACAGTGTTGCCTTGAGTACATTTTCTCTCTCTTTACAAGTCTGTTCCTGAAAAGATCCTCTTGCTAGACTGGGGCCCGTAGCTTGGGACAAGTAATTCCTTAGCAGTTCCATGTAGTCTGTTGGAGCCTGACTCATCAGTTAGGGTGTGAGACATTTGGACTGTTGTGCTAAAATGAACAGATGTCTTTGGCTCTGCTGGTGGAAAAACAGACTTTGTTGTGTGCTTGATAAGTACTGTCTCAAAAGACATGAGGTCACTCACTGGGTTTGGTTTAGGTTTAATTGTTGAGAGGTTTTTTTTTAATTAATAATTCATGGGGCCGGTGTAATAAGTATCCTTACTCTTAGCAGTGTGGTATCAATGCCAGCAACACATAATTTTTGAAAGATGGAAGAAATGGATATCTGTCCTCCATTTTGAATTTCCTTGCCCTTCTTTTTTATCCTCCCAGTTAAGAACACTCAGTGCAGTGACTTACTGATGTGCCTTTTCTTTATAGCAAGTTTCATCTCCCCAGAGAAGGGACGAAAAATGTTACCAACTCCAGCTGGGAACACCAGTGGCACCTCCTTACTGGGACCCAGCCTGCTGGATGGAAACTCACGGGACTCCTTTGTGTCTCGGTCCCTCGCAGATGTGGCAGAGGTATGTCAGCAAATTACACTCAGAGTCTGCTTCCTCTTGCAGTGCTGGAAGTTACAGGTACTGGGTACTGTCTCTCAGACCTTCCTGAGATACTTCAAACACAGAGGTGCTTTGACACCTGCACTTCAGCTCAGTAGACAAGAATTACAGTCATAACAGAAAGATGTAAAATTATCTGAGGGTAATTATCCAACACCAGAGCTGGTGTGAGAAGCTGCTGTAAGTGCCTTCAACCCAGGTTCTTTTTGCTGAGGGAGGTCATATTCACCTGTTGGATATACCTTTGTTCGACAGAGAAAGATTCAATCATTCTCTGGTGTGTGTTCTGCTTTGTAGAGCAAGAACTGAAAGTGCTAAAGATAAGAGCAAGATTAATAGTGATGCAGCTACAATACAGTTGGAAGCCTGGTAGGAAAAAACAGATAGGTCCAGAAGGAAGAAGTAGGACATGGCTAATAGCAAGTCACCTGAAAGGATGGCAGAAGGTTCTGTGCTGCTGAATTACTTGTCTCTGTTGGCAGAAGTATCCCTTTCTTTTGAACTCTTCTGAAGGGGTAGAATGAAGCCCAGCAGTTTTTAAGGCTGTGACACACTCAAGGACAGAGCTCCCTTTCAGAGGGACAGACGGGAAGAATGAGCTGCAGGAACATTATGCAGCTTAGCAAGGAAAACGCAAAGTCCTGCCCTAGGAAGGGACTAAGGAGTAACCCCACAGCAGTATCAGCTGGGGACTGGCCGTCTGGGAAGCATCTCTGCTGTACCTCAGACACAAGCTGAGCGTGATCCAGGGTGGATCCAAAGGTGTGGAACCAAAGGTGACCAATGATATCATGAGCTGTTTTTAACAGGAGCATGGCCAGGATATTGAACAAAATTATTATTAACATGCTCGACTCTATAGAGTAGTAGTGTCTACCTGCTGTGAGATCATGCCTATAATATTGTCACCAGTTTTGAATACCCAGTATATAGGAGAGAGAGATTAACCAGAGCAAGCTCAGCTGAGGTTTACCAGGAGAATCAAGCAGTGAAGAAGGGGTGATGTCTAGGCTTGTTCAGCCTAGAAAAGGCTTCAGGGTGGGAGGGGCCCTGTGCCTGCCAATGCCTGCAAGTAGGTTCATTAGGAAGATGTAGCAAGCCCTTTACAGAATGGTGATGGGAGGTGGGAGAAACAAGCAAAAGCTGAACTGAGAAAGGTTCTGCTTTATCTATAGAAAAACTTCACTTTGACAGTAAGCAGGCAAGGAAACAAGTTGCGCAAAGATGTTATGCAGTGACTGTCTTCAGAGCTTTCCAGGGCTCACATCAATAAAGCTTTGAGTGAGCTGATCTATCCTTATAGGTGAACCTGCTTTGAGCAGGTGGTTGAATTAGAGACCTGTTCAGATCCCTTCCAGTCTCAGTTATCCCACAGTTTAGTTGTTAAACTCATCACAACATCACATAACTTGTAATTTCTTGGGGACTTTCCCTTATGGAAGGAATGTGTCATTTCTCTATTGCCCTTTGGATATGGATAAGGTGGTTCTGTACAGACCATGTAACCAGGAGCTGCAGCAAGCTCATGCTGATTTAGTGTGACGTTGGCAGCTTCAGACCTGAAACACAGATCCACTTCTGGTATAAATATGAAGATTCTGTTTGCTTGGTGGTAAGAAGTTGTCAAGGTGTGTTCTTAATTAAAGAAATATATGATGATAATCTATTTGCATGGTTTTTAAGTGACATTGCAGCCCTCAGTATTACCAACTCCTTTTAGAAGAAAATGAGGTAAGCCTCCATGTTATGCACAGGAGAGCAGCTCTTGTGGTAGAGGTAATATCTTTAGATCATCTACCTGTGCACCTTAATGCTAAATTAGAGCAGGTAAGACCCATTGAGACTATAGGTGGTTAGGCTTTTTAGAAGCTTCCATTTAGTTGTGGATGAGAAGAGCTGTTCTCTAACTCAGGTCAAGTGAGATAAAGCGTCTCTTTCATATGAGGAGAGGCTGGGAAGGAAGCTGAGGGAGCCAGACACTTCTCAGGATGAGAGGCTGCAAGCAAAATTTGAAACACAATAAATTCCACCTGAAGACAAGAGATCTATTTTGAGGTAATCAGGCATGGAAACAGGATACCCCAGAGAGTTTTGGAATGTCTGTGCATGGGGACAATTCAACACCTGCCAAGGTCCAGGGCGGCCTGTTCTAAGCCGACCCTGCTCAAGTGAGATGGTTGGATAAAATGCTCTCAGGATATCTCTTCTAACCTCAGTTATTCCATGAAATTGCCACTGACATGTAGCTCATCTCTTCTCTCCTTGTCTCTTCCAGGTGGTGGATTCCCAACTGGCTTGCATGATGAATGAGAACAGCATAGATTACATATCTCGGTTTAATGACCTTGCCCAGGAACTGTCAATACCTGAGCCTACTCGCAGGGAGATCCTGTTTGATGGAGGAGGTGGTGGTCCCCCCACTGGGGATCTGTCACAGTAAGGGAGTGACCAGCAGGCTGGTGCAGACTGTTCAGATAAGTTGAAGCTTGCAGAGCTGGAACTTGACGAGGGAGCAGCTGAGTCTGAGTTATCCCTGTCCTGTGTGCTTCTTTCTAACAAAGAAGCATTTGTTTCAAAGGTCTCAAGAAATACTTGCAAGTCCTGGAATGTGCAATATGCTGGCAACAAGAGAACATGGTATAACATTACAGAAGATAGTGTGTCCCTGCATCAGCGATGTAAGATTGCAGGTTTGTGGGACAGTCCTGAACTTGTACTTTGGAATAGCCTAAGCAAGCAGCTCAAGTAGGGATGGGATTGCTACAAGTTCCTGTTTATGAATTATTGTTTGCATAGTGATCAAAATGCCACGCCTTCTGAGCCCCATGAAAGTTGTGGAGGATGAAGAGTAGGTGTGGGTAGGGGAACCATTGTGTATCTTGACACGTCCTAGTTGGCAGCCTTCTTACCATTCAGTCAAACTGAAGTTCTTGCACTCTGTTCAGGGCACTTCCTCTCCTCGATGCTGTGTTCTTACAGACCACTCTGTTCCTTTGGCTCTTTGAGCATTCCAGCAGGGCTCACACCTGCTTGTTTGTTTGGGAAACAAAGCTTGTTAGGGAAGCTCTGATCTGCCCTCCTCCCATGCTGCTTGGATCCCCTACTTTTAAACCCCATCACATCATAATCATCATCATCACCCTGACTGCACTCATATTGTTGACCTTTGAGATTCTTCAGCACATTGCACAGTTCACCCTGTGAGTGGGAGAGTGCTTTATTGCTCTCCCTGAAGAACAGTTGCTTTTTAGGTCTGGAAACATGGCAAAAGAGCTTACACTAGGAAGACTCTGTCATAATTAGTCTTGGCTTTGCTGGAAACATGTAAATATTGTCATCTTCACAAAAACTGAGGATTTACCTGGGAGAGGAAATAGGAAAGAATATTGTAATGTGTAGGAACAAGTACTAGGTTAATGCTAAAGCAGTTGAGATTGGTTTTGTGTTATGAAGAGAAGTGTCAAGTCCTAGCTTAATCCCTTAGTCCTTCCCTACTTCCTCTTCTGTGAACTCTGGGTGCTCTGTAGTACCTCACCATCATTCTTCATTACAGTCACTCCCAGGCATGAGTGGGTCTGGCACTCCCTCTCTCAAATCCCTGTGCATTTAATGTTGTGTTTTACTGTAGGAAAAACCCTGATACTGATTCCAGTGGGTTCAACAGGATAGCAAATAATAGTTAATCCATAGTTAATTTCTGGGGAGCTGGTTGTCCATCAGTTCTAGCTTTATAACTCAAGAGGCCTCCTCTGCTCTCCTCTGCTCTCCTCTGCTCTCCTCTGCTCTCCTCTGCTCTCCTCTCCTCT
>JAYDZK010000044.1:139388-151866 GCA_034509185.1 Euphonia xanthogaster | reverse complement strand
TATAAACTGGCATAATACTGATGTAAATTAAAATGACTATAAAGTATAAAGTAAAGTTACTATACATATGTTAAATTATATGTTAAATTTCTGTGTACTCTGTTGGAGCAGCTCGTCTTGGCTAGCTGAGTTTAGCGTGCTGGTTTCCTTTGGTAGGATTTACAGGTGAAATCTGATTTTCTTACTTGGTGTGGGGGACCTGCATGTCTCACTGCTCTAGAACTAAGCACGTGGTAGTACAGGGGGCCAGAAGTGCTCTAGAGGCTACACAGAAAGAAAATAGCTTTGTAGTCTCCTACATATTTGGTTGGAGGAAGTAAATGCAAAGCCCTCTCCTCTTGTTGGCATCAGCTGACAGACTTTGTTGCTGTACTTCAAGGTTATTTTTGGTAATTCTTGCCAATGACTTAGTTATCTGACTTTGTATTAGTTCAAATTTTATTAACCTGGTGTCACTGCCATTTGAAAGTTTATGTAATGCTTGGAAGGAAGGTTCCCAGCATTTTGAAGTTCTTGAAATTGAGATGGTAAATCCACTTCGTGTATGTAGAGTCAGGACATTTTTTTGCTTGATGCTGGCAGAAAAGGTACTTGTGCTGATTTCTACCTTGCAAGTGCTACCAGTGATGCCTCTGGTTAATTATTCAACAGTAGGATTTTCATAATGTGGCTACTAAACGGAAAATAAGAGGACAGTATGAGATTAATCAGTGGTGGATTTATTTTGATGAAGTTTCTGTACTGAATTATCAAGAGTTTTAATCTTAAAATGGATTTTCTCTAGAATTTCTTTCTGCAATAGGTCTTAAAACCCATTGCAAGAAAGAGAAGTAATTTGATTCTTATGACTGGCTATTTTTCTTTAAAAAAATCTGAATGTAGTTATTTTATTATTCCCTCCTATGCTTGTAGGCATGTGTTAAGCAAACAGAGTGGTAAATTGAATGAATCTGGGCTGTAAGAGACTCCAGTTGTATAAACAGCTTTTTACTTCCTTTCCGTCTCTTTGCTGGTATACTTAGTGTAGTTGGAATGCAAGAAGGACTAAATGCAGTTTAAAAATAGCTGAAAAGAATAGGTAAGGTAAAAAATAATTTAAATTATGTGAGAGGAGCCCACTTTAACAGAGACCCCTTCCCAAACTACTTACTTGTAGAGTTCCCTTTTCTTTGTCTCTCTGCTTTAAGTACTTAAACTGCCTCATGGTTTCTGGACCATTGTGAATGTTTGAAATACATAATTTACCTCTACGATGTCTGCTTTAATTGTGGGTTTAAGTCTTCTAAAATACGTGGAGAGCACAGAGGCTATTTGGATCTGTAGTCTGTTGGACACTAAATTGTAAATAAATAAGCTTTGTATGATCTAACCTGTGCTTTGGACGAGGAGTTGTCCTGTCTGCTTAAATTCTAGTTACTCCTTAAGCTAAAGGCATTTATTAAATCCACAATCGTACAAAGAATTAAAATATTGAAATTGGCCAGCAAAGACAGTCCCTCTGAGGCTAGTGCTGAGTATATAAACTGTTCCCAGACTAAAAGAGGAACTTTTTTCTCCTTCCCAAAAGGCCAAAAACTGTATTCTGCGTCTTGAGATCTGAAATGCACACAAAGCTCATTTTCTGACAGAGCAGCCAAATATCTCTACTTTTGTGAAATTAAATCTTAAACTGGAGTAGATATTGGTACTAAGAGGTACCTCATTTTATACTTGGTGTAGCTCACCTGTGATGACATTCTGCTGTCACAGGGCTAGGGAGAGTAGGGGTTGTAATAATTCACTTACATTTGAATTGTGTTCAATTAAAATGTAAGGGTGGGGTCAAGATCTTGCAATTTATAACTGTTCTCTTGGTTTAAAAGCAAAGGTTACTTTAGGTAACCTTTCAAGGGTTAAGATTAGAAGTAGTATAATTGAGCTGCTACCTTTGTTCAGCTGCTAAGACTGTGGGTAATTGATAGATGTAACTGTAAAAATTATTTTTGACACAGAATCCCAGAATCATTAAGGTTGGAAAAGCCCTCTGAGATCATGGATTTTAACCTTTGATTGCTTGTCAGCTAGACCAGAGCCTTAAATGCCACATTCAATCATTTTGTGAGTACCTCCAGGGATGGTGACTCTAGTGCTGCTCAGGGCAGCCCATTCCAATGTTCAGCATCCCTTCCTGTGAAGAAATTCCTCCTGATGTCTAGTATGCCTTCTCCTGGCCCAACTTGAGGCTGTTTCCTCTTGTCCTGTTCCTTACTCCCTGGTATCAGAGCCCAAACACCCCCTGGCTACAGCCTCCCATCAGGGAATTGTGGAGAGCCAGAAGGTTCCTGTGAGCCTCCTTTTCTCCAAGCTGAGCCCCCCCCAGCTCCCTCAGCTGCTCCTCATCAGATGTGTGCTCCAGACCCATATCCAGCTCCATTCTCTTTTATGAATATGCTCCAGCCACTTAAGGTCTTTATTGTCATGAGGGGCCCAAAAGTGCCCCCACAGTTTGAGGTGCCTTACTGGTGCCTCACCAGTGCCCAGCAGAGGTTGCTGTCGTGGTCCTGGTACAGGCCAGGATGTTGTTGGCCTTCTTGCCCACCTGGGCACACCCAGCTCATGTTCAGCCACTGTCCACCAGCACTCCCAGGCCCTTTTTTTTTTCTGAACTTCTTTCAGGCATATTTAGGTAATAATCTCTTTCCTGTGCTTTTTCTGCTAATTTTCCATTTTATTTTCCAATTTCCACTGATTCTACTCCCAGATAGTCATTTGGTTCCTATTTGGGGAGGGACCTGTAATATGTTGAACAAGACCTAGGCATTAACTATGGAATTACTACTGAAGGACAAGCATGACTTTTGGTAAGTTTTCAAGAAGTCAGATGATTTCTGCTGTAAGCTCCAACTTTTCTGCAGATCCATTTGATATGCTCTGGTGCAAAGCTTTAGTTTTAATAGATTGCAGCTTGACTGCTAAAGAATTGACTTTTTGGTATTCTGTCTCTCCGTTCTAAACTACAGTGGCTATTATGATAACTGATGGTTGAGACTAGCAAATTCTTTAGTAGTTATGAAATGTCTGCCTTTATTTAAAAGTCAGTGGGTATGAATTGTATCACAGATTCAAAGTTGGTATGTGCAGTTTAGCACAAAGTCTGATTCTATAATGGTTATTTTTAAAATCCTACCCATCATAATCTCTGTTATTTCTGGAACACCTTAGACAGTGTAGCCATTTGTGTAGGTGGCAGTGCTGGGATCATTCCATGTAAGCATAGATACCTTAATGATCAAGTTGACTGACCAGGAGGTTGGCATTATTTGTGCTGAACTTAAGAATATTAAAACAGCTCTTGAAAAGTAGATACTTCATGGATATGGTAGAATTACCTAAAGTAAATTAAAATCAGGATAGTTACATATAAGGAGGGAATGGGAAGGGGATATCAAATATGTTGAATGCTATAAATTTTAAATGAACTTTTGTATCTTTTTTGTTATTCTGTGATATAGGGTATTGAAGCCCCCAGGGGGACATTCTAGTAATCTCTTCGGGAGTACAGAAGAAGTGTCTTCTTCAAGCAGGCCACACCGGATGGCATCCAATATCTTTGGAGCATCAGAAAAACCTCAGAACATTCCAAAAAGAACAAACCCTCCAGGTAAAAGCTGCCCCCTCTTTCTGTGTGACTGGCCTCTGAATTGCAGCATAGAACGGTTTTGTGCTCCTAAACTGGGACACTGGGATCTGTCTTTTTATGTTGCATTCTTATATACTGAGTAGGTTTGAACACCAAATCTCTTCAAACTTCTGAATATATGAATATTTCAGTGATTTGCATTTTCGCAGACTTTTTAGCACATTATTCAAGTCTAAATTCTTTTCAAATTGAGGTTCTAAGAAATTATGAAAGGAAACCGCTTCTATTGTAGAGTTGTCAGCAGTTAGCTCAATTTGAGACCTGCAGGTGAATTGTAACAAAGGATTTCAACTAGGTGAATATGACTAAGTCCCTAGGCAGCAGGGTTGTAGAAGTCCTTGAATTGTATATTTTTAAATTTTTTTGCTATAATGTGATAAAACTAATCTAGAAAAAAAGTCTTAACAACTGCCTTGCAGGAGGAAAAGAAAGTGGCATTTTTGAGGACTCTAGTTCTGCTCAGCCTCGTCCACGCTTGAATCCACCTGGTGGGAAGACAAGCGATATCTTTGGGTCTCCTGTCTCCCCTAGCATTGTGCGAGCACACCCGAACAAACCCAAGGTATTTGTACTTCTGTTGCTGTCAGATCAAGAAGCAAGCTCCAGGGTCCTGTCATGCTCTGTCATCTGCCTATGCTCTCCCTAAGAACAGAACTGAATGTGCATGGAGTGACTTTGAGTTAGACAGTTATTCCCAAAGTCTCTTTGATAGCTTGTTATTTTGGGTGTATCAGATCTCTGCAGTTAGTTGTAAAAATATTAATTAGACTGTGGATGTGCATTCAAAAAAAAAAAAAGAAAAGAAAAAAGCCTTTGATCTTTCTTGTGAGGTACAGCTGGAGCTCTTGACAGAGCTAAGAGGCATTTAAACTGGATGGGGAGGAAATATTTCTCCTTATTCTGCAGTTTGGCAGATGTGATCTTGATGCAGACTTGGGAAGTTGGTGAGCTACAGTCACAAACCTTTGTGAGACCTGGCTGTGCACTTCAGCTCTCTTAAATACATGTATCTACAGTCACTTGAAAGCACTTCAGCAGATTAGGCTTACAGTGATCAACAGTTAAAAACTGAACTTCAGATCAGTGGTGTCAGGCCCAGCAGGTACTTGATTTGTACAAGACAGACAAAAGTGTCTCTTAGTATAGTGTTAGAGTTGTTACACATAGGTTATACAGTTGAGTTTTGATCTTAAAGCTGGGATGTGTAATAGTTACTTGTAGTTATGACCACATCTGTGTTTGGAAAAAGCAGGATACGTTACCAGTTACTGTATTTAAGTGCCCCATATGCAGATTTACAACCTGCTGCCCTACTCTAAGTAGTAATAAGTAAGTAGCTATTAAGGTGATAATGTTTTTGGCACATAAATAACATGGAAATGTAGCATTCTATGAAACTGCTGTGGTTGAGGAATGGTATTTCCCAGTTTAGTGTTCCCACTGAAAACACTCCAAAACGTGCACCACTCATGCTCCCTTCCCTCTTCCCCCTGCAGCTTGGGGGGAAATAGGAGGTAAAAGGTAAAATCATGGGTTGAGATATGAACAATTTACTGGAAATAGCAATGAGATAAGAAAAGAATCGTAACAGCAACAAAATTAATAATGGAGTGTACAGGAAGAATGAACAGTTCCCATGCAAGGGCTCACCACATGGAACACAGCACTACCCCAACTGCTCAGCCACCACCACCCACCTCACACCCTGCGCAAGATGTGGTATAGAATAAGCTTCAGGTCCCTGCCTTGCCCTCACTGGCTACTGCAAAAATTAACCCCATACTGACTGGAACCAGGAGAGAAATTGTCATTGTGTTGAAAACAGTCTAATTTTTCCTGGAAGCTTAGGAGGAAAGGATCAGTCCAATTTAACTTTCTTGCCTTTGTTTTTTTTCCCTTAAATTTTAGGTTGGTAGAGTGCTTTCTGTTTATGCATGCTCCGAAGAGTATTTGGGGCCATATGAAAAGATGAGGAGGAAGAATAAGGTTGGGAGCTAGGTTTTGACAGGAGTAGTGCTGTTGATGGAGGAGAGGGCTTTGCTTTGCTTCTCTGTACCCCTTTATTGGGATGGTTGCACTTTCTTTTTAGTTACGTTTTTAGAAATGTAACTTTAATTCCCATGAATTCCTGACTAAATGGAAGACACCGTTGTGGAATTTCTTATGTCATTAATTAGAGCATTGGAATTGTGGGAGATACTGAGCTGGAAAGAAGACATGCGAGTTGAGTTTCATGGGCGGGAAGGCACACTTCTTTGAAGTGTAGCTGTGTATTTCCAACAGTCAGTTCAGATTGTTGGGGAAATGGTCTTAAAATGTTTTGATTATTACCTGACTGTTGGGATGCTTGGTGAAGACAGGAATTGCTGCATATAAATAAGGTCTTCAAGTGCTGTTTGTATTATAGTTGTGTGTACCGAGTTCTCCTGTGTGATAGCAGGCACTTGACAAGAAGGGTAATTCCTGATCTTAAAATCAATGAATCCTTAAGGTTGGAGAAGGCATCTAAAATTGAGTCTAGCAGTTAACCCACCACTGCTGTGCTTGCCATTTTGGTGATTTAATGTAGCCTCTTCACCCATGTTTCAATTAATTGTCTGAGATGTGCATCTTGCCTTAACATAGAAGATTTGTTCCCCTGCTCTTGAGGTTCTGTAGAAGTGGAAGGGATGAAGGGCTGCACACAGCTTGCTTTTATTTGATCAGTGATCTATAAACTTAAAAATGAAGCAAAATTTCCAGAGGGATTTTGTGACAGGCTTGCTGTTTGAGAATAATAATACACTAAGATAGTTTTTGATTTCTTTGCAGGATCACATTGTCTTAAAAGAAGAGGAAGTACCAAAGAAGCTAGAAGGTCAGCAAGAGAAATTATTTTTTTTTGTTCTCTTTGGGAAGATAAGCTATGAGGAAGTTTCTTGTCCTTCTGCTTAAACATTAGCCTAGTCTCATGTTTTTAGGATAATATGACTGAAAAGTTTAGTCAGAAATCTAATTGCTTGTCTCAGGGAAATGGTTCTCTTCCTCTTATTGAGGAGAACACAGGCATGAGTTGTGATACTCTGTGTCTGTGTGTTTAGACTTTGCTTGATACCATGTGTGTGTATATACAAATATATATGGAATCTGTAAATGGCATAACATTTTATCAGATTACCACTTCCTCTCTTGCTATCTCCTTCAAATGGCTAATTTTGCTTTCTGTAGTTGTAAATAATAAACAGCTGACTGACAAAATTTATTATTGCTCAGATAACTGTTAAAGAATGATGAGATCCCTGCTTTCAAGCTCAGTATGAAAAGATTGATTCGTACCTTGTATCTCTTAATTGCCTGCAACTGCCAAAATAATTCTGAAGGTGTATTGCTCAGTCTTTATCTCCTTAAAAAGGATATGAAAGATTAGAAAGATTGCTTAAAAAAGAGAGGAATTATTGTGAAAAGTGAAATTCTTTTCTTAATACGTTTCCTTCAGGAAAAATGAACAGGTAATGAGAAACCTTCATGTGCTGTGGATGGGAGATGTGGGGAAAAATGCAGCCGACAGAAGATGAGGCACTTTGTGCACTACAGAATAGTGAGTGATCTGATGATCTATTATGTTCTCTTTAATATAGCTACAGAAAATATCAAACCACACCTGGAAGACGGAGGCGAGAAAAAAGCTCTGGGCAAAGAGGAGCGCTGCAAGGAGCCAGAACCCAAGATGGACAGTCACGAACCCCGACTAGGGCCAAGGCCACGCTCGCACAACAAAGTCCTCAATCCGCCGGGGGGGAAATCCAGCATTGCCTTCTATTAGGGTCATCATGTCACTGTCACTAATGGAGAGACTCTTGTCTGTGGCGGTGAGGTCAGTTTATACACTATTGCTTGTGAATAGATTCTTAGGCAGATGGATGAGGGTTAAGTTAGAGTACATGTTAGGAAGGATAATCTGGTGATTTGGGGAGGACGGGCTGGGGAGGGAATGGGTGCCTTGTGGAAGATGAGTACTGGCTTGCCTGGGTGGGTGGCAGAGCCAGACATTAGTGAAATTTTGTGAAAAATTAGTGCTACTTAGTGGTGAGTTCCTCAGACTGTTAGGTAAGAACATAACTAGCTAGCTTGTGGCTCAGGACGCTCTTGTGGAATCAGGCTTCCATACAGTCAACATGTCAAACATTGTGAAGAGGAAGGGGCCTGAAGGTCACACTTGAAGATTCTGGAGTACAGCAGGTAGGCTGGGCTTTCCCCTAGGCAATGGGATGCTGCTTCCAGTATGAGCTGACTTGCAGTCATGTGACTATAAATGTGTTCTGCTGGAACAAGTAGTGCTGACATGGTTAAGAGTGTCTTCAGTCATTGCTTCTTTTTTTCCTTTTTGCTTGCAGCACATGATTGCTGATACAAGGACAAAATATGTTAAAAGTTTCTTTTATACTCATAAACAATCATATGTTTGTAAAGATTGTGGTCTTCCCCTGCCTAGGTATTCAGGTCTTTTGGATGCCTTTAGTAATTTGCTGATTACTGTGACTAGTTCTTCACATGTGGCAGTCCGACTTGCTGTTTCATGTAGGTGCTTCTAGTTGAGTGCTTGTATGTTTTCTGGTAAAAAATGTGCATGCAAGCAATAGCATTATGGTACTCTTTGCACAGAGGCAACTTGGAAGTTTACCATGGAGAGTACACTGAGGTGTCAGCAAGGTCTCTCTGACCCAGCCTTTGTAGAAAGGGCTTAGCTTCAGCACAGGTTTTCACTTGGCTTCCTATGGAAACCAGGACAGTTCTCCTGTCTCCACCTCAGTGAATTTCCCATTGGTTTTGCCTGTGCTGAGTCTGTTAGTGAATTCCCCTGTCTTTCATCAGCCTTATCTTTGCCTTTGACCGTCTCAGATTTTTGTTGGGAAAACTATGTGAGTTCTCCCCAACCTAGAGTTGTAGTTGATTTTGCTGTAGATTATCTTAGTTGGAAAATCAAAGCCAGCACAAACAGAAGGTTTGCATTACTAAAATCTGTCATAAATCATGTTTGGAAGATGTGGATGTTTTGCGCAGATGTTTTTGGGGGAGGATTTGTTCTCTGAATGGATTTTATTATCATATCCAGAGCTTTGATATATGAATGTTAACTCTAGGTGCTTACTGTTAAATATATTGAATACTGACCTTTTAACTCTGACATATCAAAACAGGGGTTGTTCAGGTACACCAAAGAACAAGTGGCCTTATTGTGTATATCCACTGCTGTTCTAGCCCACATTCCCTGGAAACTGCTGCCATTGAGATGGGATGCTGGGCCAGGTGCTAAGCCTTTCTGTGATTGTAATGCTTCCTAGGCTGCACAGCTCCCTTGTGTCAGCAGCCGTGGGTGACTGCTTTAAGACTTAGTTGCCTTTTCAAATAATGAAACATATGGGGCAGTGCTAGGATAGAAAGAGCCATGGAAAGTAGGGATTCAAATGCCTTTGTACCTTTCAGATTGGTTTGGAGTTGCCTGTTAATTTTCCCCCTAGGAAAACAAGGCAGTAGTTCAAACTGCAACCCTGGAATGAACTTATGTTACTTCCAAATATGTATTTCTTAGCACCTCCTCCTGAGTCTGTGCTCTCCAGCCTCTGGCTGAGTCTCAGACGCATTAGCCGTTTCAGTTCCTTGTTCCGGTACTTGACAGGAACCTGTTATATAGAAAAGTCAACCAGAAGCTGCTTCCTACATTGCAGGCTCTGGTGTAGCTGATGTTATCTGCAATGCCAAGCATTTGGCATCTTTTATTTAGTACCTAATGTGCATTGGCTTCAGTGCCTGTCCTTAGAAGAGCAAATTATAACTAGGCCTTAAATTAGTTAAACTGTGTTAAATTTCTTGCATTTCTTTCTTTGAAATGGAAACAATGTTTTCAGCTCTTCAAGTAAGATTGATCTGAGCATTTCTGTGGGACAGAAGGGGATTGGAAATCAAATGACAGAACATGCAGTTACCAATAAACAAGTATTCCATTACTTCATTGAGTGCTATAGATGCCTGCTTTTATAAATTGGCCAATACTGTATTTCACCATAGTTACACTGGTGAATTTTACGGTCTGAAATGGGAAAAATTGCACACATGTTTTCAGGCCTTCTGTACATGGGAGAGTGCTCAGGAGCTGTGACATCCTGCCCAAGGCTGCCCATGAGACAGACACCTCTTATCCCTGGGGAGGGGTAGTACAGTAGCAAGAGCTCAGCTTAATGCCTTTTTGTGGGCAACATTCCATGATGTTCTGTACCACACTGGGATTATGTTATGTTCTTCAGCAGTATTGTAAATAGAATTAAATATTAAAATATTTTAAATAGTTAAGGCTATTTGTAGAAAAACATAGTAATTCCCCTTGAGCGAGGGATATTCTTTATGTGGAGAAGTCATACCCTCACTTGTGTGTTTCTAGTGAGTGCATAAAATACCCTTCATGTGCCAGACTGCCGTGGCTGACAGAGGAGGGAACTCCAGCTACTGACATTGCAGTTCTGGGTGAGCTGGACGCAGTGGCCTCTCAGCCAGGATGTTGTGTCTGTGGCATTCATCCCTGAGCTTCCAGGCTGTGATGCTCTCACAGCTTCTCAGCCAGCCCTCTGGCTGTGACTTCTGTGTTTGGCCATATACAGTTCAGAAGTCTCCTCGGAAGCATGTACAATTTGGGTGGGTATTGGTATTTTTACCAATATTGCTGGACGGGGCGTGCCTTGGCTTGTCTGGCCCTTGCTGCTGAACTAAATAGCAGCAACTGTGGTGTTTCACCCCAGAGACACTTCTGGCTGGCTGCGTTTTATGGCTGGGCACATGGAGACAAGTCCAGGCGTGCCGGGGCTCCGGTGGCTGCAGGATGGAGCTTCCTCCCGTAAGAGGGGCCACTCCTCAGGTTTACCTCTGATGGAGAAGCTTTAAGGTGATGGTGAGGGAAAGGAGTCAGTTCTGATGGAGGGTTTCAATCCAGAGCTTTTATTCTGGCCCACAGGCCTCTAAATCCAGCAACAGCTGTAACAGAACTCCGAACCTCGTGGTTGCCCGCCCTTTTACCCGGGGCGGGGGGAAGAGGGAGAGGGAAGGGGTAGGAAGCCAACAACCAGGTACAGGAGAGGAGGTGTTAAGGGACAAAGGACACCTGGATGGCCCAATGCCCCCGGGGGGTAGAGGGCATTCTTTGAATCTGCCAATCATTCCATGCCCTTCTGGAATTCCAGGCTTGACAGACAGTGCTCTTTGGCAGGGGTCAGGGTGGGAAAAGGAAGGACGATTGACACACCTGGGAGGGAATCTTCATGGGAGGGACCCGGATTTCTGAGGTAAACCCTGAAATCACACCACAACAGGTGGCATCTGCACAGTGTGGGAACGTGCAATGTCCTTGATAGATAGCACATTAGCAATCAAGTACTGTTTTTCCTTTGAGCTGCAGCCAACAGTAGACTGCAGTATAGCTCCAGTTTGCAACTGTGTGTGTTACCTCATGGCTTTCCCCAAAACTGCTGGTTTGGAGCTAAACACTTGGGACAGAATATTATCGGAGTTGCTGCTTCAGTCTGGGAAGAAAAAGTATGGTGTCCATAGTGAGCTTAGCCTAGGAAGTGTTTACAGAAGGACTTGAGTGCTTTCATTAGTCATGTGTGGTTCTAGGCATATGTGTTGCTTAGTCCCTAAAAATGTCACTGTGTCTGTCCTGTACAAGACTTCAGGGCTCTAGTGAACTGCCCAGCTGCAGTGTGTCATCACTCCTGATCCCCATGTGTGCCAGTTAACCCAGATCATGCATGTTTTTCCCTGTGGAGACTTCTGGCTACTGTGCAAAACCTTTTAAGCAAGCATGGTCTGATACTGTCCCTCTGTTGCATCACATACTACATTGCACTCTCAGTGAGGAAGATTTATGTCCTCTCTGATGGTGTTTTAAGCAGCATTACTGTGAGTTTTTTGAATTATTTATACAGGCTAATCAGACTTGGAATATCCAAAGTACATTCTTGGGGCTTGTCTAGTGAGAGAAGATAGATAAAGTAGTGATGTATGGAGACAGTTATTTAAGCACTAAATGAGTAACTGCTGTAGTATGTTTCCTGGAAGGCTGTCAGAATTGCTTATGTACAATATGATCACAGTGGTGTGTGGATGTCCAAATGTCTTGGCTATCTGGGTGATTGTGTGGTGGAGCTGGCCACCCAGTGATTTGTCCAAGCCCCTGATGTGTCTCCTGTTGAATTTCAGCTGGAAGCTCTGCTGAAACCATGTCTCACTTCCATTTGGAAAAGGTGATGGATTAAATGTCATTGAGGCTGGAATTTTCCATTGTTTCTTAAGGAGCAAAGACAGGTCACAGCATCCTGACTGGGAAGAGATTGGTCACATGTAAGCTGTTTCTGTCATTGCTGCTTATCAGCTGTGCAAGAAGTGGACTGGGTAACAATTCATTGCTGACCAAAAACTGATGCCTAGAAGCCTCTCAGCAGGCTAAGCTGGCTGCCTAGGCTATGCCCAGTCACACTCCCCCTTTTGAACATAGTTGGTGAGCAGGAATAGGCAGATTTAAATTATTGGGCTAAATTAGTAGCTCTGATTATTTTTGTAATTTTATCTTGCTTCTGGGAATTAAGACAGTCTCATCTTTAATTGGCTTTCCCTTTCTTTCAAGTTCCTTGTATTGCTAGCAGTGTTGTAGTGTGTTTTTATACTTTGTAAGTCTTTGAATTAGTTTTGGTTTTTATATCCCCGTAGTTTTCCCAAATAGTTTACCCCAGACTGTACCCCCTTCCCTTTACCTATGGAATTCCTCTCCCTTGA
>JAYDZK010000044.1:125302-139288 GCA_034509185.1 Euphonia xanthogaster | reverse complement strand
CTTTTGGTTTCCTCCTCCCTTTAAATGTAACCTTGGCACATCTCCCGGGGCTCTCGGCAGGAGGCCCCCTGAGGTACTGGAGCTCCCCTGGCTCCTGAATAAAACCTTGGATTAACCCCTGCTAAGAGTCGGCCCCTTTCTTCCCCCGATGTCTCTGGTGTCTCTTCTGCTGCAAAGGCGACCGGCCCAGCTGCCCTCAGCACCCCCGGGGCACGGGAAAGTGTCTCCCCGCAGTCGCCGTGTCGGGGCTGCTCCCCCGGTGTCTGCTGACTCAGGGCTGGCCGGGGGTTCCTGAGAATGCTCCCAAAGGGACAGAGACATAGCAGGACAACCTCTTCTTCCTCAAGCAGATCAAAATACTCTCCATAGCCAGGAAGAATGCAGGAATTTGCTTTACTTATCAGCCTCTGTAGGTCCAGCTGCTTTCTAATTCTTAACCACTGCTTTCCTCCTCCCTCCTACATATACAGATAATTGAAACAGTAGCTGTGCTGCCTTTGGCTTTTGTGTGACCCCTCCTCTGCTGCTGCTTGGGTGTGTGCTATGTGCCTTTTAAGCCAAAACCACAGACCACTCTGTGTCCGGGTGTATCAGAAGCACAGGGGCCTGTTGAAGTAACGGGAACTTATCATTATGCCAGGTTCTTCATGAAGATCATAAGGATGATGGCTTTTTCTCCACTGTCTTGTCCCACAGACTTACATAAATGTGTGCTCTACTGTATCAGTGTTTAATGTCCTGGCTGCTGGGAGCATGCACTTGGGCGTGAAGGGCAGCACAAGTCCAAGTGTGAACTGCCTGAACTAATGTCCACTTTCAGGCTTCAGTCTGTATTTTATGAGTCTCAATCTACTGTGTCTTTGGCTAGAAAGAATGTTCTGCCAGAAAATATGTGCAGCTTAAATGGTAAGGCCCAGGTTGTCTAAGGCTGGGGACAGTGTAAGGGGTGGGGGTTTCAGTTACCCGTAATCATGATCAGTGTGACACTATAAACAAAAAAAACCCCTGATTGTTTCCTTCCATTTCTTGCAGCATGTTGACCTCTGTGAATGCCACCCTTTCATTTCCATGACAAGCTCAATCAAAATATGAGAACCTTGCAATTGCCTTTTTGAAAGCTTAGAGCTGAGCTCTGGTATCCCAGCTGCAGGTGTCCAGCAAAAATGGGGAAGACAGGCAAAGTGGAGGTGGCTTCTTGGTCATCAAGGGGTCATTACTGAAAAAAGCTGAGTAAGATTAAGCAATCATTGTGCCCAGTAGAGGTGAGCAGGTACTGTTCAAGGAAGGGTCATCATCTCCCTTCCTACTCTTATGTCAGCTTTGAGCTTTGCCCATCTGAGCTGAAAGACAGGAGCAGCCTGTCCAGAGGAACTCTGCCTGTGAGAGGCTCCAGTAGAGTCTTCCCACCTTGAAGATGGTCTTTGTGCAAGAGACCCAAAAGTCACCAGGATGTCTCCATATCTTCAGATTCTGTGACAGGGCTTTTGTAAGCAAGTGCAAGGATCTTTGCTCGATGGTTTCTATAAAACCCTCTCTAGCCAACAGAAGTTCTCCATATAGGCAGTGAACACAGGAGAGGGACAGGAATGCTTCCCAGTGACACCCAGCAGAACAGGCAGTGAGGCTTTGGGGCTATACCAGTGAGAATCTTGTTAACCATTGGCAGACTTTAAGGAAAGTATGTCACAACTCTTCTTCAAAACAGAAGAGCGAAGTTTCTTTTCTAGTAATTTGGAGGTAGATGTGGGATGTCAAACAGGAGTGGCTGGCTTTTGAGAGAGCTTCTCCCATGAAGGAGTAAGTACAGGACTTTGAGTGGTTATCCCAGCGCTTGTTACAGCACCAACCCCCTTTGCATTTAGCTGCTGCATTACATGGCATAAACTAAGAAATTCGATGGCTTCAGCAGACCAGGCTGAAGTCACTGCTTTTAAGCCAGGGTATTAACACACAAATCAGTTCTGAACACATATTTTCTTCTGTGTGCAAGTCTCCAACATTAGTTTACAGCCCTGCTGCATGTGGTTTTTCATAATTACAGCTGGAAATTCATCATGGGATTTTTCCTCTGAAAAAATGCAAGTGTGGGATTTCAGCACCTAAGAGTAGTGCAGCAAGTGGAGGCCTAAGGGTATTTTGAAGCCACAGTCTAGCAGGAGTCTGATTTGTCTGCTGTGTTAAAATACTGATGAGGCCTTACATGGAGCACTGTGTGTAGTTTTGGCCTCCCTAGTACAAGACAGATGTGATTTAGGGAATTCAGTGATGGGCCACAAAGGTGATAAAGAGACTGAAGCACCTGTCACAGGAGAAGGGGCTGAGGGAGCTGGGGCTGCTCAAGAAGGTTCTGGGAGATCTGACCAGTGTGCTCAAGTACCTGCTGTGAGGAAGAAAGGATGAGGGGGCCAGACTCTGCTGTGGAGAGGACGCAGTGGGCACAAGGGAAACCACACAGAATTCCATCTGAACACGAGGATGTACATTTTTCCTGTGAGGGGTCAGACACTGGAACAGGTGGCCCAGAGACGCTGCAGAGTCTCCATCCATGAGATGTTCAAACTCTGTTTGGTCTGTGCTCTGCCTTCTGCTCCATGTTGATTCTTTAGGATTATTTGTTTACTAAGCAAAGATGTCAGGCTTGCAGAGCCAGTGACTTCAAAGTGTGGCTGTGAAACCTGCTCAGCAGGAAACCAGGGCAGCAGTAATATGCCATCCAGATGTAGGAGTGTAGCTACAATACACCCAGCTACAGTTGGGAACTCACAGTAGCAAAGGAGTAAGTGATCCCCAGCCAGATGGTAAGACCAGCAGGGGCACAGACGTGAATGCCAGGAGAGCAAAGACTGGTAGAGTCAGCACGGCACAGACAACAGCAAGGACACCTCTCAGTCCAGCATGGTCCTGGTGAAGGGAATGAATGGAAAGCCTCTTCCAGGGGACCCTGCTTCCTATGGGTCCTAGTGGCGCACGGGGCTGTGAAAAAAGCCACGGGGGCTGCTTCTAGCCTGATAGCTGGGTTCATGCAGGGTCAGTTTGTGCCAGGGAGCAGGCAGGCTCAGGCTGGGTACTCCAGCCTTTTGGGGGCTGGGTATCCGAAAACCCAAGCTTGCTGCAGCCACGGCTGCCTTAGCAAGCTCAGTGATTCTCAGCTCTTTTATAGTTTCAGCTCTTAGCTTGCTGAAGGCACTTTGGCTTGGTAGTGGCTTCAGGCAGCAGACGAAGAGAGAGAGAGAAGAGTCCTCGGTTGGTTCCACGGTGGTTTCATTGAGGGGTCCATGAAGGGTCCCGAGGGCAGCTCTTCTGACAAAGTGGGCTAAGGTAGCCCCTTATATAGGGCTAGGGGGGCTTGGGAACGGACCAATGGTAAGGGTTAGGGAAAGGAGCCCATGGGGTCACAGAAAGATAAACAGGCCTGGAGGACCTGAGTGAAGACTTCTGACTTAGTTCCTATGACTCAGCATTTCCTTATCTCTAAGCCTCCATCCGCCACGGGGCTTTAGCTAGCCCCATGTCTGCTACAGGGCTGCGCAAAGTGGGCTGGCAGGAGCGGCAGTGATGTGGCATTTCCTGGCTGTTGGCAGTGTAGCAGAGCAGCTCTTCTACCTCTTGCATACCTCTGAAGTGACTGAAGTGTTACTAGGTGTCTGGTACTCAAGCGAAACACCTGGTTGTAACAAAGGGGAAGGGAAAACATCATACCATGATAATTATGGAAATAAGGAATGGAAGCTGTTCGACAAAACAGGGCCTGATTGCATGCAGATTGTCCTTTCCCATCTACTTGCAAAGCTTATCCCAGTTCTTTCTGTTTCCATCTCAGACTTCCCAAAACACACAGCCGTATACCATGGGTTTATGCTACTATAGTACAATTACAGAGGACAGAGGTAAAAATCTGGCAAATGTTACTTCTTGTCATTTAAGTCAGGTTAAGGTGCATCTTGCAGTTTGCAAGGATATAAAGGACTCTTCATTCAGCCACAACAGGTGAAATTCTGTTTGAGGGGGCTGTAGCAGACATTTCAAAAAAGCAGGAACAAGTTATCAACGCGTGCTTCATGTTTTGGGTACTCACAATTAATATGCCAACTGCTGGACAGAGCAGCAGTTGAGGGAGCTTTCATATACAACCCCAAAAATGTAAGGGGCTGCCTGCTGATTTTAACCAGAATATTTATCCTGGATAAACTTGATAAAGATAAAATTAAGCCAATAAAATAATATTAGTATTCTTGATCTGGTTATTTTGATAGAAAGTAAGTTTGAGCACAAGCATATGGGCAGGAAGGGCTTGAATGAGAGGACTTGTAAACAAGCTTGATTCTGTCTGGTTTGTAGTGCCAAGCCTTTGATGGTTTACTTTCTTTTTAATTAATGCACGCCACAGAGGAGCTGGTATTTTCAGACACTTTCAAGACATTTCTGCAAGTGCAGAGTGAAACTGCAGGTTCAAGTGGAGCATGTGTTCCCTATATCAGCACAGCTCACAGCAGCAGTATGCCACTGCATGTCCATGCTACATGGGTGAAGTTTTGACATCCTCTTTTAAGAGGCTAAAAGACTTATCAGTTCAAGGGGATGAATGCTGAGGGGCAGGACCATGGTTTAAAAATAAATCTAGCAGCAAGAAAAATTATATTGAACATCTGCATTTGAGAAATACTAGGAATTGCGCAGGAAATTCCTTTAAGAAGACCTGGTTACAGAAAAAAAAGAAAACAACAAAAACTGTCAAAACCAGCCTTTCAGTTTTGTTAGAGACATGCAGAAATTTCATTAAACATCCTCAAATTCTTTATAGAATTTACAATCATTCAGTTTAACAGCTTTCAGAGAGGTTTATTTAAAGATCTTGTACCTACTTAAATTTGATTTAGCTATCTATATGTCTGCTTCCCATCAGTTGTCATGCTGATGACATTTCTTCCCTCCTGATATCACAGTGGCCTTTTTCAAATCACTAATGAAATACTACCAAAATAATTTTATTTTTTTTTACTCCAGGCCTTACCTAATATAAAAGTTCATCCTCATAATGTGACAGAAGCTGCTATATCATCCACAAAGGGCAACAAAGCAGCAAAACAAGTCTGTGGCAGAGCCCCAGGACAGAAGCAGGAGTCTCAATTTAGATAGCCAGGTTGCTGCTTTCTTTTAAGCAAAGGCAGGCATTAAAAAGGAAGTCTGAAGCTTTCACCAGATACAAAGGCTTCCTCTTGTACAAACCCAGGCTGAGCAAGCCCAGTTATATTCCAAACATAGCAGAGTGCAGCAGCTGCAGGGCAGAGCTGCCCCAGGCCTGTGATGTTGACACCCCACCCAGCTCAGGAGACACCCACTTTGCTGGTCTATCACAAAGGTGAAATGTCTGTGGGCTGTTTTTTAAATTGAGTATTTCTTCCCTTCTCCCAAATCCTTCTGATCCTCCTTTGGCAGTATTTGAAGCTTTAAATATTGGATTAATCATTTTCCTTTAAGGTATTTTTGCAGTCTTTCAGAAGCTTCTCTCATCTATGAAGGGAAAGAAAGGTCAAAGAACCCTCAAACCTTTAGGTGTCAAAGGCATGTTTCTCCACATTTCACGAGTGGAAGGAACAAGCCTATTACCCCTGTATTTCCTAGTCTCTCCAAAACTGAGGTCTGCAAGGCTCTGTTGACTCATGTCAGTCAGTGGGCCACAGCCATAGAACAATACCTGGTGTCTGCCACAAAGGGGAAGATGCAGTTTTAGAAGACCATGATGGTGAGGACCAGGAGCCTGTAGGGAAGGGGAAGGTGCTGTATGTCCTGAATCTGCTGCAAATACAAGATGTGCCCTCACTCCCCAAGAAAATAGCCCAGCTTCACACAATTGTCACTTTCTGCAAGCCACTGAAGGGCACAAGAGATTTAAGAAGTAACGGCAGGTTAAAGGGAAATAAAAGGCAGCTCATACACCTCTAAGTAAAATTTGAGATGTACTGACTCTAAAACATTCCTTCTGTAACACTATCCAGTAAAGAAAACAAAAAAGCTTTTTTATTTTTATAAAGGTTCTGGCTGTTTTGAGCAGGCTCTGTTAAGAATCCACTGCACATCCTTAAGTCAAACACAGCAGAAAGGTACAGTATAAACAGGAGTCACAACACAGCTACAGAAACTAGTTGAGAGTACTGTCATAAGAAGGAAGCCATCTAATAGATCAAGGTGCATAAAAATTGCAGACCAAAATTGCTCATAATGCTTGACAGAATGCAAGGAGGAATTGAAGAGAAGGGCTGGCAAGAGACCAGTACTGCCCAAATTAGCTATTTCCTATCCTGGATCCTGTGAGCTGAAAGCAGTTCAGAGGGAGCCTACCAGCAGAATGCTCCTCTTAGCCACTTACAGTCAGAAAATAACTGGCTCAAAAAGCTACTGCCATTCTGAGTACTACCTGAGCTCTCTGGAAGGCTCTAGGCAGGGAACTCTTGGCTGGTGGCTCACAGATGCCATGTCCTCAGTACTGCTCTGCAGGGTTGAACCGAGGGGTGAGAATGCCCTCTCCTGGCTAGGACTGGCTCCTGTTGCTGCAGCCTTCCCTACACTCCAGTGGCAGTGCTCCTACACCTGGAATTTCCAGGATAGAGATGGAAAAAAAACACCTACCACTTTTTTGGATTCTTGCTGGATAACACCATCCAAGCCCAGCTACCCACTTTATCAAGTACACTGACTGTGAGGGCTGAAATAAAACCCCAGCACACAGAGCAGGCTCCCTGGGAAAAACAAGAGTTGTTGGAAATTCCTGGGAGTGGAGAACACTGAATGACAAAACCCACTGCATGTAAAATGCAGACTTCTCCATGACTCCTAAGCCTGGATTCTCTTAAAAAAGAGTAAGAGCCTTCACCTTGCACTACCCTGTCACAATCCCTGAGCTCTTGCCACAGAGCTCCCATGGCTGCAGGACTGCCTGAGGCCAGTGAGGCTAAAGCCACCAGAGTCTCTCAGGCAGAGCTCTGCTGGCCTGTGCTAAAATGCTCCTGACCTGCAGCAGAACTGTGCAATAAACCCAAGATAAAAGCATTGGGAAAATTCCCCAGAGCAGGGGAGGCATATCATGGCTGTACAGGAAGCCAGGCTGTACCTCTTCATTGGTGTGACCTGCTGCAGTTACCCTGGCAGTCTGGTCTGTGAGCACAGGCAGCTCCAGAGCAGTGAGTCTGGTTATGCTGCCTACACCAAAGCAAGTTTTACAGTGGTCATCTGCTGCAGATGTCCTTCTCAGAATGAGTTCTGGACACATTTTGTTTTCCAAAGAGACAAAACAGCTTCTGAGATGAATGCACATTTTATATGATGTATTGCCCTCTTCACTGACAGAAGTATTGACAGAACTACTATGCTGTGCTTGCAAATGCTGCCTGAGCACAAAACTAAATGTCAGACAGGATGTGACACCCCATGCCCACCACAAATTTCTCTCTGAAAGCTAGAATCAGAGGACACTAATCAGTTTCAACTTCTGCAAGAGATTCATGTCTTTTCTGTGGATGATGGCTTATACTGCCTTGTTTTGTAAATAACACTTTTCTATAATCACACTTTTCTATAATCACTGAAGCAAGTCTCCCTAACATCACCCTTCCAGTAGACTACTCGTGTGCTGTTTAAACCTTTCCTTCCACTTGAGACAGATCTCATCTCACTGCACCAAAAAAAAAGGAGAGAAGCTCAAATCTTCTAAAGATACAAGCCCTAGAACAGATTCACACTAAGAAATGTGCAATTCAGGTTCTTCTTCTCACAGTAATTTAAACATGTGGTTTCATTTAGCCATGTGCAAGACATCTGCTGGGACCAGTACAGACACTGCTGCAGAATCAGCAGGCTCTGCTGGCCACAGTACAGAATAGCAAACACATTTCATTCCTGTCTCTCACTCCAAAGTTTCTATTCCATGGGAGTACTCCTATATTAACTACTGACTATCTGTGACTGTAGATGTTAAAATATGTCAAGAAAATAAAACTGTCAGGCTGACACTAGAGAGTTAGAGTGGGTTTTCTGGCATCAGTACAGAAAACACCATTCATTGCACATTGAGAGCAACAGGAAAAACTGGAAAATCGTGCGCCACTTCCTGCTTACCTCACTACCTCTTTCAAGTTCTTTTAATCATTGGACAAAACAAGCTGGCCTGGATCTAGAAACCACTAAAGAAATTCATTTCCCTAGAGTGTCCACTGCATTCCAAACTTTGTCTCAAACAGCTGGGTGAAGAAGAAATTGAGGACACTCCCAAGAGGAGAGAAAGACAGTCAATCCAAATGCCAGTGCCATCTCCTTCCCCATGAACCAGAAAGTTGTGATAACAATTCTGCACAACTTACAGAAGGGAAAAATCCTCTCTTGAACAGACAGGCTTGACCAACAGCATGGCACAGAAGCAAGAGCTCTCTCAAGCTGGAGAGCTCACACTGGAAGCTGGTCTACGTATGCCAAGAGGAGGCATGTGCCAGAAAAGGTATATGCTAGCCTCACAGTCCATTTGTACGAAATCATACAGGGGCGTGGGAGGTGAACTTATCTGTCCTATAAGGCAAGCAAAAATAATTTCAAAGGCAGAGAAATCACATGTCAGTGCCCACCTTTGAGAGAAGGACAAACTTGTTAGAGGGGAAGACTTAAACATTTCAGCATGCATTAAATCAAGGAGCAGCGGTCTGCCAACAACACAAGTTGCTGGGGAAGAGGAGGTGAAGCCGACTGGTAGGACAAGGGTCTAGAAGGCAAAAATGTATCATGACCCTTTCATGAGATGTAAATATGAAAATATGTAAATGTAAATCCACCGCAATACCAACGCGTAGTAACCAGCCTGGAGCCAGTGTGCACCCCGCCATTCCTTACTACTAAGTGACCCATTCCCAGAACCAAAGAGCCATTAACATCATTGGGAGGAGGTATGGCAAGCCCTTAAAGTGCAAGCCTAAAGCAAAGATAGGGGATCCCAGCACAGTGAGAAAAGAGAAAGCAAAAACACCAGCTAGGAAGAAACAAAAAATGCACAAACCTCAACAGACATGCTTAAGTCAGGACAAAGGCATTCTGTGTCAAAAAGCTAAAGAACAACCTCAAAACACACCAATAAACCTTATCAGTTTATTCTCCACTTTCAATTTTGTAAAGACTGGTCTCTTTATAAAATGAGTTGGCAATCATCAAAGTAATGATATTATCAATGGTGGGAGGTTAGAGAGGCAAGTAAGTGGCAGGGGACTCTCAAGAGAACTCTGAGCTCTGTAGTCTCTGACTCTGCCCTGAGCTCCATTGCAGGCTATGACCTAGAGAACATGATCTCTGTGCCTCTCTCCTAAGATATTTACCTCTGTGATACCGAGTGAGAGGGACTAATCTGATTTTATTTATGCCTCAACATATGTTACACATATAGAAGATTCCTGTAAGGGCTGTAGGTGTGCTGGCAGCCCTGTCCCCGGGAAGGCTTTGCCCGGCAGCCAGTCAGGGCAGAGGAAGTTTCCACCATCGGGTTGTGAGCGACATCCCCCTCCCCCACGCTTGCCGCGGGGACAAATGCCTGGATGCCGGGGAAGAACGGCCAGGAAATCGGGCTGTGGGAGGAGCTTTAGCGGATAAAAGCCGTTAACTGCGGCACAACGAGAGCCAATATTCCTTGGGTTTCTTGGAGTAAGCGGAGGCTCGCCTGAAGGGTCGGTTTGGCCCCTCCCCCCTGGGTTTTTCATCCTGGTGGTCCCGCTTCCATGTCCACACCTGCTTTGCTTCACCATTTCCGTGAACCAGCTCTTCGCCACGACGACCTCTCGCTCAGCTGCCTCCCCAGCGGAGCGGGCGCCGCCGCCGCAGCTGCCCCAGCGGTGTTTCCTGGGCGCTGCCGCCGCCTGCACCCAGCTGCGACCACATCCACCGCAATACCAGCCCGTAGCGACCAGCCTAGAGCCAGCGTGCACCCAGCCATTCACGGGAGCTGCGCAAGGCTCGCTGCGGCTTGCAGCCGACGCCGGAGGCACGCTGCCGCTTTGAAAGCCGCGCCGAGCCGCCACTAAAGCCGCGCAGCTCGCTGTGGCTTGCAACGCCAACACCATTTGCCATGCTGATGCTGACAGAGCGCTGCGGTTCCTACGGTAACACTGTCCCTGTCTTCTGTTTCTCTCTCCCTTTTTCCCCTCTCTGCTCGCGTCTGTATCCCCTTCGGTAGGAACACTCCTTTACCAATAAACTGTTCTCAGATACAATATTGTCCCGTTTGCGCTTAATTTTCGTCTGAGAAATCTATCAAAAAAACCCATCCCCGACTCCCTCTTTAACAGCATGTCTTGGTTTGAAAAGACAGGTGTCTGCTAAGGAAAGCAGGAGCCTCTCTTGAATTGGAAAATGTCAACCCCCTCCCTCTGAATTGTTATAATTTTGAAATTAAGGGGCTCTCAGGCACAGATATGGGACTAGGAATAACAGTTCTTTAGTAGGGAAAATAAAAATAAAAAATGCAGTAATACAAAACAACATTGACAGAGTCAGAATAGGACCTGACACCCTGTTGGTCAGGGTTCTGGTAGCAGTCCAATTGAAATGGTGGCTGCAGCCCTCCTGCAGTGCCAGGTGTGGTTCTGGAGAAGGGTGGAGCAGTGATCCTGGAGAAGGGTGTTTTCCTCTGAAGGCCCAGTGGTGGTGTAGATGGGCATGGGAATGCAGTGGAGAAGAAAGCTGCTCCCCTGGGAATCCAGTGGGAAAAGGCTGTTGTGGTGTTCCAAATGTCAGATTCTATCCAGGTAGGAATGCTTGGCTCCTCCCCCCTGGGAGGAGCATCTCCCAATGGGATGATGGAATTTTATCAGCCATGCAGTGAGACTCAATGGCCCCGTTAATAGAAGATATCTCCTGAACGGAGGGTGGGTCTGGAAGAGATAAAGAAAACTGCCCAATGAACAGAAGATAACTGCCCCACCTGTGACAGATGGCAATAAAATACACACCCCCAGCCACATCTTGCATTTGCCACCTAAGAGACCCTTCCGGTTCTCTTCTCCATCCCACCTGGATGCATGATCAGGTGAGTGGGGAGTCTGTCTGCCCAGCACAGCCAGGTAAGGACAATGGTTGGCAGCTGAAGCATCCTCCTCACATAAGACAATAATGCTGTTTCAGCATCCTCCACACCTGCAGATCAAGGAAGGGGGAAATCATAGGGTAGGGTAAAATAAAAACTACATGGCAGCAGAAGTGATGTCTAAAGCAACAGCATTTATAAAAATAGACTTTTAGGATTCCTTGTAGACTCACTCTTCACAAGTCAGCTACTCCTAAAATTATTCTTGAACTATTTTCAGTAGATGTTGAAAAACTTTTAACATCACATTTCCTTTTGTGTGTGAATCTTTGATCCACTGACACAAGTGAGTGGGAAGAAACTCCCGAGTTTGCAAATCCTGCTGCCAGCCATGAGGGACAGACTGCCATGTCATAATCTTGCTCATGTATTTCCCAAGGTCTGTTTAAGACCAGGTAATGCACTGGCCTGCAAAGATGCCATTGAGGGTCTGCCTTATTGATGGCTCTTTATGCCTCATTTGGCTAGGAAATCCTCTTCGAATGGAAAGAGAAATATACTTGCCCTTTGAATCATACATGGGCTTGGAATGTGGGATGCGTTGTTTTCCCTTGTCATTGGCCTGCTCCTGTGATAAAGAACCTCTATATAATGTTCACCCCTTAATTGTGAGAGTTAAACATTCATTCATCTATAACATAATTGTTAAGAAAATTAATCTGCAAACACCAGAGGTTTATGTTCAAAAAGGAGATAGAGGAGTCCTTTCTGGCTTTATTCAAATAAATTGGAGACATCCCAGGGGAATGCCCTATGGAGAGGCCATGGGGCATTCCCCTGGGATGTCTCCAATTTTTGGAGGAGACAGCCTCCTTTTTATCCTAATTTCCCAGCTGCATTTCCCTTCTCTCTTTCCCCACTGGCTGAGGTACTTGAGAGGTACAGACTTCCCAATACGCTTGATACTAAAGATTTCCTTCTAATGTATAACCCTCTCTTTTAATTTTTAATTCTTACAGAATTTAGGCATTTTTCTTCCTCATTGTTTCTTTCATCTCTCAATGTCTAATTTCGTTTATCAGCAAACCTAAAGTTTATTTGTAAAAGCAAATATCTTTTTCCATTCATCAACCAGTGGAATCCTTCCTGTTGTTTCTTTTATCTTCCAGAGCTAGTTTTATCTACCAGCAGACCCACAGCTTGTTTGTAAAGACAAATCTGTTATTCCTCTCATAATGAATATATATGTAACCCCAGCAATGTAACTGTATATAGAGAACATGATTTTAAGTTACCAGTGTGCTCTTTGGCCAAAAGCACCCCAGCACTGAATTATTCTTTTATCCTTTATTAAACTTTAAAAAATTCTAGAAAGTGAACTGTGTTTCTCACATAAAATCTGGTTTACATAAATTCTTCCTCTACCACAACTGTCCTATGGTACTGTGGTCCATCTTTTGCTGTTGAAACAACACCTTGAATTTCAGCTCAGTACTAATTGCAGGTGAATTCTCGGTACTAAAAACAAGATCATATTTTCATTGGTTGTGTGCCATCAGCGTAGAAACCTAATGATAGGATTTCCCCCTCCCCCCTCAGGGAATTTTCTCCCATCTGTTGCCTAAGAGATAATAATGACCAGCACTTAAGAGAGCCAAAAGAAGCGCCCAAGGTGGGGGGAAGGCGTGCAGCTGGCTGCAGACTTAGCTGGGGGCGTTTCTCTTGGGAAGGGCAAAGGTAGCTGGAGACTTTTTGCTGGGGGGTCAGGGGGCTGGGCTTGGCTCTTCTCTCGCTCTCGGGATCAGAGTGGAACAGTCGAGCTGCTGCTACCGTGGGGGAATTTGTTGCCACTGTGGAGTCCAGCCCATTACTGCTTTCTTCCTTAATGTGGGTGAGCCTCTGCTCCTAAGAGCAGTCATTGAACTGGGACCTTAGTAATACCTGACCTGACTGGAAAGGACCATCACCATCTACTTGGCTGCCGCCAGGGAAAACCCAGGACCCCCAACCCTTCCCTCTTCCCCGAGGGCGTGTCTCCTCGGTGTGTGTGGCCGCTGCTACGGAGAAGCCCAGCTGCTGCTGCCCAGCCTGCTGCTTTCTGCCGCTGCCTTGGTGCTACACCCTAACCCAACACCCCGTGTCCACCCAACGCTTGCAGCTCCTGCTAAAGCTGAAGTTTTCTGCTACATTTTCTTTGTCACCCTGGGCACGCACCTCTGCTGTTCCAGCCAGTGCTCCGAGATTCCCGCTGCAGCCCATTTTTCCCGGTGGAAGGGCGCTGGGACTGGCCGCCCCTGTGGGTTTGTAAATAAAGCCCCTTTTCTCTCTGCCCCGCCAGCTGAGTGGCCGTCACCGTGTGGAGAAGCGGCTGCGCTCACATCACAGCGCCCCCTGCAGCAGCGGGGGAATCATCGCAGCCGCCCTGCCCGGGCAGGAGCCGTCAGCGCCCCTGCTGGCTGTGACCAGAAAAGCACCAAAGGGGAAGGTGCCTGCAGCTGGGACGAGGCTGTGGCTGGGGTTCTGATTTTTTGTTTGTTGTTGCTGCCATTGTTGATATTTGTTTGCCTTGTTATACATATATATATATATCTACTAGTAAAGAGGTGTTATTCCTTTTATCATACCTTTTCCTGAAAGCCCCATAATTTCAGAGTTATAATAATTTGGAGGGAAGGCAGTCACATTTTGGATTCCAAGGGAGGTTCCCACCTTCCTTGGCAGACACCTGTCTTTCAAACCAAGATGACACTGTTGAGTCGGGGATGGAAAAAAGATTCCAGTCTTCAAGTGGATCAGAAGGCAAAAGTGTTTAATGAAAGTAGCGTGTCTTTTTATAAAGTGACTCACTAAGGTGAGACTTGATTGGTCTCAAAGTAGAAACATCTCACACTATTGGTGAACTATGAATAGCACACTCTGGAGAACCATATCTATAA
>JAYDZK010000044.1:86149-125202 GCA_034509185.1 Euphonia xanthogaster | reverse complement strand
GGGGCCCGGGACCGGCCGCGGGCGGGCTTGCTCCCGGCGCGGTGTGCTGCGCGGGCGGCTCGCCGTCATCGCTGCCGCTCCTGTCTCCAGTGCCAGAAGCACTGTGGCGCCGGGCCTGCTCTCAGCACGCGTAGCCCGCACCCCCGATCGAGCAGCTCTGGGCTGTGCCGCCGCGCTCCGCCCCGACTGGTGTCCGCGGACCGTGACGCCGCGTGCGGGGCGGGGCGGGGCAGCGCCCGGTAGCGGCGGCGGCGGCGTCAGCCGGGCTCGAAGCAGAGGCGAGCGGAGCGGGGCCGGGAGCTGTCGGCCGGCAGGATGCTAGAGATACAGCTAGACGATGGCGGCGTGGGGGGGTACCCGGGCGATGATTACTGCTCGGGGTCGGTGATGTCGGAGCGGGTCTCGGGCCTCGCCAACAGCATCTACCGCGAGTTCGAGCGACTGATCCACTGCTACGACGAGGAGGTGGTGAAGGAGCTGATGCCGCTGGTGGTGACGGTGCTGGAGAACCTCGACTCGGTGCTCACTGACAACCAGGAGCACGAAGTGGAGCTGGAGCTGCTGCGGGAGGACAACGAGCAGCTGCTCACGCAGTACGAGCGGGAGAAGGCGCTGCGCAAGCAGGCCGAGGAGGTGAGTGCCGCCGCCCCGCGACAATTTTGGCCACGGCCGGGCGGGGGCCCCAATGCAGGGAAGCGGGAGGGCCGAGGGGGTGGCGGGGGCGGCTCAGGGATGCGGCCTCGGCTGCCTCTCACAGACCTTCGCTTCATCGCCCCGATCGCCACCACTGGCGGGTCCCTGCTGCCCGTGCCCCGCGGTGGGCCCGGTTCGAGGGGAGGCGGTGTGGGAGCCGGGCGCCCCGGGGCAGCGACAGCCGGTACCTTCTAGAAGCGGAGTGCGGGGGCGGGCTCGGGTGAGGCGAGGCGCTTCCCCTCCCGCAGGGGCGCGGGGCTCCTGCCCCCGGGACTCCTCCGGCCCCGGCAGGCCCGGCCCGGCCCGGCCCGGCTTCTCCGCCGCACCGCGGGGCCTGGGCCACTGCGGCTGAGCTGCCCCGTGATAGGGGGAGGGAAGAAAACCGAGCCACAATAGCTGCAATCCTGTGGAATTCCTGAGGAATTAGGAATTCAGTTTGCAACGCCAACAGCATCCGGAGGGGTCAGCATAATTTGTGGTGTAAAAAATAGTTTTTAAAGTGGGCAATTTGTGCAGTCATCCAGCATTCTCAATGTCAGCTGTAAGCTGTTTCGTTGGAGCAAGGAATTGCCTTTAGAGTATAAGGTCTTATTTTTGAAACTTATTTGTATCAAATCTGTGCCTTGAGTTTCAATAAAATCGTTCCCAAGTCAGCACCTGCCGTTTCCTGGAGCGTGGATGTGCTCTCAGGAGAGCGGGGGCAGGGTTGCCCAGCTGTGGGGTTGTTTGGAAGTGGCTCATGAGAAATCCAACCCCTCTGATGGAGAGGAAGAAGAACGCTCCGGTTACAGGGGCTCGGATATAGACAAGACAGAGGGGAGGTGATCTGCACTCTGTCATTTTGCTGCATCTGCGCCTGTCCCTGCTGAAATACTGAGCATCCTTTCAGCCTTGAAGGCTGGGAGCCGTAGGGATTTGCTGTTCAGCCTCTTGGAGTGACAGTCTGTGAGCTGGGATAGAGCTTTGGTGCTGAAAACACTCCATCCTCGCCCCATCATCTCCTTTAAACTTCTTCAAAAGTGGAGTTTTTCTGTCTTTAAGACTACGGAAGAGCAGATTTAAGATTCAGTTCCTTTCCTTGGAGTCAAGGTCTGATTTGATATGGGGTAATCAATAAAATAAAAGAAATTGTAGTAATGAAATAGTTGTTGAACTGGAAAATGGTGTAAAGCAGATGCAAGATTTTCATAGACATGTTCATGTTGCTTAATAATCATGGGCAAGAAGCTTGGTAACTCAGTGGGGAGAACACTTGTGGTCCATTACTGATACTGAAAGCAAGAGCCAGTCAGTTAAAAGTTTTAGTCCCAAGTTCTAACTATGTATTAATGGACTAATAAATGATCCTAAAGTTCTTTTGAATGCTTGTAGGGGTTGAAAAATTATTCTGAGTACATGATGTTTATTTATGTTGTGTAGAGACAGCGCTTTGCAGCTTTTGAGAAATAATTTTTAAAGTGCACTAATTATGGAAAGAAAATGGGACTGCCAAGGGGGGTTGGAACAGTCCAGTTGGAATCACCTTGCATCTTTGGACTGGGGTGGATTTCTCTTCTGGGCTTACTAGATACGGGATCTGTTTTCTGGAAGCAAATGTACTGATGGCAGTTACATCCCCTGCAAGGAAATTTCAGGACTGTGGCAGAATACCATTTGCCAATGATATTTTTAGAAAGTGAGATTTAAAAAGTGCCAGTGATGATGATGATGAAGAAGATACTCTGTCATCCTTACACACAGTAAGTGGGAGAAGTGTCTGCAAGGAGACTTGTTATCAAAAAGGAATAGATGATGTGTTTCTTATGAGAATAAATGAACATTCTGCCTCTACAAGCCCCTTATTACAAGGCCATGCTTATTACACGGATGCTGTTTCCCTCAGTATATAACAAAGTACATTATTTATCTGTGCCTCTTTCCCAGGCACTGCTTATGCTGCAGTAAATTGCATGGTGTGGGGGTGAAGGTCTGTATATGACAAGGAATTCTGCTGGCTACCAGGTAATTGTACACAATCAAAAACCAGAAAACTGTTTTCTTCCCAGAATGTGCATTGCTTCTCTGAAACAGTGCCATAGTGACCAGGGACTGTCCATCCCACCTCTCCCAACAGCATTAGTTTCCTGGGCTGTGCTTCAGGTCTTGTGTGAGATCTTCTCTTCTAACTGGGAAGATCCTCCCCTGGAAACAGGATTTGACCTCAGTCTTGATTTCTCTCTGTGTATTGAGTGCCAATTACTACAATTAAATTGGCACTGAGAGGTTGGAGATGAAAAATGGATCTGTTCTTTTGCAATATCCTGTCAAAGGACCCTGAGTTATAGTTACTTTGTATTAATTTATTAAATTCAAAGTAACTGAAACCACAGGTGGACATTGTTCTGGCATTAAAATGTGCATTGTATTGGCTGATTACCACTGTGCAGAGCCATCGCACCTTGCTGTTCATCTTTATGCAGCAGTTGTGCACGAACAGACTGTACAGGTATGGTTTGTTAAATTAGGGTTAATCATAGAATCATAGAAACATGGAATAGTTTGAGTTGGAAGGGACCTTAAAGATCATCTAGTTTCCACACCTCTGCCGTGGGCAGAAAAGCGACTTCCTTTTCATTAAGGCCATAAAGGAATGTTTCCTTTTCAAAATTACTGTCTTAAAACAATTCTGTATATTGTCTTTTAAATCAATATTTGCCAAAAGCAAATTAATGCTTTACTTTCTAAATCCTTAGGTTGTAGAGACTCCATGTTTTTCACTTGTCCTAAAATAGGGCAGCAGAAACATCCAGGCAAGCGGATTTAGAATAGGAGTTTGTTGGCGTGAGGCAGTGCTGTCAGTTGATGTCGTTACAGAGCTTAGTACAGAATTTTGCAATTTTCTGTGACCTCCCAGCTACTGAAGATATGGGATTGCACCAGATTTTTGGTGGTTTTGTTTTCTTCCATCTGTTTCATATGAACATAGAATACATATGTGTGAATGTAGGGTCATTATTGCTTGTGCGGTGTGGTGGACTGTGGAATCACAGACTCCTGTAGTGTGTCGTTGATCTCCTGAGATTGAGTCCAACACCCCTGCTCATTCAGGGGCAGCTGGAGCAGGTTGTCCAGGACCTGATTAGAGTTTGAACATCTCCATGGTGGAGACTCTGTAGCCTCTCTGGGCTACCTGTCCCAGTGTCTGACCCCTCGCAGGAAAAATGTATTTCCTTGTGTTCAGATGAAATTCTGTGTGGTTTCCCTTGTGCTCATTGCATCCTGTCCAGAGCAGAATCTGGCCCCCTCATCCTTGCTTCCTCCCAGCAGGTACTTGAGCACACTGGTCAGGTCTCCCAGAGCCTTCTTGAGCAGCCCAGCCCTCTTGGCTCCTCCTCCTGTGCAAGATACTTCAGTCCCTTTATCACCTTTGTGGCCCTGGTATTTGCACTGGTGCATAGGACATTACTTATTTTTACTGGCTAAGTATTTGGTTGAGCTTGATCTCTTAAGGAAATAAAGCTGTTGTGATTGCTCTCTTAGGAGCTGCCCCAAATAACTTAGGAAACTTGTGGGTGCTTTCAGACGTATTTGTTAAATAAAAAGGTTACTTGAATTTTTTGGGGTGTCTTTTTGGTGAATAGTGAAAGAGGAAGGTTAAATGAAGGTCCTGCGTGTTGAAGGGATAGACAGAGTTGCCAGCGTGCAAGTGATTGGTGGCAGCAGGACAGTTGGTATGTGGGTCTGGGGCAGGTGGGTCCAGCGTGCACACACTGTTCCTTTCTGGGGTCTGCTCAGGGAGCATGTAGGTGTAGAGCTGGGATGAGGAAAGGGCTAGGGACACCTCCAGAAATCCCCAGGGAAAGTAGGCCTTATTTGGGTCCACTCTTAATGAGATATTTTAATTTATGCAAACTGCTTTCCTAATGTTCTGTATTCTTTCTCTCTTGAAGACAAGCATCACTGTGTGCCCTAAATGCTGGTTTCTGCAGTGATTGTTCATCACACTAGGCACTGATGCCAAGATGAATGTGCACGTGTGAATGCACATAAAAGCTTTACAGGGATGTTTGGGGTATGTTAGCATGGCTTCTTGGAGTTAGGAAAGTTAGATGGTCCTCTGCCATGTGGGAGGTGCCTTCAGACCTCTTGTTACATGAATACTGCTTCTAGGGAAATTTACATCCTGAGGGAATGTTGGTGGCTGTCCACAGAACACAAAGTGCCTTAGTAGCAAAGTAAGAGTGTTGTTTGATTTGCAGAATAAGTTCATGCTCATTAGAATGTTTAAAATGGTGATCATTGAAGATGACTTGGTGCTGATCAGGTGGTCTGATCCCCCCTGAAGGCTCTTTGTAGCTGGTGTTCTGTGCTGTGGCAGTCCAGAACCTGGGAGCAACTTCCATTGGAATGTTGCTGGGAAAACCTGTCTCAGTACTGGTGGCTGTTCCCATACACTGACTGCTGGGGGGGTCGGTGTGTTTCCAGGCTGCAGGGTCCAAGATGTGGGAGGGTCCCTCTGTATCTTCTGGCTGTGCTGGAAGACCAGGCCTACTTCATGGAGAGCATCATAAAGGAAAAGTAATTCTCCATTGGAAAAAGGCTCAGGTCCCTTTGAGAAAGAACATGGGAGATGGTCATCTTTGCATACATCAACAAAGATATTTATTTCACAGAAGACACTCAAAGTCCCATCTATGGTTATTAAATATCTACTAGATAGAAGATGTCATTTTGACTTCTTGAAGTTAGCATCAGGAACAGAAATCTTTTATCTCCAAGCTCTGCAGATATAAAGGTAATGTTATTTCACTATGCTTCCATGGAGATTGGAATGTTCTTTCAGGAGTGCATTTGTTTTTGAGGATAGCAAAGATTCCATCACAGGGCATAGCTCAGAGCATCTTTCCACTGATGCCAAATTGATTTTTGCCTTTTTTGCTTTTATATATTCTCAGTGTTCTTTACACATATATTTGTAGCTCCATAGCATATTAATGAAGGTATGTACTGTGTGTCCTTCTGGGCTAATAAATTCTAAAAGCTAGGTTGAAAATACCATTAAAATGACATTATATTCTGTTCTCTTTTATGATGTTTTGGACATTTTGCTAATAATTGGCCATGTTTATACTCAGCTTTATTTGCTGGCAGAGACCTTACCTGAGGAAGGCTGGTAATTATTTTTCCCTATGAAATGCTTGTATGTGTGTCTCATATGATGATCTTCATGTGATTCAGGGTTATATACATCTTAATTACTCAGTATAAAAAGGTTCTTGTAATAATGCATTTCTAATATAAAATTCCTCCAGGGCTGATATGTAATGTATGCTATACTGGGAATACGGTTTGAACTTCAGGCCAAGCTCTGCAATGAAAGCATAAGAGTTTTCACACTCGCCACAGCTGTGATGGCACAAATACACTCAAAATGAGGAAACCGCAGTAAGCAGAACAGGGGACACTGGAGAACACACAGAGCAGAGCAAGGGACATCAGAGAACACAGCTGGAATTTGCTGAGTTTTGTGACAAATAGAGGGTAAGATTTTGAACAAGTATGAAATTTGAGTTGGTAAATCAGTTGTGAATTTTAAAAAGTGTGCTCTAGTTGCAGGTTTAAATTATTGGTTCTTTGCAGCTTTGTTCAGCTTGTGGCCTCTTTGTCAGTGCAGTGTGGGAGGGTGAAAGTTTGACCTTTTGGGCTGTGTCCTGTAACACTTACAGTGCAGATGGTCTTCTGTTTGCTGTAACCCTTTGGAGATGGAGAAGATACAGTCTGTTACCAGAATTTACTCTTACCATCGGTGTGTTTTCTCATGGCATCAGGATCAGGTGTTCACTCTACAGTGAATGATGATGACTGTGATCACTTGGAACAGAGTCCGCTGAAGGCAAGTGCTTTCCAGGAGAAAGGGTGGCATTGCTTGGAGCATCCCCAGACCATGGGTCTGTCATGTCAACGCACTGAGGAGCAAGATGAGTGATAATCAGGTGAAATGCAGGGAGCTCTTTTTTACCTGTAGATGACACTGCTTTCAAGGAGCCAAAACATTTCTAAAATTCATGTTAGGTACAGCATGATGAGATGCAGGAATGTTTTTATCATGGGAGAGACGACTAATGACCATTTTTCTATTTTCTGAGGGTCCATTTCAGCTCTTGAGACCAGCAAGGGAGAGCAGCTTTAAATATTTTTAAACTCATTGTTTTCCCAAGAGAAACACTAAATATGTCTGTGCTGCCTTTCTTCTGGGAATGTTCTCATGCAATAAAGTCAAGTTACTGTTAGTGTAAAGTAGACAACTAAATTTCTTAATCTTCTACTTCATCTTTGCTAAATAAATGCCTATAGGGATAAAAAGCTGAACATAGAATCACAGAATGGTTTGGATTGGAAGAGACCTTAAAGCCCATCTTGTCCTACTCCCTGCCGTGGGCAGGGACACCTTCCACTAGCCCAGGTTGCTTTGAGTCTCGCCCAGCCTGGCCTTGGACACTTCCAGGGATGGGTCAACCACAGCTTCTCTGAGCCAGAGCCTCCCCTCCCTCACAGGGAACAATTTCTTCCTAATATCCCATTTAACTCTGCCTTCCGGCAGTGGAAAGCTGTCTGAGCATGCCTGTGGCCTCCTCTGGACTCGCTCCAGCAGCTCTACATCCCCGTGGTGAGGACCCCTGAGCTGGAGGCAGCACTGCAGATGGGGGTCTCACCTGAGTGAAGTCAGGGGAAGAATACCCTCCCTCACCCTGCTTCCCATGCTAAAAGGAAACCACAGCTGCCTCAAGTGAGGGGTTTTCTCCCAACACAGCTTTCACCCACAGCCCTGCACCCTCACTTGGGTCTGGACTGAACCCCAGCACTCCCTTTGCTGGGCCCCCACTGCACACACCGTCAGCCACCACAATTTAAGGCTGCATAATGAGATTCCTGCATCTCTGTGCGTCTCTGTTTGGTTTCTCACTGATATGATGTGATGATTTCTGATGATATGTCACTATTTTTAGTCATTTTCTTCCTTTGCAAGAGACAAGAAAGCAGGAAGCCCAGGAATTCACAATGTACCACTGCTCTTCAGAGGCATAGTCATTGTTTGGCCTTGGGATGATTTTGTGCTAGTTATTTTCCCTCTGAAGAGTAGTCTATGAGCCATTGTTGTTTGCCATAATCCTGGATTATTACAGATCAGTGATCCTACTTAAAATCTGGGGATAGACCCTAGCAGAAAAAAAAATGCATGTGACATTTATATATATATGTGTGTGTGTTTGTGTGTGTGTATATCAGTTCCACATTCCAGTTCTCTTAGATGACTGAGGTGATTAACTGTTTAATTGTTCATATTCAGAAATTATTCTTTGAAATTAGGCGTAGAGGCTCTGGAAAAAAAAGAGAAAAAGCAATAAAATATTAATGCTTTGGTCAGCCTTGCTGTTGAGAGCTCCTGGGGTTGGGGGCTGTTTCTGGTTCCAGTGCACCCACTTCTTTGTCATGATGGGACACCAAAAAAAAAAGTACTTAATTTCTTTACCATCAGTGGAATTCTTGTGTCCTTTTTATTTTTCCTTTCTGAAGGTCTTTATTGCATCTCCATGAAGCTGGAGTTGGAAGCTATGAATTCTTGAGGTGAGGATGTGAACTGAGCTCTGTACACTGAAGCCATCAGGGAAAAGCAGTGATAGCACTTGGCCATGGGAATGAGAAACCTTTGAAATCAAGGGTAGCTGCAGTAGCAGGCTCAACCTGGTATGCTACACCACCACCAGATTTTTCTCTTGCCTCTTGGCAGCACTAAAGCGGAAGAATGCTTTCAGCAAATTTGTGATGCAGTGCTAAAACTCAGTAGCTTGGGCATTGGATTTGTGGCAGAGTGCTTTGTAAAGAGTATTGGGTTATTTTAAGATGTGTTTAAAAAGTCTATGAGGCTATGCTGTTTGGTTGTTTCTTTGGGATTTTTTGGTTCCCTACTTGGATTCAAACTGACAGAGAGCAGGGTTAGATTGGGTATTGGGAAGAAACTGTTCCCTGTGAGGGTGGGGAGGCCCTGACTCAGGTTGCCCAGAGAAGCTGTGGCTGCCCCATCCCTGAAAGTGTGCAAGGATAGGTTTGGATGAGGCTTGGAGCAACCTGGCCCAGTGGAAGGTGTCCCTGCCCATGGCAGGGTGCTGGGACAAGATGGTCTTTAAGGTCCCTTCCAAACCAAACTAGTTTTGTGATTCTATGCCCCTGTTAAACGTTTATAATGAAAAAGCAGTATTTGTAGTGTCTGCTTTCAGAAGTCATTGGGATTGTACTGTTCTGAGGCCAGAATTGTGGATTTGATTCCTCTGAATATTCCCTGCCCTTAGGAAGGTTTGCTGGTTAGCATGAGTTAGCATCCACAGAACCTTGGAATTTCATCTTTGGGCATCAAACGTCTGTGCAGCATTTAGGGGAGGATTGGCTGCGCATAGACCGAGATAAAAAACATGAAAAGCAGGAGAGTAAATAATAAGGATTATTTTTCTGTTATAACTGGGTTTGATGCTTTTTGTAAATATTACAGACAGAAAATGTTCTGATGGGAAGGGGACTTACAAATGAGTGTTCCCTCTGCCTGTTATTTTTAGAAGGTTTAGAGAGTTGGGGTAGTATACTGGATCCTCTTCAAGTTACTGAGAAATTCCGATAGTTTCAACAGCACCAGGATTGTATAGTCCCTCTGAAAGAAATGGAAAAAGTGAAATGCTGATGGATATTTGTTTACTGAGTTTTATTCACTCAATAACATGTACATGCAGTATGACTGCCTCTGGGAGCCTGGTTAATCAAAAAAAGTTAAAAAAAATTAAAATCCTTTATGCAGTTTGTGTTTCAGTTTCTCCTGACCTGTTGTGAATTTTCAGCACCATGGGAAGGCAGAGTGGTGTAGAGAGCACTGGGGATTTCTTGTGTGCTGGGGATACATTTGGTAGATTGATTTTGGTCTAGGAGAGATGCTGGAGCCAGTCTGGCTGCTCATCTCGGCCACCTGCAGCCACTGGGTGGCCTTGGGCTGTGAGTCACAGCTTGAGAGCTGTGGTCTGGCATCATGCTGGAGATGAAGTCTGCCTCTGCTGATTGTCTCTGGAGGCTCTCATTCACAAGAGTAACTCATATGAACGTCAAGTGCCTGTTTTCTCCGAACTTCTGGTGCAGCTTAGTTGTACTTGTGGGTGTGCTCACAGCTCTGGCTAGAGTTAGTCAAATATCTGCTGTTTCTAGTGGCTAGTGAGGTGTTTCCCTGGATGCTGTATGGAATGTCTGTTGTGGCTTACTGGGGAAAAATAAAGCCTGCCTGGATACCCTGGTAAGAGGTCACTGGTGCCATGAAGGATGACCAGCAGTGACATCTGGACATTTGGAACATCTTCCTTGGGCAAAGCCCTGGCAGGAATTATTGCGGGTAAACCAGGACTCCTGAGCAACTGACCGATATGATCAAGCAGAAGCCATTTATTGTTTACATTACATACACTTTTGTAGATTCTACAAACTACTAAGATCACACTTGATTGGTGCCTTTGTCTTGTTCACTCGTTCTCTGCCTCCATTTCTCAGTGGCTGTGATTGATCACCATGCAGGTGTTCTACAGTCCTCTGTTATCTGGTTCTTGCGATCCTGATATGCAGTCTCTCAGCTTCTTCGTTCTTATTTTAGCACAGTTTATGTCTTAGTACTCTTGATGAATTCCACAGTGTGCTGAGAAAATTCTGATAAGAACAGTTACAGATGATGTGGCTGGTGCACACTGAGGTCTAAGTTGTTCAGATACATTGCTACAAGGATTCCTCTCCTTCTTCTGCTTTGTTAGCTGCTCACTTCACTCTGGATCTGGGACTTTTCCTGCTGTCAGGGCTTATGATGAGCATGGAGAATCTTAGGTGAAATGAATTCTGATGTCAGAGCAGGTACAAGGTGCTGCACAGCCAGGAGCTGGGTCAAGCCCTTGGGCCCCTGCACACAAATGCCATCATTTGATCTCTTCCACACCAGGATGGGCCATCTTGCAGTGCTTTTATCCAAAATGCTGTTCTGCCCTACAAAAACTTGAAGCAATATTAATTTTTAATGTAGTTGTCTCCATGTCTCTTTTCCAGGTGCTTAATTGATTTCTAGTTTTATGTTTCTTTGATTACTTTTGGATTGCAAAATAGACAGGTATGAGGAAAAAGGCTGAGTCATATTTGTAGAAGAGTTAAAGTTAAGAGCAGGGAGGAGGGCGTGTTGCATGTTCCTGTGTGGAGAAATGGGAGCAGGGAAATGATGAAAGCTGAGCCACTGCAATGTGATGGGGATTTAGCCCTTGGCGTAATTAAAAGGGTTCATCAGTAAAGCTTTAGCACAGAGTGCTTCCAGCAAAATCCTATGAGGTAGAGATTATACCAGGAAAACACTCTCTTGGAATAATTTCCATCAGCCTCTAGATGGAGCGAGTGAAACTGCTGCTTCTCAGCTCATTGTCAGTGTCTGTTCGGACTTCTTTTCCTCTTTTATTCATTCTGAAATTATATTGTTGTTCTGAAAAAGCATTCAAAAATAAATCCACAAATTTACAAAGCAGGTTGTTTTATAAAGTTCTCAGAATCTATAAAACAGGTTGCTGGGTGAGTGACTAAGGGATTTCAGTATTTAACTGACATCTCAGGAAGAAACACATTTAAAAATCTAAACCCTTGAACAATCTTAAAATATAATTAATAAATAAATGTTTAGCCTCTGAGATGACTTCTTTATAACGGAAGAAAGGTGTTGGCATTGCTGCTGTTTCTAGAAAATTCTGTGCAAAACAGCCATAAGTGGGAAAAAGCCCCAAGCCCTTATTACAGTAAATTTGGACAAGAAGCGGAATAAAATTAAGAGCCCAGTTAGAGGTTGAAGGCACTGCAGAACACTGAGTGCAGGGAAGCAAGAAATGGCTAAAGTATGTTTGATTGTTTTTATTAATACAGATATGTAGGAATGCAAACTGAGTCACTGCTCCCAGGAATTTACTGAGCAGTTTTAAAAGTTTGCAAGAATCATAAATAACGTGGCTTTCAGTCATCTGCAGAAAGAATCCAATTTATAATGATGGTTCCAGTGTCCCTGCTAATAATTCCAGTAAAAGCAGTAGGGAATGGGCAGAGGGTTTACCCTGAGAGTCCAGCAGTGCAGATTGGTTCATGTGCAGAATTTAACAAAATAATCTTACTGAGCATTTAAATGTGTTAGTTTCCCTGAGAATCTTTGCCACAAAAAGATCCTTATCAGTATCTGTCTCTTTTGAAGTTAAACAAAGCTTTAATTTGTTAAATTGAAATTCTCATGCCCCTGAGCAGTGACATTTGTGGAGAGAACACTTACCCCATGCAGAGGGCAGAAGGAGAGGGATTTTCCTCCCCATTATCCATGCTTTTAGACAGAGGAGGTTTCTCCAGCCAGTGTGCACGTGCTGGTGAATCTAATGGGCCTGGGCCTCAGGAGGATTTGGCAAACAGATGGAGAGAGAGAGAGGTGGGGTCAGGAGCAGAGCCTTGTGAGCTCTTCGCAGGCCCCTCTTAATTCCTGTGGGCTCCTCTTGGCCCATTAACATTTTTAAGGGTGGATTAAAGCCTGCTTAGCTTAATTTCCTTCTCACTGTCATCCTTAGCAGCTCCGGATCCAGGGCTGCTCCCAACCCTAGCCATGCTCATGCAGCCCAGCTAGGTATTGTAGTTACTGGACTGGGTGGTGCAAATAATGCTGTACTTTTGGGTTCATTGGGTGGAACTATTCAGGAGTAATGTAACGAGACTTGAATTTTTGGGTTTATAAGCCAGGCCAGGATGTGTACTGCAGCTGGTGGGATAGCTTTGCAGTACTGTGGCCTTGTGAGCCTGGTGGTAACATTCAGGCTTGGTTTGCTGGAGAGAGGCATGTATTCTCTAAGCCTTACAGACTTTCCCACCAGTTTGTGTCTGGGATGGTACTAGAAGCAGCTGTTTCTAAACCTAGATGTGTGGGCTATGGGTCATTATTGCATTAGTGTATTCTGCAGAAAATATCTGATAACCATGTATCACAGAAGAACCAAGCTGGTCCTGCAGAGATGTGGAGTTGCATTCACTTCCCAGGGATCCTGCTTAGTTTAAATATTTCATGATACTTTATTATATGATATGATGCTATATTATATGATTTAATGGTATTATATGATACTATATGATATTTAATTACGGAGCCCCTGTGGCTCCAGTTCCTACCACGAGTTGTGTAATATCCCACAGTGGAGCTGAACAGAATGTTCCACATGTTTTACTCTGCTCTTGTGTACTGATGTCCACAGCAGGGAGTGACTAAAGCTTGCAGGCAAGAAGTGACAGTTTACAGAAAGAACACCCTGAAATCAGGTATTTTCCTGTTGTGTTTTCATTGTGAAATGAGTGTCTCTCTAAAACCTTTCTTTTGGTCCAGTGTCCTGTGCAGAAGTCACACTGCTGCATGCAGCTGCCTCTGTGTTGGTGATAATGGGAGTGAGCAGCACCAGAGTTGGATTTTAGTTTTCCAAAAGACTTGCACATTTCTGCAAGACTTGTCCCTCCACAGGAATTTTGGATGGAGCTTTCTACATTTGCATAATTAGAAGAGTTAGTCTGAAGGTTTCTGACATAGGTATTTTTAAATACATGATTGTAAATAAAATTTTTCTTCTGTGACGTCAAATTAATAGGAATCAAAATTCAGCCTGGCACAAAGAAGACCGACATTGCTGAAGATGATAAACTTGGGCTGGTTTACAGAACTCATGTTGGACAGTAGTTGATATGTTTATTATGCATTAAAGATAACAATAAGTTTCTAATATAAAATAGATTCTTCACCTTGATAAAGCGCTGTTGTGCTACCTACAGTACTTAAAAATTCTTATTTCTGATTTTGTACTTTATATTCTCTCAAGTTTCTATTTTTGTGAGGAGAGGAAGGGTCATCGTAGGGCAAACCCATTTTGCATGTAATCCTCATCTGTGCCTCCTTCTCCACTTCTTCCCTATGCAGAAGTTCATAGAGTTTGAAGATGCACTGGAACAGGAGAAGAAAGAACTACAAATCCAAGTGGAGCACCTTGAATTTCAGACTCGACAGCTGGAGCTGAAGACCAAAAACTATGCAGACCAGAGTAAGCAAAGCTGTGCACCAGGACACCATCATACACATGCCTTCCACTCACATACAGTGCTACTTTAAAAATAATCTTCATATATGTTTTTGGTTTAATGTAATTTGTGCAAAGCCCAAAATATCTGGTTATGACTTACTTTGATGTAAAATTCTGAGCTTTCCCGAGGGTGGGATGTGCCCACACTAATTCAGTAGAGGCTACGTTTCTTCTCTTTTGTGGTCAGTCTCTCCAGGTGTAAGATTTGGGCCTTTGAAACCTGGTTTCCAGTTTCTCCTTGTAGAATCCTCCATTCTTATAAAAATCATCACATTAGTTAGTAGTTAGTTACTTACTTACTTACTTAGTTTGTGTATTTGTTTTTACAAATACTTCCTTAATAGGTGCAGGCATTGAAGTTCCCCTCAGAATTTGTTGGTGTAGCCAGAAGAGCCCAGTCCCAGAGGACAATAAATTGTTGCCAAACTAAGATGCTCACAGGGCACCAGGCTACTGCTGAAAAACTTTTGTGGTTTTATTACATTTATAGTGCAAAATCGCTGGTATTGGGAGCATGCAGGTACCCGTGAACTAAGAGTGTAACAAAGACCAAATCCGACAATTCTGTTTGTTTTATTCAGTAGGTGTGGTGGTGTTCGCAGGGTTCCCAGGACGAGGGAAGAGATGAGAATCTTGACTCCATGTTTCAGAAGGCTGATTTATTATTTTATGATATGTATATTATATTAAAAGAAAATGATATATTAAAACTTACTAAAAGAATAGAAGAAAGGATTTAATCAGAAGGCTAGCAAGGACTAGAAAGGAATGATAATAAAATCTTGTGACTGACCAGAGAGTCTGAGACAGCTGTACTGTGATTGGCCATTAATTAAAAACAGCCACATGAGACCAATCAAAGATGCACCTGTTGCATTCCACAGCAGCAGATAATTATTGTTTACATTTCATTTCTGATGCCTCTCAGCTTCTCAGGAGAAAAGATCCTAACAAAAGGATTTTTCATAAAATATGTCTGTGACAAGTAGGTGTAAATTAATTTCTAAAAAAATAGGCTTTGTTTCTCAAATAGTTTATTATTAGCTGATAGTTGGGAATCTTCTCTTGACAGTTTCTCGACTGGAAGAACGTGAATCAGAAATGAAGAAGGAGTATAATGCTCTGCATCAGCGTCACACAGAGGTAGGATATCATCTTTCTAAATAAATAAGCTCTTTGTCTATATCTACATGACTATACCATGTCAAAGAACTCAGCTTTACAATCCCAGTGATGACTAGAGCTTCTGCACTTTGGGAACATCGGAAATACCTGACTGGAGGGTGTAAAGGGGATGGAGACAGGCTGTGTTCACTGGTACCCAGTGGAGACAGCTGGCACAAACTAAGGCACAGAAAACTCACTCTGAACAAAGTAGTAAAAACTACTTTCCTGCAAGGGCAATTAGCCCTGGCACAGGTTGTTCAGAGGTGTGTTGGAGTCTCTTATGAATATCTTAGAGATATTCATAAGCCACCTGGATGCGGTCCTGTGGCTGCCTGCTCTGTGTGGCCCTATTTCAGCAGGGGATGGACTAATGGACCGTAGGACATTCCTTCCAATCTCAGCTGTTCTGTGATGCTGTGCACAGTGCCTTGCTACCTCATCTCCCATTGCCAACGAGTCTCCGGGCTTATGTTGTTTTTTCAAGGCTCTTTGGTTGTGAGATTCAGCTGAAGTGATTTCAAACACTGTTTGCTGACAAATTTTCTATCAGATTAGACCATTCACTTACATCATCAGCTTAGAAGGCAACAGTAAACACAAGGAAGTCTGCAAAAAAACCCAGGGGATTGGAAGTGGATACCATAGAAAATTAAACAAAAGCAGAAAATGAGCCTTTCCTTCTCATGTTTGCCTCATGGATTTTTCTCTCCTCACAGATGATCCAGACCTATGTGGAACACATTGAGCGATCTAAGATGCAGCAAGTTGGGGGAAATAACCAAACTGAGGGCAGTGTACCCGGGAGAAGGTAGGGTCATGACCTTTCTGTGTGACACGTGTCACCTGGAAACTTACACACTGAGTGTGCGTGTTTGAAAGAGAAAACCTTTCCCTGGGGACACGGATTGTAGCTGAAGCTCTGTTTTAATGGGTTCTGGGTCAGTTGTGGGTACTTGATGGTGAGGAGCTTTCTATGTTGTTTTACGAAGGTGAGGCTTTATCATGCTGCTGTTGATGGGGCCTCTGGAAAACACATTCATATTCTTAGGTAGTGTGTAAAAATTTATCTATAGAATAGATGAAGGTGTCAAATAAAATGTCTGTGTGTTCACGTGTCTTTGTATGTGGGATAGGCAGCAAAACCATAGCAATTAAATTCATTAGCCATTACAGGATTTTTTCAGCTGTTGTTCTTTCAGAGGAAGCTTTCTGTCAGTCACCAAAAATCCTACTTATGTCCAAGAAAGGGATTTTCCTCCCTTCCTGCAGTGTTTGGGTTCTGACTAGAAATAAATTGTCTAAAATAGAGGAATCAATTGAGAAAAACAAAAAAAAAAAAGCTAGATGTCAGCTTTTTGTAGGCAGATGAGGGGTGTAGAAAGCTTGAGAGGACATGGTCTAAAAAGAACCAGTAGCTTGTAAGTGCTCATCCATTCATAAAATTTTCCTTATCAGACTGTTTTTCTTCCTTCTTTTCTCTCCCTCACAGTCTGGAAATACAGAGTGAGTTCCCAGAACATGATCTGATCCTAGTCTTAGAGATGGAATGGGATAAGTGTGTTAGGCTTGTTTCTCTCCCAACTTGCACTTCTGGAAGTAAGAATATATCTGTAGAAGTGCTTACAGTAAAATCTAAAAGTATCTTAGGCAAAAGCAAACTTAGAACATCTCTCTTTTAAAGGGTGAGTCCTGTGTGCACCTGCCAGCTTTTGAGTCATAGAATCATAGAATATCCTGAGTTGAAAGGGAGCCACAAGCATCACTGAAGTCCAACTCCTGAGTTGGACTGTGTAGTATAAATAGTTTTTAATTTCTTCCTTTCTTAAAAGCTTAAAAGCTTTTACTTCCCTGACTCTTAAATAAGTTAAATTATGGCTTTATGTTAAAATTCCATGAAAGAGTTGCCCAGTGAAAAGTGTTGCTGGTTGTATCTACAAGACTGCCAGTCTCAGTTGGTAAAGGGCAAAATTTTCATCAAGAATTGCCTTTTCATGTCAGAGAAGTTAGTCTTTTATCCTTTAAGTGTGGCACATTGCTAGTGTCCTTGGAGAGAAACACTGTATGTCTGTGAAAAGCCCATGATGGGACTGTGATCCAAGGCTGTAGGAGCTACCAGTGGGAAATGGGAGTTTTTCCTTAATTTTCAGCTTTGTGTGTGTATGTTTGGGTGTGTGCGTGTGTAGCTGTTTGTTGTGCTTGTGCACAGCACCTGGGCCAGGTGTGTTTTGACATAATTGCACAGCTGAAGGGAGGAACACCAGTGTTTGTGGATCTTAGTGCACTGCGTGGGGGAACAGGCATAATTTCTCATGACCTGTGGAACAAATTTGGGTGCATTTATTTAAAATAAATGGGGCTAGGGAGAAGTTTGTGCCACAACTCTTGTGGGGGTGCTGTGTATCAATGGCCATCCAAGAGGTGTAATGAGTTTGTACCTGTCGCTATTGAGTAAGAAACGACCCAGATTCTCCAGAAGGCTGGTTTGCCTAAAGCTCACTTCTTTACTTCCAATCGTCCTTTATACATTGTTCCGATACAGATAGACTGGTTGGTCAATTAATCAATACATTTCACATGATTGGCTAATTGACACGATGCCTTTCTTGGTCATTGAGAGAAACAGGAAAACAGAGAGTAGGAAAACACCACCTGTAGGTTGTTTATGAAAATAAGCAATCATTGTTTATCTTCAACTCCCTAAAGTCTGTCAGACCGATTCTGGGAAAACTTATTTAGTTTTCTCATTCTCTGACCAGGCTGTCTCATCCACAGTACCCACTTCCACATGGCATGGGGGTTGCAGTGCACGTGTACCTTGTGTCTGTGTTAGGTTGCATGTTTGCATGACATTTGCTCTCTAATGGTTGTTCTTTTTGTCTCGCTTTTTGTGGAATTGCTGCTGTTTGGCTGTTATGTTTGTCACTGCAGTCATCGCCAGTCCTGGAGGAAAAGGTAAATCCTATTGCTGCATCTGAACTTCATTAATCCAAGTTTTGGAGGTTGCTATGGAGTGGTGACAGTGTGATGCTGGGAATGTATTGTACTGGCATATTTGCTCTCTGTGTCTACTGGCACCTGTGCTAGACTTGCTGGTTCGGGGTGCAGAGGGAGCCATGGAGCTGGGATAACACAGCAGGGAGAAGCTTGTGTGTGCAAATGCAGAAGACACACAAGTTTGTTCCCAAAACAGGATCAGATGTCTGGGATGGGATGTTTACACTTCACATCCCCTAATGTTTTAAAAAGTCATAGAATCATAGATCCGTAGAATCGTAGAATATCCCGAGTTGGGAGGGGCCCATAAGGATTATCAAATCCAGCTCCTGTCCCTCCACAGACACCCCAGCAATCCCATCCTGTGCCTCAGAGCATTGTCCAAATGCTCCTGGAGCTCTAGTAGCCCTGGGGTCATGACCATTCCCTGGGGAGCCTGTTCAGTGCCCACCACCATCTGGGGGAAGAACCTTTTCTTGAAATTCAGCCTAAAACTCCCCTGACACAGTTTCATGCAATTCCCTCAGGTTCCAAGAAATTTCTTCTCTCTTATTTTACACTGGAGAGCAGGCCATGCCTTATTTTTGAGTGGAAGTAGAACAAGTGTCAGTAGGTTTCCAAAGGCACTTTTGGCTGAGGATTGAGCAGGGAGTGCTGTGCACAGAGCCTCCAGAGACTAGTTCTCCTCTTTAAATGCTGGCAAACAAACTGTAGTTTTGTTATGTTTTGTAAACTTTAGGATGTTGCTTGTAGAACATCCTAATCCAGGTTTCAGCTACTGCAAACCTTTATTGGAGAGTGTGCTGTTCACCTTGTAACTCAAGGTGGAACTATCAAGTGTTAAGACTCACCCTGGCTGATCCTGGAAAGATTTGGGTATATGAGAGCAACTGCAGCACTCAAAGTTTAGACCAGGATGAGTCTAAATGAGGGTGGTTTAAATTTATTTGCATTTCAATTTGGTAGCCAACTTCAGGACTGCAAAACTAGAGTTAGCTCTTCCTTCCCCTTTCCTGGGAGGTTTTGAAGAGGCTTGAAGGTGTTTCCAAAGGTTTCCATCAAGGAAATTTCCTAACAGTCTGTGCTAAAATTAATTTCTGAAGATTCTACAGCTTCTGATGCTACAGAGAGCCTGCATGAAAAGAGAGATTTTTTTTTTGGAAGTAGACTCTTAGGGATCCTTGGGTTATTTCTTAAACTGTATAACTAAGAATTTTCTGATATTGTAGCATAAAGTGGCTCTGATTTCTAGTTTTGAATACCTTTATGATCTCTTACACATAATTAACTCTACTTTCTGTGGTGCTTGTATCAGTGCCAGGGTGAAGATTTCCTAGGAGGGGAAACATTTGCCTAGTATATTACTTAGAAGCTTTTGTAGAAACTTGAAACCCAGCTGTTAGAAACTTTAAGGTCCTTGGAATGATAGCAGTGGGATAAAGAGAAGTACCTGCAGCAGACAGGCAGAGGTAATTGTCCTTTGGCATCATGACCTAGTAGGAGCAGATGTAAGTGGCAAGTTACAGTCATAAACTGGGATTTAGACAAACAGCAGTAGAATGTTTTCACTAAACCTTCAGCCATTATTTAAGTCACAAATAGCAAGATGCCTTTGGTAGTGGAAAGGAAAAGCTACAAGGAAACTGACAATTCCTATCACATAGAAGTCTGGGTTTGAATCCGTGGAGAATGATAGAATCATTACGGTTGGAAAAGACCTCCAAGGTCATCAAATCTGACCTTCAACCGGCTGCCCTCACACCCAATAAATCATATCGCAAAGTGCCACATCCACACGCCTTTTGAATGCTTCTGGGGACTGTGACTCCACTACTGCCCTGGGCAACATGTTTCCATTCTTAACCAGTCTTTGAGTGAAGAAATTTTCTGCAATATCCAACCTGAACCTACCCTCGCGCAACTTGAGGACATTTCCTCTTGTTCTATTGCTTGTTACCTGTGAAAAGGTTAATGATGTTTTATCAGTGATTTGTGTTCCTCCAAAATCCAGTTAGATGCCTCCTTTCTGAGAGGGTTTGTGTATGAAACTTCCATGTATGAGTCTAGTATCTTCAGGAGAGGATTTTAGTTGCAGATTCCTAGGAAAAGTGCATCCCAAGCAGGCCATGCTGGAAATACCTTTCTGCCCCATCTTGCCTATCTAGGACAGGCTACAGGAGGCCTTTTTGCCTATTTGAGGTAGGCGCTGATGCAGCAAGGCAGCATGCTGTGGTGGCTGGGCAGTGCTTGGAGTGAGAATGTTGGGCACTGTGGTTCCTCTCAGCAAACATTGCCTCCTCCGCTGGACACTCCATCTCTGTCCTTCCTAAAAGAGCTGGCTGGTCTACCACCCCCTGTGTTAGTGTGTTTGCTCTGTCCCGGGGGCCCTGTAGCAGTTGTTTGCTGTGGTCACAGGTGAGGTGGCTGCACTTGTTTCCAGCCTGGGCATGACACCCAATGCTGATGATCATTACAGAAAGGCACATGGAGGTCTGCTGTTACTAACAGTATGCTACAGAAGAGCAGGTTTCATCACACTCCCAAGATTACGCAGAAGCCCTGTGCAGGAAGAGGTGAAGTAGGATTGAGTCCAAGTATGGGTGCACATCACACAGAGAATCAATTTAGTTCAGCTCTGCAGGGACTGGAGTCAATTAGAGATACCCTGAACTATTTGCTGGGTTCGGCAAGCTGCTACCACAGCCTTTCCACCTCCACTGCTTGCTCTAGATTTTCTCCCACTGAAGCTTGGTCTCAAAATCTGTGCCAGCTTTTATGTTCAGAATCAAACCTGCAGCTAGTGAGTCCCTGCAGTAGCCAGGAAGGAGAGGATGAACAGAGCACACTTAGGGACACCTAAGCAATATGCGTGATGCATTTATTTATATCTTTGTTTAGTTTTTGAATTGTGAGTGCATTGTAATATGGGTATCAAGGGAGATCAAAGAATACAAATACTCTCTTCCTTGCTTAAAATTGGAAGTGATCCAACCCCTCTCATTCCTGTTGTTGAAGCTCACCAGATTTGGGGTAGAATGTCATAAGTTTCATGTAGATGACAATTAAAAGCCTTATTCCTCACCCTGTGGTGACATCTCTAGTACAGAGCTTTTCTTTTTTTGCTGTGAGAGTTGTTTGCCGTGGCTTATTTTCCACCAGTACCTTTGTTTCTCAGAAGCACTGACTTAAATTGGCTGGTGGTTCCGTGCACTTTCATGTTCCTCCAAATTTCTCATACTGATTGAGCAGTCAGTTGTACCTGTTATGGCCACTGACCCCCTCCATCTTGGAGTTTACCCAGGAGAAGGTATTACTCTAGCAGTAACACCATGGGACTGAGAGCCAGCACCAAGGAAGTGTGGGAGTTCAGAGTTCAGACAGCTGGCACGTGAGGGTAATAGTTGCAGTCCAGTTTCTAGTAACTAGTATTTCATATACACCAGTGTGCCGGTTGTTTTCTGTCAGAACCTTGTACACAGCTAACACACTTTCCTCTCTCTCCCTGTTTGTCTGTTTAGCAGGAAAGAACGTCCCAACTCTCTGAATGTCTTCCCCCTCGCAGATGGCATGGTACGTGGACAGATAGGGGCCAAGATCATCCCAACACTGGACCACTGGCACCTGAGTGACCTCGGCCAGCTGCAGTCCAACTCCAGCTACAAGGTTTTCTAGACCATCACAGAGCAAGGGTTTCCTACTCCTTCACTGTTGATAACATCTCACATTTTCATTAAGCTAGAGACAATCTGTGTCCATAACCCTTTGCAGCCTCTCCCTTTGTGTTTGCTCCCATAGTAGCTGTGCTGGAGGTGGGAGGATATTCTTCTGCAGATCTGGCATATGGTGCAGGAAGGATTTGACACAGCTCCTCATGCTGCTTTGTCTCAGGGATAATCTCCTTTACTTGGCTGGCCCCAAGTTGAGAGGGATGTGTGTGGAGGCAGTTAGGGATTGAGTGAAGAGAAATCCTTCACTTCTTAATAGCTTATTTGGTAGAGGACATGGTAGAACCTGTCCCTTCTCTCTGCTTTGATAAGAGCAATGGTTCTGCAACTCAGGTGGGGCCAGGCATTGGGTTGCACTTGCCCTTAAGTGTTTGTAATTTTTGACTGACCTCCTGGCCTTCCTGTATTCACTAAAAATGGGTCCTTCTTATCCTGTCTGAATGCCCAAGTCTTGCACTAAAGGTCTTATATTCCTCCTATGCCTAGTCACTGCTCTAGACTTGCACTGACTACCTTCAGTACATCTGTCACCATTACTGCTCTGCCTTCTGCACCAGGTCTTCCAAAATCCTCACAGCATTGCAGCTGCACTGGAGCAGCTCATGGGGCTGCCTGATGCATGTTGTGCTCTGCTGTTCAGGGGTCTCCTCTCCGCTGTTCAGAGATTGGTCTGACAGATTAGGCTATGCATGGTGACCCGCATTTCCCATGAGCTGTACATATGAACTTTGCAAAGTCTTTGTGCTCAGGATCCCACCAAATCCTTCTCTTTAAATGATTTTCCACAAATGCCTGGTGACAGGTCTGAGAGCCAGTGGTTTCTCTGCTGAGCACAGCTCAATGTGTCCACTGGTATCTCACAGAGCTTCTGCTCTATTTCAAAAGTGTCTGATTAAATTTACCTTCACTTTGCTTGGAATTCATAGAACATCGGCTCTTTTATGTGTCACATGTAAGGACTGGCCTCCCTTTGAGAAGTTTTGAGTCACTGATCCTGTAAACTACATTGATGCCATAAAGGCAAAGAGGAGATAGAAAAGAAATCCCCAGCTTGTTCTACCCATTCTACATGTCTCCAGATTCCATGAACGGCCTTTCACATGAGGGACTTTACAGCAGTGGCCTTCTTGATGCATAGACAAATTATCAATTTACTCAAAAAACAAAATAGCAAGGTCATTTTTTTAACACTATGTCTGTAAAGCAGCCAGGCCTAGCATAGCACAAATGTCAGCACTTTGTCAGATCTCTGCCATTGTGGAATTTGGAAATCCAAAATATCTTTGCCTAGGATGGAGGGTTGGAATCCAGTCCTTACTGTAATGTTAGAGGTACAGAATTTTGGGAAATGCAGCAACTTGCAGAATGCCATTCAAATCCTACAGTCATTTCTGGAAAGCTCTGCCTGGAATTAGGGAATAGCGGTGCCATAGTACAATAACATAATGATGGATGGTGGAAATGAGGACAGAGCATGAATGTGTTTCTTCATACTAGTGCTGTGCCAGCACAACCAAAATGTATGGCACTCAGCCCACCTCTGGAATCCATTTTTCCTCAGGCTCTCCAGGCAGTGCTGCACACTTAAGTGTGAACAGACCTTCCAGTGATCAGGCTGGGCAGTGGGGTTAGTTTTTGGAGAAGAGCTGGGGGTGGACACTGTGGTTAGATCCATCTTCCACAGCCTTGCTAAGGTCTAATTCTTTCAGTGGTCCCACTGAGAATTTGCAAAAGAAGTAACCCAGCATCTGCATTGCAGGAAAATGCAGCAGCAACCCAGATAAGTGGGAAGCTTTGGTGTCCAAGTTCAGGTAATAGAGGTTGTTCTGCTTTGGTCAGGGAAGACACCCTGCACAGGGGTTAGTACTGGGTGATGCTTAAGATCCTTTCCAACCCAAACCATTCTATGATTACTGACTGGATCTCTTAGTTGGTGGTGATGGTGGTATCAGGTCAAAAAAATCTGGTTCCAAGAAAGCTTTTTGCAGAACTAGCAGTGTGCTGCGCCAAAATGTATCATGCTGGGATTCATGTTGGTGCTCGTTAGGGACACTCAGAGTGGAATGCTGGGATAAAGGAGGCTAGATGGTACAGTGGACCTAAGGAGCTTGTGCTGTGGAAGACTTGGATGGGTAGTCTGTTATGGAGAATTTTCTGAGTATGGAGCAAATTAATGAATAATTAAAGGATGTGATGGACTGACTTGCTAGTTTGGAATGGAGATTTTCCTCCCACAAGCTTCTTGCACACTCTGTGACTGAAATGCTATCTCTTAAATCCTCTGCATGATTGACTTCTCAGAGGGCATGGCTCGTGCCTCCCTTGCCTCTTCTTCAAAGCTCTGATACTTTGCTGACATCAGTCACACATGACTCACCTTCCCAGTATGTACCTGACTATTCTCACTAGTTTTCCTTCTTCATGGGGCCATGCTGTACTTATATTTTAAGTGTCCTTGTTTACTTTTTATTACTATTTTCTATTTTAGTTGTTATTATTTTATTTAGTTGTCATTATTTTATTTTTGCATTCCGTTTTACATTTATTTTATACAGTGTTTTGGAGATTTAAAGTCCTTAACGTTTTTGTTTTTATGTACTATGCTTTCAGTGTTATAACCATACAATTGTGGCTTCTCATGGTGACATATGACTGCTATGAATGTTGGGCCTTTACAATGCATTTTGGAGGTCACTACTACACAGTTGATGTTTAGGAGGTTTACAGGTATGGCCGTAGGTAAGTGGTGGCTGTGGAGATTATTTTTTGGGTCAGCTGTGGGTTTTGGAGAATGCCTCCTGTGCTGGAGAGAAGAGCTGTACTCTTAGCGAAATATTTAGCATTAACAGAGCACTCAGACAATAGAAGGAAGATACCTGCTTCTGGGCTGTGAAGAGGAGCACGTTGGTAGTACATCCTTTTGGGAGGAATTTCTCCAATGCAGATAGGAAGGTTGATAAAGTGTGTTTTCTAGGGAAATACAAAACTCACATCTGTAATCAAAGAGTAGTGAAAAACTGGGGTAATTACTTATTCATGTGTTCAGGGTAAGGGGCAGGTTATGTCAATAAACAAGAAGTTACAGGATGTTGTTGATACAAATATTACCCTATAGACACTGATGATCCAGGACTTTTGAATGACATCTGGTTCATAAGAACAAGGAATGACAAGTGGAGTGGACCCACCTAGGTGTCTCTTACACAGCTAAGATGCTTTTGAACTTTGCTTATTCTCATAGACTTAGAGTGAGTCCAAGAACATCCCTGAAATCTTTCATCCAACAGCAGTTTTGTTTGAGGAAAGGGGTTTTATGGTTGCACTTAACACTTGATAATCTTTGTCCCTTTGTACATCTGAAAGCACAGAAGACAAACTGCAGTTGAGGTAGTCCAAAGCTTACTGGAGCCTATTTATTATCAAAAATCCTATTTGACTTTTTTTTTTCTTTACATACTGGGAAAGTAGCTCCTAAATCAGGAATACGAAGTAGAGGTGGGAAGTGTGGTTTTCACATGTAGCAGCCTAAGTGCAAAGTTCTCATCTCAGTCTTGATGCTGAAACCAGCATATTTGAAGGGAGATGGTTTGGATATTCATGTGGGAATGTGGGTGCTGTTTGGACTAACAATGTGGAAGATACATAAAATGTGGATTGCATTTAATGGTAGTGCCATTGTAAAAAAACTGAGTTTCCAATATAAGTGTGCAGGTGCAGTGTAAACCCTTAGACTTCTGTAGTGCAGTGTGCAGCAAAGCATTCTAAGATAAGCATACAGAGGCCAGTCTAATTAAAGGAAGATCTTAATAAAATTCCAGATTTAACAAAAATAAGGCTGCAAAGGGTTAAGTCACCATTTTTTTCAGTCTTCTCACTCATCCCGCATTGGACTTTTTTGTCATGTTGTGAAGCTGTTATTAGAACAAGAGAATGAGACTTCCAGGTGAGCAAAGTGAAACCCTGTCAGAGCTCCGAGGTGTGGGGGCTCAGAGCAGCTTCTGAGCAGAACCAGGATCTCTCTAGTACTTGCACCGGAGGTGAGAGGCCAGTGGTGAAGATGAAATCTGGGTCTGGATGTGCAGATGAATGCCACTGCACCCAATTGCAACTCACTGTCGCATATAACTCTCAGCATTAATTATGTCACTTCCCTACAGGCAGTAATTAGAGCGGGCTGCCCTTAAGACTGGGGAAATCTCCTTTGAGTCTGAGAGAGGTCATGGCGCTGGTCAGGGCAGCACCATGACCTTGTCTGACTGAAGCAGTGTGCTTTAGTTGACAAACACAGCTTACAGTGTAAAACCCTGAATAAACCTTGAAGCCTCCCTGTTCCTCAAAACGTGATGGTACAAGAAGTGGGGCCGTAATGTCTGTTAGAACCAAGAGCCATTTTGCACATTCCATACTGAGAATCCATCTCCTGTGTTCATTTCTCACCTTTCTGAATTCTTGAGTATTGTCATCGTGCCATTTGGAAGTGGGAGACCACACCTGTTTATGCTATGTTCTCAAGCTGGACCCATGCCTGCCTAGCTATGCATAAGCTGGTTTGGGGACATAGGTCTCCTGTGCCAGACAAACCAGAGCATCCCAGATCAGTGTCCACTCTGCTCCTGCAGTTTAGTGGCAAGACCAGTTTGCTGTTTTCTCATCCAGATGTGTTGGTGGCTTACAGTAATGACATCAGCCAAGACTTCTAAGAGGCCACTTCAAATCCTTCCCAAGCGATATCCATGTTGCCTTCCAGCCTTGGTAAACACTGGCCTAGTTTGCTGCAAGTGCCAAAGCCCTTCAGCTTTCACTGTAGTCCGTGTGAGCTACAGGTGCTTTTCACCTGTGATAAGGCCACCTTTCTTGAGATCACATACCAATGTGATTTGTGAAGACCAGTATTCAGTACTGAAGGAGTTATCAGCCTTATTGAAGAAGGTTATCCGCCCTTTCTACAGGTGGGATTTGCTTGCTGAGCTCAGCACAAGAACTCGCTGCTTCACTGTGGTGGTAGTGCCCGGTGCCACCAGCAAACAATGTGACGTAACTAGTACAATGAGCAAGAACCATGCTCATAATGCTTTAAGGCAGCCATACACCAGCAAACGGGACTTGCTGAAATGTATAATTGTGCTTTTCCCTTTCTGTTCTGCCGCCCTGGAATTGCCACAGTGCCCCCAAGATGAAATGTCTGAATCTGGGCAGTCCTCAGCAGCTGCCACGCCGAGCACCACGGGAACCAAGTCCAACACTCCCACATCATCTGTGCCCTCTGCTGCTGTCACCCCTCTGAATGAGAGCATCCAGCCCATCAGCGAGTACACCAATGGCACCACCAAGAGTAATAAGAGGGCACGAGAAAAACGTAACAGCCGGAACATGGAAGTCCAGGTCACACAGGAGATGAGGAATGTCAGCATAGGTATGGCAGCTGGAGCTCAGGTACTTGGTCACTAACATAATCAACTTCCCGGTGCTTGTGTCTCTCTGTTACAGGGAGAGGCTGGGAGACTGCACTGTAAGTATAGAATTTGAGGAAGCCTGACTTGGAAAGGTACATGAATGAGACAGGGTTAATTGGATGTTAGCAGTTTTCTGTGTTGTAAGTTTTTGAAAACATCAGTTATATGAGTAATTTCACAAATTCACAGAATGGGAACAGGTTACTGAGTTCAGTTCCCTGCAGTGACATGCATTCATATCTTGGAACCTCTTTCATGAGCACTCAAGTCACGTCTTAGGCTGAGCTTTTGGGAAGCTGTTCCTGGATCTCATCAGTATGAAAGTTAAAAGCTTATATTTAGTTTACTGTCTGTATTTATTTGTAAGTATTTTATATCCAGTTGTTCAAATGTCAAATTTGTCAGTGAGATTAAATAATTATTTTCCCTCTACACTCTTATCCCACACTCTGATTTGCTTAAAATAATTGTATCCAGCTGTTTTTCTCAGCTAAATGATCTGATTTTTTTTTTAGCCTCTTTCTCATATAAGAACACTCCCAAATCTGTGGAAGTTACAGTTGTTGTCTCTTCATTTTCCAGAGTACTTTAGTAATTTGAATTCATGATTTCTTGTCAGGAAAGCCATTCTCTAAGCTTTAGCACCAGACTGTTAAGTAAATAAATGATTTAATAACACGATAGAAGCCCTTCATCTGTGCCCATGTAGTGTCTGAGCAGGTCTGCCCTGGATTGTGAGACTTGCAGTGGCCATCAGAAATGAGAAGTGATCTGTTTTACAGGTCATGAGCTTAATATACAAAAGGACTGTAAGATTTATCAAAGGTCATTAGGATAATATGCAGGAGCAGAGGGGTAAACATAGGTCTATGAGGTTGGCATCTGAACCAGCTGATGATCTTCTTATCCAAGTTAGTCCTTGGGAAGGAGAAGTTATAACTAAGTTACCACTGAAGCAGAAATTTTTCTAGTAACATTCACAAGCTGGTTCCTAATGAAGTAAGACCATAAACCAACATATAACATCTGTTGCTGTAGCACTAAAGGAGAACTGGGAGAGGAGAGGAGACTGAGTCCCAGTCTGTATTTTCCTGAGGGGGCCCTCAGGGTCACAGATGTCCATGTGTCAGAGACTAGGATAGTTGTCCATGGAAGCATATGGATTCTGAACAGCCTGCTGTTAGATTGTGGTCTGGCTGTGATCCTGGCCAAGGCAAGACCATGAAACACTTGTATCAGGAAAGCTAAGCATGGATGTCAGTAGTTTGAATGCCCTATAAATACCCTGATTTTTACGGTTGCTGCTTTACAAGCTCATTTACTATCAACAGTTTTCTTGGGTCAAAATGATCTCTTTTTTGTATGTGCGCAATTGTGAAGTGGAAGCTTTTTTTTCTCCCCACTTTCTTGGTGGAAGTGTGATATTGTGGAATTTGCTCAAAGCAGATAGTTATGGCTTCCTTATGTGGTCTGCATATTCAACCTTTCAGCTAATTCTCACCCCTAATGAGAAATCAATTCTCCATGCTTAGAAGTAATGCACATATTTGAATTTTAATAATGTATTTTATGCATCCGTAATTAAAATGTCTGTCAGTGATGCGTGTGCCTTAGAGCTGAACTGCCAAAAATGGTACTCAGAGGTGTTTGCAGAAAAGCTTCCCAGCTTGGTAAAATAAAGCTGAGGAAGGCTGTGCCTGTGTTAGACCCGCTGGGTGTGGATGCCTGCTTTGGCAACAGATCCACATCACACTTTGTCTTCCAGCCTGGGTTTGCTGCCAGCTGGCACAATGCCAGCCTGAAAGAAATTAACACTTCAGTTGTCATGGACTTTGTATATTTGGCTACTGAAAATGTCAAAAATGTCACATCTAAGTTCATTGAGGGACTAATGTAATTCACAAATTAGGTCATTAATCTTTCAGGAATTCCTTGTGTGAACAGACACCGTGTTCATGTTGCTTGGTCAGAATAGGTGCAAGTCTGAACTTCTGAAGAGTTTGGTATTCGATAAATAGGACTTGACAAGAGGAAGAAATTCCTTATTCTTTAAATATTGGCTTCAGGTTGTAGATTACACACAAACCAGATTTCCTTTATTGATTTTGAAGTCAAGATTCACTGTAATGAGTATCTAAACCAGTGCAGACTTGAAAATTTGTATTGAAAACCTATTTCTGTTAAAACTTAATAGTGCCAGTTCCTAACAATAGTAATTTCTATGAAGCTGTACAGAAAATCACTGTGTTGGCTTCAAACTCAGCTAATGCTATCTGGGGATGGAGGAGTTTTTTATTGGCAGATAAAAAAGGAGTTTTAGAATTTATTTCAATGGATAAAATATCTCTGCTGATCCCATTTTAGTGAGTATTCAGGGCAATGACTTTAGTGATGCTTTGGAATGGGGGTGGGAAGGGGAATGCTTATGGTGTTCCTGCTCTGGAATTGAGAGACCACCTTCAACTGCTTTCTGTTCTGATTTTAAGACTTAGAACCGGCACGATGAAATTTTCAAATCTCAATATTCAAAGCTGTAAAAGTCCCTTCAAGAAATACCATTCTCTGAAAGTCCTGATCTTGTACGTGATTTGTACTGTCTTACCTAGGGATGGGCAGCAGTGATGAGTGGTCCGATGTCCAGGACATCATTGATTCCACCCCAGAGCTGGATATGTGTCAGGAGCCCCGCCTGGAACGCACGGGTAGCAGGTACTGATTGTGACTTTACCCTGTGTGCTCTGTCAGTTGGCTTCATGAGGAATGACAAATGGATGCTCTGGCTCATAGTGAGCTCACAATGCAGCTATTTGAGACAGTCCATATATTCTGCCTAGTATCAGAGGTCCTGACCTGCTTTGGGTTCTCCAAGAGGCAGACCCCTGCTGGTGATCTGCAGGAGGATGTGTACAGCTGACCCAGGACTGGGCTCATTTGCCTTACTGGGGTTACCTCAGTTGCCTTACCTCGGGGGGTTTGGAGAGATGATGGAGCAGCAGAAGTTTTAAGACAAGAAAAGAGAACATGGGCTTAAGCTGTCGGCAATAGGAAAAAGGTGCATTTGTCCAATAAGAGCTCAGTTCTGAATTCCATTTTAAAACCTCAAGTTTCTTTCAGTTCTAATTTTGTCAAGTATTTGAGGAGGCAGGACTGCTCCCCCAAGGGAGGACAAACAGAGGTAACCTCAACAAGCCCAATCCCACAGGCTCTGAGCAGGGAGGATCAGATCACTGGTACTGAGCCCTGTCAGCAGCCCCAGACAAAGCAAGGGTGTGAATTAGGTCCCAGCAGGAGACAGGACTGAAGACAGGTGCATCTTAGCAAAGAACTGAAGGCATAGGCCTGAGGTTAAAGGGAGCCCTGGGTCTGGGGGTAGGTGTGGTTCCCAGGTGAGGCTGGTCAGAGCAATTATGATCCATCAGTACACTGAGGAGTGGTTACAAACCCTGAACACAGTTTTCAGAAGAATCATCAGACTTTTACTAAACTATGCTGCTGCTCTGATCCCTACCCATCACCCATTTTGTTCTAAATAGGAGGCTTCCTAAAGGCTATTAATTTTGGCACCGCGTTGTTGTGAGGCATAGGTACCTTGATTTGTTTTTATTAAAGTTTACCTTTTATCCTTGTCCAGTGGATAATTTGGCACTGTATCAGCAAAAGGCTCCCCAGAATCTTACAGATATGCAGAAAATACAGTACCCTGACAGAGTGAAGGCAAGATTATCTACTGGTCCAAATCTGGATTGGATTTGCCCACCCTGTTGAGCACCCCCACTGAGAAGGGTATCACCACCAGTAAGACCTCCATGTCTCATCTGGGAAGGCACACACAGTTAAGCTCCCCTTGGGACACGTAGGATACCTGGACTATTTTTAGGGTCAGGAGGAATCTAGGGAGTTGAAACTGCTCAGTGTGGGGAAGACAAAAGTGACTATGAGATCAGATAAAAAACTGGTCAAATACAGGGGAAAGAAGGAAACAGAGAGGATTGATGCACTGGAGCTCTTCAGGCAGGAATCTCTACTCCAGGTGTTGAGACTGAGAGCTACAGGAGACACAGCCTGACTTGGACTGCTGACAGTGTGTGTGCTGCTCTGAAAGCAGAGTGCTTTCATGATACATATAGCTCTGAAAGCTGAATGTTGAACAGGAAAATTCAGTCTGAATTAGGTCTCCAGGTCAGACTGAGTGCTGATTTCTCTTGTCATTTGTGGTGACTGTTGGATTGTGTGAACTGATTAATTGCAGTGCCATCACAGTGCCATTTGTACTTCCTCGGTGCTCTCAGTTGTCTGGGTAGCTGGAATTTTTCTGTAATTGAAAAACCCACTTTTTTTTCCTCTTTTCAGTGTGATGTAGCTGCAATATCAGAGGCAGCTACTACACTGCATTTATAATCACTAGGATTGTTTAGGTGATAATGAAGCCATACAACTTGAGATCAGCTTAGTTGGTGCTGACCTTTCTGATAGATTGCTGGAGAAATTGCACAGCTGCTGCTCATGCTGGTTGATGTTACTCATACAAGGCAGGACACTGCAAAGTGTTTATAACCCACATTAAGACAATTTTTTTAGAGTAGACAGCCACAATCGCAGAAGTTGCCTCACCTGCACATCCTGAAACAACTCTTTGCTGCTTTGAGCCATGAGGCTGTCAAGAAATACAAGAAGATTCTTGATGGTATCAAAGACACTGAGAAGTGGAAATGTGCTGTCATCTGATAAGACTAAAAACTATTAACTTTGATTTATCTTTAATTAAATACATTTGGGGACATGTGAAGAAATGCTTTTCAATACATAGGCTTACCCAAAGGGAAAATGGACCCTTCAGACTGATTGCACTTATTGGTTGGCCAAGTAAAAAAGCTGTTGCTGTTTTCAGCATTGAATTTCTTATTTAGTCTTACTGCTGTCTGAGGTTTCTATCTAGATTGATCAGAGCATGGGAATCCTTGTAGAATCTGACAGGTCAAAGCTGAGATCTTCTACGAGGTGAAATTTTTCTGTGAAATACTGAATAGTCCTTAACTTGTGTGACTTCAGAGTAAATCATCTGGGTGAGCTTTGAGGTTGTGGATGATAAATGTGTCCTCAGCACAAGAAGGACATGAAGCTGTTAGAGCAAGTCCAGAGGAGGCCATGGACATGCTCCAAGGACTGGAGCCCCTCTGCTTTGGAGCCAGGCTGGGAGAGCTGGGGGTGCTCACCTGGAGAAGAGGAGGCTCCAGAGAGACCTCAGAGCCCCTGCCAGGGCCTAAAGGGGCTCCAGGAGAGCTGGACTTTGGACAAGGGCCTGGAGGGACAGGACAACGGGGAATGGTTTCCCACTGCCAGAGGGCAGGGTTAGATGAGATATTGGGAAAAAATTCTTGTCCATGAGGGTGGGGAGGCCCTGACACCGGTCGCCCAGAGCAGCTTTGGCTGGAAGTGTCCAAGGCCAGGTTGGATAGGGCTTGGAGCAACTTGGGATAGTGGAAGGTGTCCCTACCCATGGGAGGGGGTTAAAACAAGGTGGTCTTTAAAGTCCTTTCCAATCCAAATAATTTCATAATTCTATGATATGGGGAGTAACACATGCTGTTTTCTTTACTCAGTGTGCTTCCTGATTCATTCAGTGGTGGACAGATAGGTTTTGATTGCAAAAGTCTGAGATGCTCAGTATTTCAAAGATAAATATTTGAGCTTAAATGTTGCCAAGTAACAAGATTCCTTCTGGTTTTTTGCTTCCAACAACAGCCCAACACAGGGGATTGTGAACAAAGCATTTGGCATCAACACAGACTCCCTGTACCATGAACTTTCCACAGCAGGGTCTGAGGTCATTGGAGATGTTGATGAAGGAGCAGATCTGCTAGGTAAAACCTTGTTATTTTCTCTGGTAAAATGACTCCATACTAAGCTTCTAGAAACATTTAAATTCTCTTTTTCTTTCAGAACTCGGATGTTTCTCTTTTTTAAGAATGCATGGAAATTGAGATACATGTGATAGAAGCATGTACCTGTAGTACAGTAATGATTATTTAGAAAATAATCTCAGCTGTTAGATAACTTTTATTTGGGTTGTCTTTAGTGCATAAGTTATTTTTCTACAGGATTCTCCCACACAAATAATTTGAAGACAAAATTTGCTTCTTCTGCTTCTGGCTGAAAATTCCTCCCCCAATATTACACTGAGAGAAGAAATTTGTTTGAAATTTGTAAGAAAATAACTCATTTGGTTAAGTTTTTGATGTTTAAATGATGTGCAAATATTATGGTCTGTAATTCAGTATTTACTGTTTTGCAGTCAGCCTAAGAGATGTAACAATTAACTTTTTAAGCTGATTTTGAAGGTGTTTGTAATACCTGTAGCCAGGCTGTATTCTGTATTCCTGGCTGGGACCCTGCAGCAGTCAGAGAAGCAGCTTTGCCTCAGGGAGCACTCTGAGCCCTCTCAATACTTTTTCTCTTGGATTCCTGAGTATCTAGATCTTGTTTTTTGACAGAATTTAAGCATGTTTTTAATTCTTGCTGTTTTCTTGCATCAGGGCAGTACAAGTGGTCTTTGAATACTCAGGTGACATGGGCAGCTGATAGAGTTTACGACAGTGTAGCTCATTTTCCATGTTACTTCTTGCTTTAAGGAGCCTTAGGACACGAGGACTCCAGAAACAAGGCGTTATATGTACTTAGTGGCAAGAGATTTGATCTGAAAGTGAACATTTCCTTTCTGTGATTACTGATATAGATCTGCTTATGGATAATCTTGTAGGTTTGGTTCTGTGTCTGTGTCCAGAATAGAATGAGCTGAAATGTGTCATACACACTTGCAGCAGCTCACCTTTGCCCAAATTATGAAGGTACTTGTATCAGCTTTGGTATGTCATGTTTCAGGACCCTTAACAAGCGTATGTTTTTGCAGGGGAGATAGATTTTACCCTACAAAAACTTAATCTTGAGGGTGCAGACTGAAAACTGGAAGGGAGTCAATAAATTACTTCTTGTTTGATGAAGGACAAATATCTGTGAAACCATACTATTATAGCCAATAGTGTGACTGGAATTAAGAACATGAATTGGACCATCATGAGAATGCTCTCAATAGCTTTTTGATATGAGTAGGTTTGTTTTTTTTTAAATCATGCAGCAGGTATGAGAGCCCTCATGCCATTGCCTAAAGCATAAAATCATTTATTGTTTCACCTTCAACTCAAGATTGCCAGAATAAAAAAAAAAAATCAGCAGAAGACTCAGGATGAGCACACAGGCTTACTCTGCCTGCAATGGGAGCCAGTCTGTGCAGATATTTACAAAATTAAGAATTTTGAAGGAAAATCAAGATTTCCAGGTTTGAGAATCCCCTGGATGCTAGTAGCCATTTGCAGAAGGGCTGGGGCTCCTGCTTAAAGGGAAGCTTGACAGTAGGAGCTACATGTGATGGTTAAAGCTGTGGAATGAATTTTAGTCAGCCAGCTTCATACATTATCAGGAGCTCTCTTCCTAGCAGAATCAAAACACTAAAACCATGGATAATCTTGCCATTGACTATCTGCTTTATCTTGGTCCTCGTGTCCACTCCTTCCTCATCAAGGAGTGTTCAGTTGATTCTGTGGCTCTGTCTGCTAATCACTGTGCCAACTGCTGCTTTCCTTCTCCCACCAAAATGGCTGGGGTATCAGATATTATTGGCTTGGAAGAGTTACTGTTCTAGCAAATTTCTTACTTGGTGTAAGTAACAGCTTCAGACAATGTGCTTCCCACTTTGGAAGCCTGCCTTCTGGAAATCCACTTCCCCTTGGGATTACCCTGTAGTCTGACCCAGTGATCAGCAAGAAATGCAGACTGTCGTTTTCAAAGGGCCAAAACTTTTTTTTGCCCAGATCTTGCATGGTTGTTCACTACAGTCTCGGATGAAGTCAAAGGTGCTTCACCTCTGAGATGTCTGTTGTTTGGGAATTACCACTTGCAATAAAATGTACAAAGACTTTGTTGAACAGTGCCCATGTAAGCGTGGGCCCTGAAGATCACAGTGTAGCTTCTGAAGGCTGCTGTATGGCTTACAAGGAGGACATTTCTCTACTGGGACCGTTTTCTAGCCTGAGCAGAGCTGCAGAACCCTTTCAGGTGATCCCACGGCAGGCCAGCAAAATAGGAGGACTGGTTCCTTTTCAAATCTGGGAGATGGGCTCTGCCTTGTTTTGTGATCAACATTGATCTAATTAATCCTTTTGCTGAGTTCTGGCCACTGACTTTGGCACATAAGGATGTTTTTAAAATGAACACATACATTGCTGGTTGTACAAAGCGAGGAAGTACAGAGGGATCTCAGGGGTTATGTCTCCCAATAACAAATGAGACTAGTACTTTTTTTTGTCTTTGCGCAATAGAAAGCACAAAAGAAAGTCTGGTAAAGATAGAAGCAAAGGGCTAGATCTTAGGGCTGACAACAAACTGCCAACATAATCCAAAATTTTGCCTTTTTTGTTAGGTACAATGTTTTCTCTTTTTGCTGTACTTTTGAGTCTGAAGAGACACAGAGGAAATGGTTCTTTATGAACGTGATATAAGGAACAAGATCCACAAGCTGAAAGAGTCCTCTAGGTCATATCTGGAGCTTGCTTCTTTCTGTAAATCAAATTAATGAATGACTCTAAGCTCATTTAAGTGAAGACTTATTTCCCCCAGTCTCTCAAAACTTGGCAATCTGTAAAGAATATTATCTTTTTTATTTTTTTTTTGTCTCAGTTTCTTAAAGAAAATTAATTAAAGATGACCTTAAGAACAGGACATATAGAAATTGCCCTTGACCACTGGCCAGCAGTCAAGTCTGATTCTGAAATGGAAAATCCGATTTATTCCTCATACATAATTGGCACACTTCATGTTTTATTATTTTGAATAAAACCCACAAAACATGTGGGTTTCCTCCTGTCTCTAATACTGCTTTACATACATGGGATATAGGAAGTATTCTGGAGGAAAATGTGGAGTGAGAACAATTATATACTAATGAGCATTGAGAACCAAATTCCCTTATTTCTCCTACAGACTTGGGAGCACTAGTTGGCAGTTTTCCTGCATATACACTTGTTAATCACAAGTGATCCTGGGTAGGTTCCTGTTCTCCCATCTCCCCTTTTCTCAGCTTCCTCTTCTACCAGATCCCCCTTCCTGCTCTTCCCTATCCCAGATGTTTCCAGACACAAACGATCACAGCAGTTTGGGTGTGCTCAGTGGACAAGCCCTTTTACTGAGGGTGGTGACAGTGGTGAGCTGATTGATTGCCCAGAGAAGCTGTGGCTGCCTTATCCCTGGAAGTATCCAAGGCCAGGTTAGAGGGGGCTTGGAGCACTCTGGGATAGTGGAAAGTGTCCCTGCCCATGGCAGGAGGTGAAACTGGATGATCATTCCGACCCAAACCGTTCTGTGATTCAGGTTTAGGATAACCAACTATATTTGCTTTGGAAATTAAAGAGCAGGGGGTCTGTAGTAAAGACAGAAATGCAGTGTTATTAGTGGTAAGTTTATATACAGTGTTGTGTACGGAAGTTGAAATGAGATTATCAAACGAAGTCCCAGTGCTACACTGTACCAAAAAAGGTTTTAAATACAACCAGTTGTCTTTTGCAAGCTGAAGTGTCACTGAAGAGCACAGTTATGGTCAGAAGATGCAGCTGTTAAAATTGCAAGGTGAGGGGAAGTGAGAGGTGGTGGGAATGAGCTGTTCTGCATTTAGTCATAGATGACTAAATAAAGACAAAATAAAGGTCTACCCAGTCCAGGAAGATCCGATTGTCTCAGATCCAGATCTGGAAATCTGGAGATAGCTGAGGTGTGTGGTTGCAGTTGTACCATGGGTTACCTTTCCTTTGGGTTTTTTTCTGTCCTATATGTAGAGTCATGCCATCAACAGCTATGGCAAGTCCTGTCCCTACTATATCATGCCTTTTGACATTGAAATGGCTGAATCATTGTTAATTTTTTTTAACAAAATTTTGATTTTGTTGGTTTTAGTCACTGATGGATCCTTTTTCACTTCCTTTTTCCCTTGTCTCTCTGTGCTTCGCTGGACATGGCGCATAGGGGAGTTCTCAGGTGTGTATCTCCTGCTCAGTTCTCCTTGTTTTTTTTTTCTGGTTGAGGTCAGATAATGTGGTATACACGTGTGATACTCCCCTGCTCTTGTCCAAACACGGTTGGCTTTGCAGACTTTTCCCACCTTGCCTTGCTTGGCTGCCTCACACTGGTGGGTCCCTGCAGCAGGAAGTCCCTGCTCTGCTCACGTTCCTGCCACCTTTCAACCTGCCTTCTCTTCTGTGGCTGTGGGCAAGTTTTCTCCACAGTGGCACACTAGCCTGTCACTCAAGGTCTTGGGGCTCAAAGGGCTTTTTTTCTGCCAGGAAGGGTACTTGTAGCAGAGGTCAGGTGAGCACAGACTGAGTGAGGGTCCCACTGTCCTCTCCATGGCCTGTGCTGTGAGGAGTCCTTCCACGTGCCAGTGGCTGTGGGGGTTACCTGGTGCAAATCAACCCCCTTTGGGTATTGTAGTGACATTAAAGACACTTTTGTGATGGGTTAGAGTGGCAAAGCCTCTGTCCTTGGTGGAAACTTTGCCTTTCTGTCTCAGGAGTTGGGTGATGGCTCTGTCCTTTGCTGGAGGAGGCTGCTCGCTGCCCTAGGGCCATGCTCTGCCATCAGGTTTGCACCTGCTTGAAAAATACACTTGGGTCCTGATGAAATTTCAATTGAAGTCAAGGGAATCTCTCTTGATTACAGTGCAAACCGGGTAAAATTTGCCCCAAAGTGGCGACCTGGCAGCTGTGGTAGCAACACGTGCCAACGAGCTCTGCCATGTCCCTGTGCTTGGCACTGCTCAATGTGGGCTTTGTGACAATACCAAGAAAGGGACGGCATCATCCCTTCTTCTCATTCAAACTGGTTTTACTGAAAGCGACATTTTGTGTGAACATTCCTCAGAAAACCTCCCACTGAAGTTGGGTTGGAGTTTGTTGCAGTGTGGAGGTGGATTTGGGGCTTTTTAGGTCAGATCAAAGCTTTGATACTCAGCCCCACTTTTGCGTTTTCCCCCTGCTACTGTCCTTTCTTCACCCTCTTCATACTATTGACCTGCCTTTGTTCTGGCAATGGAAAACTCAAGGATGTATCATACAGGGAAAATGATGAAGATGAAGGAAGCAGGTGAGGTCATCTCAAGCTTATCCTGACATGTGTTGTGATAGGACAAGGGGTGATGGTTTAAACAGAAGATGGAAGATTTAGATTAGATATATGAAATTTTTTTTTTGTAATTGGAGTGGTAAGGCTCTGGCACAGGTTGCCCAGAGAAACTGAGACTGCTTCATCCCTGGGTGTGTTCAAGGCCAGGTTGGGTGGGGCTTAGAGAAGCATGGTCTAGTGGGAGATGTCCCTGCTCATGGCAGGGGACTGGAAATGGATGAATTTTAAAGGTCTCTTTCAAGTCAAACCCTTCTGTGACACTCTAACGTAAAGTCCCTGTTAGGTCAGGCTGCTGCAGAACAAGATAACCTTCTACCAAGCATCATGTGTACTGGCAGCACACACTATACATGTGCTGACAAGCTGCTCTGTTTGCTGTTTACAGACTGGTACTTAATGGCTGCTGTTTTTCTCTTCCTTTCTTCCCCTTTGTCCCCATCTCTTTCTGTTCCCTTTCTCGTATGGGATGGCTCTCATAGTACGGGATGATTTCTTTGGTAAGGCAAAGGCCTCTTTTTTTTTTTTCTTTTCTTTTCTTTTTTTTTTTTTCTTTTCTCTTTTCTTTTTTTTTTTTTTCTTTTCTTTTTTCTTTTTTTTTTCTTTTTTCTTTTCTTCCTCTCCTC
>JAYDZK010000044.1:60256-85094 GCA_034509185.1 Euphonia xanthogaster | reverse complement strand
CTTTTGTGCTGTTGGAATATTCTCTGACACACATTGGTCTGAAACATCAAAGTGATTAATTGTCTGCCACTGATTTTTCAAAAGTTTTTTGAAAATGCTGCTTCTTACTCATTCTGGCTGGGAATTTGCTTTTGTCATAAATTCATCCCATTTAACTGTGGGAAGAGGATCTGTGTGTTGGAGTGTTTTGGTGTGTTTTCACTTCTCATGCACTGCCATGTTCCTCTAACTTCCATTTAATTCAAGTTTGTGTTGTTTTTATTTTCTGCAAATACTAATTAATCAGCAAATGACATATCATGAAGACTGTTGATGTCTTTGCTATGAAAGAAGAGAGAGTTCAGAGGGCAGAACAAATACTGATTGTGGGGAGACTTCTTCATGCTCTGGGACCTGTGGTGAGATATGAGCTGCACTCCTTAGCACTGTCCTCCAACAGGGAGAGGCCTCTCTGCCTTCAGCTCTCAGGTGGTCTCTGTTCCTCACTATCAGATAGAGACCTTGGGACTCAGCAAGTCCCTGGTAGTGAGAAACAATCCAGATGTGCTTTTGGTCCCTAAATTTCATTGGTTTTATGAAATACTGAATTCAGCCTTCACTCTTAGCCCCAGATGTGTCAGTGTTCTTGTAAACCAGTCTGCAGACTGCAGTATACATGGATGCCCAAGTGCAAGTGCAGAGTGTCTGCTGTAATGTTGAGTATGGGTCTGAAGTGGTGGAACCCAGAGTTCACATTTTAAACATCTGTGAGAAAGCTGTTTGAGCTAGGTGTAGCAAGGGACAATCTGAAGTCCTATTAAAATTGCTCTAGCAGAAGGTTAATAATGGGGAAGCCTTTTATGTGCATGAAACTCGTCACAACCATTATCCCAAATCATGCAAACAGAAAATTTGGCTTATACTAAGAAAGGAAGAAAATCACTACTGTGCAGGATACCAACTTGGACAGTGTTCTGCTGTCCTCTATGAAAAACCCATAAACTCTACCTTCATTCTGTGTGAGGAATGATAAAAACTCTTTGCAATGGCTCATGGCTGAACCAGGAGTTACTGCCTTGACTTTCCTGATTGCTATTAGTGAAGCTCTCCCCTCTGTCCCTCCCAAAGAGGTCTGTGAAGATTGGGGTGAGAAGCTAGATCTGAGTTTGGATTCTCTATAGGACACTGGTGTCTTTGCTGGTGCTGTTTGGTCATTCAGGTAGAGACACTCCACTTTACACACAAGACACTGGAATCTAGGGAAGCCTAACAAAAGTGATTTCTTTTCCTCAAGCATAAGTTAGGCAGTGCCACAAAAGCTGTATGTTTCTAGGAGAGCAGGTGAAAACTGCCTGGCCTTTCTTTTCAGGAATGGGCAAAGAAGTGGGCAATCTGCTCTTGGAGAACTCTCAGCTGCTGGAGACCAAGTAAGGAACTGTTGCATGCTCTGACCTACCTGCCTGGTTATAAACAAGATGTCACCTTGGAGTAGGTGTTGGCCAAAACTCCTGCCTCACTTGTTTATCTAACTGGTTGTCCTGAATACTTGTTCCTTCACTTGTAGAAGAAGAATTGCTCTCCTAAGCTGTTTCCTAGCTGTTTCCTTTCTGCAGACACTTGGATAAAGCCTCTAGGCACGTGCTGGTAGGGCCTGATGCCATCTGAGATAAGTTGCAAGCTTTAAATTCAGTGGGAATCCATGTGTTGGTCTGAGCCTCTGTGAGGATGTTGCTGATAATAAGGTTTTATTTGCAAGGTTTGTTATTAGGAAAAAAAAGAATTGTCATTATTGAGTTCTTAAATATTTCGTAGTTGATGGAGGAAAAGCAGACAATGTAATGAAGTTGGTTTTTTGAGAAAAGCTTGCAAACCAGCTATTAAAGTTGAGGAGCTGGGAAGAGGAAAGCCAAGTACTCCCAGGGGAGAGCTGGAGAACCTACCGTAATGGGAAGCTACTGATTTTATAAATGTAAGATGTTTTGGAGCTGATTGGAAATGCATATTTCTATTTCCATCAGTTGCAATTATCCTCAATTGCAGATGACAGCAATTCTGAAGGGTATATTTCAGACTTTCATTCTGCCAAAAATAGATAGGTTGCTCTACACATGCCTTCTTCAGTGTTCTGTCATCTTCCGAAGGAGAGGTTGGTTTGTTAGTCAGGATATAGGAATGGCCAAACCTTGTCCTGAACAATTATGGTGACTTGTCTGTTATTCTGGAGCTCCATCTTCCCAAAGTTTAATTTCCCTTGAGTCATAGCTGGACTGAATTGTTAAACACACTTGTTTCAGCGCTCCTAGTAGCATCTGTGGCTTTAGTTAAAGATCTCTTTTATGGATAACTGCTAGTTTTGGGCATTTTTGCTTATTGTCCCTTTCCAACCTTTAAGAAATGCTTTGAACGTTGTGAAGAATGATTTGATTGCCAAGGTGGACCAGCTGTCTGGGGAGCAGGAGGTGCTGAAGGGAGAACTGGAAGCAACAAAGCAGGCCAAAGCCAAAATAGAAAACAGAGTCAAGGAGCTGGAGGAGGAGCTAAAGAGGTGAGTGATTACCCCCCTGCCCCAAGAACTGGGAGTGAAGAGTGGTAAAGCCACCTCCTCTGTTTTACGCTGGTTCATTAGTGGGATTAGCATTGGCATTCAAAGGTACTTCAGAGAGCACAAGAAGGCAGGATTAGGGTTCTGAAGGAGCAACTCCAAACCCAGGCTCCCTAGAGTGGAGCATTTAGGGTATAAACTTGCAATTAAAAGCCAACCAACCAACAACAACCAAAACCACCCAAAAAAGGGAGTTTCAAGACCAATAGTTTTGAAGGAAACTGCCAAGAACTTGATCCTCCTAGCAACCAGGATGGCTGTGAGAGAAGTGAATGCCCATTCATTTACTGAAAGAGCTCATACAGAGTTGCACAAGAAATATTTAAATGCCTATATCAGTAATTGTTTCATTGCTTATGTTAAGAGTGAGAAGAGACAGAAGAGGTTCTAAAGTCTGATATAGGAATATGCCACTTTTAATCTTCCTTTCAAACTTGAGAAACTAAAGCTCAACTGCCCAGCAAAGCCTGGGATGGTTTCACATCCATTCACACAAAGCTGCCTCCTGGAGCTCAGAGCAGAACAGTTCCATTGTGGCTGGCTGTACATGACTGCAGGTGCTCAGGGTAGAGGGCAGGGTTTGTTCTCCAGCTGGAATCCAGAAGGTTCTGTAGTCTGAGCTCAGAATCACCAAGAAAAACACAGACTGGTCTCTTTATTGTTCAGAATGTCTGAAATGAAAGTAGTCTTGCAAGCAGGGAGATTTTTTTAAATGCCTTTTGTAATGCCTCATAAGGTAGGAGTTCAAAGAAACTGAAAGCACTCACTTAAATACTTTCAGTATTTTTTATCAGGATTTGGTGTTCTTCACCATTTTGGCAAACTGTTCTTCACGTTAGGGGCTTTTTTCACTGTATTGAATCACAAAGAATCTACTGAAACCAGAAGCAGTCCAGCAGAAGCATTTAAGCCAGAATTTTCCCTATTGAAAATGGCTCAGTTCTCATCAAATATTTGAATGCAGATGCTGGTTCAGAAACAGAAACTGGCTGAATTCTTCCAGTGGTCAGTATTTTGGTGCTGACAACAAATGTTTGAAAAAAAAGGGGTGAGGTCGGTGAAGCTGTTTGGAGTAATGTGCTGGAAGAGGGAGGGAAAATGCCAGAGAAGCATCTCAGAATTTGTACACTTGGTACACATGGTGATGGATGCAGCCAGACTTCCCATAGCTGGTTCTTTTCCCAAAGCCAGTCATGGTATCACTTGCTGTTTTGATCCCTTTCTTCCTTTTTCCTAGAGTGAAATCTGAAGCAATTGTTGCCCGACGAGAGCCCAAAGAGGAGGTGGAGGATGTAAGCAGCTATCTCTGTACAGAATTGGTATATGACATTACTAAAATGCCTGCGGGGAAAGGGGGTTGATTTACTTACCTGTATTGCTTCATGTATATGAATCCTGAGATGCAGATTGATGTACCTTTGTTAGCAATGAGGGCAAGGGTGGTGAATGGGTTGTGGCTGATGAGCAGGAAATCCCTTCATACAACTTTCAAACCAGAATCTGGTGCGGTGGAGCAGCCGACCCAGTGGCAGTACAACTGTGCAGGATGTAGTTTCTGTGGCTGGTGCTAGAGCACTGCCCTGCTCAATACCATGCTAATTTAGAATCAAAATCTAGTGTGCAGTGTGGATTCTCTCAGGGTGTTATGACTGTCAGGCTTCTCCAGAATAGCCTGTCCCCATGTAGGCAATGAAGATGTAGCTGTGAGGACATCATGCAGTGAAATCCAGCTTACACAGTCAGATTTGCAAGAGTGACTACCACCATGTCTTAATGCTGCGCTTTTCTTGTTAATTCTTTTCCATAAGCCAGTATTGCCTGTTACAGCGTACAGGCAGAGAAGGCTCATGGGCTGTTCTTCTAGGACAGCTCTTGAAACTGTTTTGACTGGGATAGAGGCTGTTCAACAAAGACCAACTGTAGCTGAAAAAAAAAAGGCAAATCAAGCAGTAACAAGATTTCCTTGTAAATGTCCCTGCTAGGACAGGGAATTCAATACATTTACTTATGTCATGTTACTGTTTTCTTTCTTACACAAGGTATCAGAGCAGGTTCAGTTTTAGCCTAGGTCTCTTAACTGTCTTGGAGTGAACTTGGTCTGTTGAGAATTTTGGTAGATGGGAGCATTTTCAAGTTGTGCTCATGAGCTGCTGAAGAGAGTTGGATTTGTTTTCAGTTGAACGGACAGGAGGTCTGGTTCTTTTAGTAATTTAAAAAATAATTGATAAATTCCTTTTTGTTTATACAGTTCTTGTTTTGACTAGTCATACAGATTTGATTCAAAGTCCAGGGAGGCTAGAAAGGGACTTGGTTAATTTGTGCTGTTCCAGCTCTTAGCAGCACTTAACAGCCAGGCTGAGCTTGGGAATTGCCACAGTCTAGCACAACCATGTGCCACCTCCTAGTAATGAGTTCCCAAAACCCTTGCAGTCTTTATTTTGGGCAGATATTTTTTTAGTCTTGTTGTTCTCATTTTCCACTTTTCTAAAGAAACAAAACGGACTTTTACTCATTTTGTTCCCAACCCAAAGCTGCCTCTGCCCTCATTGGAAGGTCAATTCGTGTCACCAAAGAGGAAAAGGTGTTTCCTTAGTTTCCTGTATCCTACCTTTATCCATCTGTACTAACAGAATACCTCCTTACACTCCTCCTGAGAGGGCAGGTAGCATTATGTGGTGCTCCCTGCTGCTTGTGGCTGGCTTTGCTACTGAATTGAATCTTCGGTTTCCAAATTTCTGGACCAATAGACTGCTGTCAATTCTTACCATCCCTTGCAGACTATCAAAGCACCTTGCTGGCAATAGTCCCACACTGGGGTGTGTGTATGTGAGGGCTATGTTTTCAAGTTGGTGGTGATTCTCATTCTAGTTTCCGTGGATTTGCTGAACCCATGGAGGTCCATGGCCATAGTTTGGAGCTCACTGTCTGAATTAGCTCCTCATATGGGGTAATGGGGGTGAAATCAAACAGGGCAGGAGAAGAACTAACAAATATGTGTCTGTTCCTGACATGCCCGGTACTAACCTCAATCCCATTCCATCTTTTGTTGGCTGAAGCAGTGCTCCTCCCCTCTGCAGGACAACATTCCCATTGCCCAGCGTCGGCGCTTCACCCGTGTGGAGATGGCCCGGGTCCTGATGGAGCGCAACCAGTACAAGGAAAGGCTGATGGAGCTCCAGGAGGCTGTCAGGTGGACAGAGATGATCAGGTGAGGCTGGGTGTTGGGTACCATTCCTGTTTAGGACAGAACCTGTTCATGTTTTACCTTGTGGTCAATGCATCCCTTACCAACACAGGGTTGAGAAGTACTGGAAGTTTTCCAGACTGTAGATGCTTTTCACCTAATACCAATTCTTTCTCTCTTGTTCCTGAACATGGGCTGCAAATCTCATGTTGCCGCCGTTATTTGGAGACACTGGGCAGTTGTTTGTCTTGCTTGTTTCTTGTGTGCTTATTAATTTGGGAGAAGCTCTAGGGAGGAGTATTGCTTCTGATTGATGAGTTCTAAAGGCTACGGCTTGAAGTGACTCTAATGCTACGTTCTGTAATTCCCACACTGTCTGTGGCAGACAGTGTTACAGAGAGTTGATAATCATGTTAAACACTCTTACTTGCCTTTCACATCAGCCTTGATACTTAAAGTGGTTGTGTGTGCTTGCATTGAAGACCAGGGCATGTCCCATTCGCTGGTGTCTTTCGAAACATGTTAGAATGAATTCTGACTTTGAACATGGCTTCCTTGAGGAAATGACCTGATGCTTGGCAGAGATGCAGAAATTAACTTGGTTCTGCTGTGTTTGTCTATAGAGCTTCCCGTGAGCACCCATCTGTGCAGGAGAAGAAGAAATCCACCATTTGGCAGTTGTAAGTTCTTTGATGGTTCGTGCAAGATTAAGAAAATGGGGAGTGTTGCCGTTTCTACTTCAGACAACAACTTAATAGACTCTGACATTAATGTCAGATAGAAGTTGGCTTAACCCTTTTGCCTTCAAGGGCTTCCTTTGTCCTTAGTGAAGTTAAAATCAGATCTGACCATGCACATTGATTTTGTTTCACAAGCTGAAAAAGTTCATGAGTATCATGGAATGGAAACTTTCATACTCTGTCCTGGTTTAGGAGGACACACTCACAGTCAGTTGTAATAAAGGGCTGTTTTTAGAAGGTACCTATTTCTGGAAGCTAAAAACACCTTATGCCAATCAAACCAAGAATGTAGGTCTGAGTTTGAAGTAGAGCAGTTTTTGTGACAGGCTTGCAGCCTTTGATCCCAACCTCTTGCTTCCCCTTTTGTGTATCTATGGTGCTTGTCTCCCCAGGCACCTTTTCTCTTACTTGTTGGCCTTTTTCTGTCACTAGTTTCAGCCGTCTGTTCAGCTCTTCCTCCAGTCCTCCCCCAGCAAAGAGGACCTACCCCTCTGTGAATATCCACTACAAGTCTCCCACCACGGCGGGGTTCAGCCAGCGGCGCAGCCACACCATGTGTCAGATCTCCTCCGGCAGCCGCACCCTCGAGTTCTTCCCTGACGAGTGAGTTACAGGGCTGTGCCAAGCCAGGCTTCCCTGCAGCTCTCCCAAAGAACAGCAGTGTTTGAAATAAGCTGTTTTCCACTTCGGAAACAATCTGTGTGATGTTAGTATGTCTCTGTTCTCTGTGGCTTATCTCCCTGAGCTTTCACTCATCAGTAACTATATGGATGGGTTCAGCAAACCTTGTCCTCCCAAACATACAGTATCCATGGCTTTTCAGGCCATGATGGATCATTTCAACAGGGACCACGGGAGCTCTGGCTGGCCCCACTCTAGTTCTGCACTTGTATTTGCAGACCGGGATGGAATGAAGGAGGGTTTTTGTGGTGGAGTGTGATGGCAGCATCAAGACAAAGGAATGAAATGTCTGCACAACCCTTTTGACAAGGGGTTTAAGTGAAGATAAAAGTTCTCTCCACAGCACATTAAAGTTCCAGTACTTGGTTTTAATTTAAACCATGCTAAAAATAAGCCTCTGGGTATCGCTACTAGAGTCTTACCCAAATTCTTTGTGTTGCTGACATGAAGGGAGAAAACTCTTCAGTGCTTTACATGACTTCACAATGTGTTCTGCCATTCCAAAGGTTGTTTGGTTTCACATGGGGTGTGTTTTTATGGAAGGACTTTGGAGAATGTGGTGGTAAAGTAGGATAACTTCTACAATAAAAAGGATTTGTTGAAAAGACACTGGATCTTGTAGAAGGGTAAATTTAAACTTTTTAGATACCCACTGCCCTTATTCCATCTTTTTCTCTGATGACATCTCACAGTCATGCTGTGGTGTCTGAGTACTTCTCAGCAGTGTTTTACATAATGGGGTTGCCCACAGGATTGAATTTTTCTGCTGATGTTGTTTGTACCTCAGAATGATACATTAAAAACCTTTTGAGAGCTGGAACTGACAAACAGCATTTGTTTATATTAAAACATGTCTAAAAGCTCACCCATCAATTTTTGGTTTAAGCTTTGCCAGTGCAAACCTGGAGTTGTTATATTGGAACCAGCAGTTAGTGCATGTTTTCCTTGTCAGCAGACAAAGCTTAAAAAGGGACAGAAAAATCCATAGTTGACTATAATGAGGAGGGAAAGAACTGAAAATGCCTTCCTGATGGAGACATTAGATTAGTAAATTGTAACAGCTCAGCAAGAATTGGTGTGATCTCCTAGATAGGTTTTAGAGAAGGATTATTCCCTGTTTTTGAAGGGCTCTTGGAACTTCATAAGAGGTGATGACAATGACTTGGCTTGCCACATTGCTCAGGTGATGGGTCAGAACTGCCTGTGTCTGTTTCTCAACACAGTTTTTCTGTCTCTGACTCCCTACATCTCTTTTCACAGCTGGATTTGGTTTGCTGTGTGTGCCCTCCCTGATACTGGCCACACTCCCTTCACTCTCAGCTCCTCTCTTTAACCATCAGCTGGGTGATGCTGTGCTTCTCTCCTCAGTGACTGCACGTCCTCGGCACGTCGTGAGCAGAAGCGAGAGCAGTACCGGCAGGTCCGGGAGCATGTGCGGAACGATGATGGGCGGTTGCAGGCTTGTGGCTGGAGCCTCCCAGCCAAGTACAAGCAGGTAGGGACCATGCTCTGGACAGGCTGAGTGGAAGGTGACTTTAGTCATTAACTAGGGACCTTAGTCATTAACTATTTAATTTAGACGTACCATGTGCATATTTTGTTTGTACGATAATTGTAGCACAGACCAAAATGATGTTCTGTATATCTCCACCAAAGTCAATGGAGGGACATTCCTCTGCATGAAAGTACTGAAACCAAAAAGTACCCTAAACCAAAAGTACCCTAAACCAGAATCCAGTTCTTTTAAAAATAAATTTCCTTTGTTATAATTGGGCTGGAACATTAGTTATTTCATTTATACTCCAAGAACTTTAACAGTCATTTAGTATGAAAAACAAATGCAGTTTATGCCCACTTCTTCCCATCAGTAACACAAAATCAAGCAACATCAGCCTCATTTGTTGGCTTGTGACACATTTAACTGTCAGAGACCTCCTGAAAGGGAGGAGCCTGGCAGCATGGCGTGGAGGTTTCAGGCCATAGAGTCATTAAGTTTGGAAAAGACTTTTAAGATCATCAAGTCCAACTGTCATGATGGAAGGGAATGCTAGTGTCCTGACTCTTTGCAGGGAGCATCCTTTCTCTATCAGCAGGGCAATGTGTAGCCTCTGTGGGCCATCACTGGGGCACTGATGATTGTGAGATAGTCTCTTGGGTGTGCTGCTCCTCTTCCCTTAAGGACTCTGTTTCACACAAGATGTGATAGGAAGCCTCAGCAGCAGCCACCTCTGGTTGGTTTTGTCACACTGATTCCATCTCTCTTGCTGTATCCCGGTGTTTGCAGCTTTATACTGTCTTTTTTGTCTTCTCTCCCCCTAGCTGAGTCCCAATGGTGGTCAGGAAGACACTCGCATGAAAAATGTCCCTGTGCCTGTATATTGTCGCCCACTAGTAGAGAAGGACCCAACTATGAAGGTATGTTGTTTCTGCTTACCATGCAGTCCAGAAAGGGGACATGAACTAAGCAAAGGATTTGGGTCACTAAACCTGCCATTTTTACAACAATCTCTATTCTTCTGACATTATATATTCCAAATTTTATCTTCCACTTCCTTTTTTTTTTGAATGGTGGTTTGTAGTGAATGTAGGAAAAAGTATTTTAGGACAAAATTCTCAGCTGGTTCTGGTTGCTAGGTTCCCTGCTGCTCCCTGACATCTTTTGCTTTTTTGAGACAATTCATCAACAACAGCAACATGTTATGCTTCTAATGCTTTTGCTAAGACTCCTCAGGGTGTAGTGAAAACTAATATAAAAATTCATGAAAATGACCAAGTGAAAGTAAAAACACATCTCATCACTCCTTAGATTCTACCGTTGACCAGAATTCATTGGTAATAGGCCAGTGTTATCTGGAGTAGATTTTTGTGAAGCCAATTCTATTAATACTAGAATGTTTTGAGTAGAATTGCAGTTGGGCATAAGCGGTCATTTGTGTAGGTGGCAGACTTACCTGCTGTAACTGGTTGTTTTGAAATAGTTTGTCGTTACTTCATTCAGAGATGATTTTTAGAAGTAATCCTGATGGTTAAATTTTAAGAAAATTTTTATGCTGTTGTTTCTAGAAGGCTCTAGGTGTGATCTTTAGATAATGTTCTGTGCAGCATCTTTTCTTTAAGGTTTTGGATAAATCTAGTATTTCTGTAGTCCTCTTCCAGGCATTCTCTTAAAAAGCTCCCTGGAAATAATTCATAGGAGGTTAGCTGGATTTGATTTCAGAAAACTGCTTATTTGGGAGCTAAACCAGCAGACTGTTTTTCCACACTTCCAGAGATGGGGCAGCCACAGGCTTCTCTCTGGGTAACCTCACCAGCCTCACACCCTCACAGGAAAGAATCTCATTCTAATACTTCATTTAACCTCTCGTCTGTCAGTTGAACACATTAAACATCTGTCATGTCCTGGCTAGCATTGCTGCAGTGACTAAAAAGCAGTGATGTTGCTGGGTAGAGATCCTCTGCCTTACCTCTATCAATCCGGATATTTTCTAGTAGAAATCATCAAGATCTGGTGTTTCCAGCAAAATGTTTTAGATGTTTGACATTTAACAGTTCTCCACAAAGGTGCCTAAATTCAGAGACCATGGAGCCTGCAGAATTCTTAGTTCAGATTCCTGCTTCTGTTTCTTAGCTGTGGTGTGCAGCTGGAGTAAATCTCTCAGGATGGAGACCTTTGGAACAGGAGTCTGGAAATGGGCAGAAACTAGATCCTGGGCATGATCCTCTCACCTGTGACAGGGAAGTGGAAGGTGACAACAACAAAAGTAACCATACATCTCCTGAGAAAAAAAAGGTCAGAAAATAAAGTGAATTTTTTTCCCTCTGATGTTTTTTCTCATTTCATCCCTATCATACCCCCTCTCTCAGTATCTTTGTATTATGCCCTAAAGTGCTCTTGTACTTGTGGGACTGTGCTGTGGTGTGCTGGCTCTTCTGTAACTTTTGGTGTGATTTGGGACAATTCATCCAGTATAAAGTTTTCCAACTTTTGCTTTTGAAACGTTTGGAATTTTGAATAAAATCCTAATAATAAGGGCAATGAAATGCTTGATTGAGGTTGCTAGGAAGATTTTATAGCCGTCATCATTGTAAATTAATAAACACGTTCAGGCAAAGCTTTGTTAAAAGAACACTGTCTGTGAGTCCATTTGGGCCTCTTGAGATTTAATCCAGTTCTGGTTTTTGGTAGCCTTAAGTGATTTTTTGGGTTTTTTTCCTGTTTAAAGAACCAAGCTGTAATTTGCAGATAATCATGCAATATTTTATGGTGTCTGGTTTGTAGGGTTTTTCTCCACACCTGTCTTATACTGCTGCCTTATACTCTCCCGAGGGCAGCTTGCTTAAGCTGATCAGTTGGGTGCATCCCAGACTCACAGCATTCTGAATGACTGAATATTCAGTGATACATTTAACAGACATCTCAACAGAAAAATTAGTGGCCACATTGCTCTTGCCCTAAGCAGTCAGACAGGCTCTTTGGCCAGTGCTCTGGATACTAATACAGCAACATGAATGGAATCAAATTAATAAAAATAAAAATATAACTGATTAGACAACAATATAAAAAAGAAAAATTTCTTCTATAGTTCTACTGTAGAATAGAATATATAATTTAAAATAAATTACACCATGTGTAAGTGTCGCCAAGCACTGTTAAGCTCAGGTTGATCCAAGAGAAGTGCTGATCATGCCCGTGTATGTCTGCTCTCCCAAAGGCAAAGGAGCTCCATGAGATGGATGCCACATCCAGCCGTGTCTGGATCCTCACTAGCACACTGTCAACCAGTAAAGTCGTGATAATTGATGCCAACCAGCCTGGCACAGTGGTGGACCAATTCACTGTCTGCAACGCTCACGTGCTCTGCATCTCCAGCATCCCCGGTGAGTGCAACCCAGGCTGGGGTCTGCACAGGGTCCCTGCCCCACTGAGGAGTAACAGACGTCCTCACTTGGGAGCTAAACCCTGGGCTGTGTTGTGTTCTGTAATTGTTCCCCAAAATCATAACCCAGATCTTGCCTTCCTGTAGGACCTTTCTGTGGAGATCCCTCCCTGTTCAGTGTTCAGTAAGTCTTTCCTTTGGTACACAATCTTTGGGTGTTTTTTGGAAGCAGGAGTGAGCCTGGTCAGGCATGGAAGGGCTCTGTAGCTGCGTTGGATACTGATACTAGGGATGAGGGGATCTGCTGTGGATCAGGCTGCTGATGGATGGTGTGGTGCTTCCCCAGGGTGGTGAACCCTGAAGGATCAGAATCTCCCATCATTAGGGTGACCTCAAGAGTACATTAAATCAGCAATGATTGCTTGACTTACACAAGAACCTGCTCTTTGCCTTCAGCGGCCAGTGAAAGTGACTATCCCCCAGGCGAGATCTTCCTGGAGGGGGATGTGAATCCCGAGGAGTCAGCTGGAGCAGATGGTGTCTTGGCAGGGATCACGCTGGTGGGCTGTGCAACCCGCTGCAATGTGCCACGAAGCAACTGTTCCTCACGTGGGGACACACCTGTTCTGGACAAGGGACAGAGTAAGTTTTGGGGTGTAAAACTTAGTGACATATCAATTACAGCTAAGCCTGTACGAGCTCATGGTGTTACAGCCACATCTTCTTGTCCCCAAGTTAAGCACTTCAGAGGCCTCCAGAATTTTGTTACTATAATACAGGACTGCCAAAGGCCCTTTTGGTACATTTCTTCTTAGAGCCCTCCTTTCTTCTTTGATTCACATGCTACAGCCTGGTTGCAGGAGTCATGCAGCAGAGTATTTTTGGCATGTGAGGTGTTTGCCCTGCTACAGGTGCTGCTGTTCTGATTTGTTCCCTGAATGTTGGGAAGCCAGTTGAGCTCACATGCAAATCATACTGCTGCCCTTGCTGACTCCATACTGCAGTGACAGCCTTGGAGCCCTTCCAGTGCTGTGCTGTGCTAGTCACTGATTATGCTTCACTTTAAAATAGTGTCTCTTTCCCATCCAGGCAGAAGATACCTGATGAGCGGCTGTGTCTGTGGCACAGGCTCAGGGCTAGATTGAGTTTGGCAAGGAAAGATAAATTAAAGAATTGACAGCCTGATATCTATACAGTTAACTCACCAACTGATTCTTCAGTATGTTTCACATTGTTCATTGTCCTCCAGGTGAAGTGGCTCCTGTCTGCAATGGGAAGATCAACCAGTCTCAATCTACTGAGGAGGCAACAGAGGCTACAGAGGTACCAGAAAGCAGTGCCAGTGAGGCAGAGCTGACACAGGCCCGGCCTGGGCCCCTCACCGAGCATGTGTTCACAGACCCTACCCCAGCCCAGGCACCCAGGCAGAATGGGTAGGTGAGCTGGGGTCAGAGTAATGGTTCTGTTCTATTACTGATCCGTTTTCATAAGCTGTGTGATAAGAGAAGCAGCCTGATCTTCTGATAAAGTTCAGACTTCTATCAGTTTTGTGCCCAAGCAATTTTATAGACGGGATAACAGGGAAGGCAAAAAATGTAATGAAAACAGACATGGCTCAGCCTGCAACTGACTGGGTCAGCTGTTAAAATGCACATATATGAGCTCTCACTATGAACAGACCTCCCAAAGTACACGTACACTTCATGTTCTTACTGAAGGAGCTTACTGATATGTGTGTAGAAATGATGATTGATTTATTCTAGCAGTACCTCTGATGTGCTGTAAAAGTAACCAAGAAAGCGTATTCACCACTCTTAAGATAAAAAAGCTGATGTGATGGCCTGAAGAACAGGATGGAAGTCTTGGATGCAGATTGTTCCTGAATGCCAATGTTGTTCTAAGTTGCTTCTGTTGAAGCTGCAAATGAACAGAGAAAATATTGTTTGTGTAATAGTCTTGCTAAACTCAGTTAGGGTCTGTAGATTTGAAGTACTTGTTGTTTGTAAGGGGAGGAGAAAGGAAATACTGTAAATTACAGATTTGCAGTTGAAAACTACCAAAGAGAAGGAAATGATTTGTGTCTTCAAGGGCCCATACTTGTCTGTGAGTGCCAGGCTGTGGGCCTAGGTGGGCATTCTGTGCTCTGCTGCTGCTAAATCTCTAACACTGTTCTTTTGCCTCTTCAGGGAGAACGGGCAGCTGAAGATGGAGCCCAGCACAACACTGCCAGATCAGGAGTCAACCAGGGATGCTGGGACCTGCACCAGCGCCGCCCCCACCATGTGGCTGGGAGCTCAGAACGGCTGGTGTGTTCCCCTTGGGCTGGCAGATCTCTGTGTCACCTCCCTGCTCTGGGCTCTATTTTTCAAGTCCACACACCTTTTGTTCACTGCTTGTTTCTGGAGAAGGTTTTCATTCCTCATTTCATTGCTCACCATAGTCTCAGGGATTTAACATCACTTTCTTACCTCACCTCCACCTTTCCTACCAGAAGGGAAGACTCAAACTGGGGCAGGCTGAAGGTGTGGGGCTCTGCTGCTAACCCTCCCCAATTTGTCCTCTCTCACAGGCTTTACGTGCACTCGGCTGTGTCCAACTGGAAGAAGTGTCTGCACTCAATAAAGCTGAAGGACTCTGTGCTGAGTCTGGTGTAAGTGTGTGTTCCAAGGGACCTGAAGGAGAAGGTTTAGGGCCTGAGTGATGCTTTAGAGCTCGTGGTTGTAGACTTACAGAATCAGAGAATGGTTTGGGTTGGAAGAGGCCTTAAAGATCCTCTTGTTTGAACTCCCTGCCATGAGCAGGGATACCTTCCACTAGACGAGGTTGCTGCAAGCCCCATCCACATTCCCAGCCCCAAACATTTCCAAGGGATGTGGCAGCCCCAACTTTTTATTTGCTTTCCTAAGTGCATTGTTTTGTGAGAGAAGTTTCCCAAGGTATTTGTAATGGGAAAGCCTCATACCAACCCATTTTTCTGCTCAGTTGAGGTCCTGACCTGATTCAGTGAATACATGTCTAGCAATATCAAGAGGAAGTAAGTGGGGAGGAGAAAGGCAAAATTTCACTGAGGGGTAAATTAGGGGGAATTTGTTGAAATTGGTGGTGTTTGTATTGTGAAGGAGAAGAAGATATTTTCCGTCAACAGAAAACTCACAGATGTGATGATCTTACTGCAGTAAAGGTAAGAGGTGTGACCTCTTGCAGGATGTTCCTGCAATGCTAAACTGACTGGGAATTCTGGAGACTATGTAAAGATGGTGTGTATAGATGGCAGGAAGAGTTTTTGAGTCCCTCATTTCTACTGCATTTTTTATGTATTTACTATTGTGTTATTTCAGGCATGTGAAAGGGAGGGTCCTGGTTGCTCTGGCAGATGGAACACTAGCCATATTCCATCGGGGAGAAGGTAAGAATCAATGTAATAAAGAAAACAAAGTTTGACAGTGGATTAAATGCTCTTCCAAGGTGAGAAAGTTGCTGGCTGCTGGGGTACAAACACTGAGTTAAAACACATGGCTATTATACACATCATCACTATCCTAAACCATCTCAGCTGTACTCTAACACCACTTCTTGAGCTTTTCTGAACAAAAATGTGTGTATGTACTGTGTAGTACATGTGGAGTAAATGTGACACTTTTAAGAATACATATGCTGTGCAGTTGTTTGAGGTACACTTAGTAAATTCAATTTCTGGTCCTCTTCACTGCTGTGGGTTTTGTTTCCTTATGGCTTGAACAGTCTTAGCTATGTTCACATTTGACAGCGCATGGGGATTTGCTAACTATGACTCTTAGTTAGAAGAACTTAGTTATTCATTGAGTAGCAGTTCATTCAGCAAACAGAAATATAGAGACTTCTGGGCTTGTGCAATTCAAATTTTGATTCAGCCTTTGTCATGAGCTCAAGCCTGACCATTGACACATCAAAATTGTTCCCATCAGAAATAAGATAAAGCTTCATGACATAGAGGCTTCCTGTCTGTGAAGGACACAATATCTGCCTGGTTATTAAAAATAAGAGAGAAGGGAGGATTCCATTAAATTCCTGGTTAAATCCTGAATTTCCTGGATTTAACACTTTGGGGGAATTATGTTGTAGGTCTGTGATGTGAGGAAGCCTCACCACAAGGACTGTATGGCCCATTTCCTTTTAAGTTTCTGCATAATCTTGTTCAGCTGTCTTCCTTCTTCTCTCACTGCTTTTGTTGTAGTTAAAGAAGCCTGTTCACTTCATTGCAATAAAGGATGTTTAAATTGGCCTGATTTGAGAGCTGTCGGGCATCAAACTAAACTTTATTGTTACGTTTCATAAGTGTAAGGCTGTGCCCGAAGCAGGAGTCATAGGAAGGTCTCAGACATAAGCAAACAGAGCATTTGAGTATCAGCTAAGCCTGTATATCAAGATATATATAGAAAGGTAGAGGATTCTGTTGTATGCTCACATGTCATGGAGGAGATGCATCTTTCCACACTTGTTTTTTAACTCAGATGGCCAATGGGATCTCAGTAATTACCACCTGATGGATCTTGGCCACACTCACCACTCCATCCGTTGCATGGCTGTGGTCTATGATAGAGTCTGGTGTGGCTACAAGAACAAAATCCATGTTATCCAGCCGAAGACAATGCAGATTGAGGTAAGAGAGCACATACGTGGCTATGCGTGCACACACTTGTGTGGTATTTATTCTTAACAGCTCTTGACCAAGATTGTCAGTCTGGGTCATATTATGATCAAATCTGCCAGGGGCTATTTGTTCCTTCCTCCCTTTGCGGAGCATAATTCTATCAGTAAGTCTAAACTGACAATTTTCTTTGCCTTCACTAGGGAGTCTGTGGGGCCATGTACTGTCCAAACATAGGTGTTTGTTTTACAGTGACTCTTCACATATAATCTGAGGCTTCTCCATCTTTAGGCATTGTGGGACAAAGGAACAGTACAGTTAGCAAGCCCCTGGGATCCCATTAAGAGAAAACAATGTTTAGAGCCTTTTGGATGAAAATCAGTACAGTGGTATTGGTACAAATCTGAGAGTACTTGAAATAATTCTGATTGAGGAGAGAAGAAGTGCTTGCTCTGAAGTTCACATTAGTGAGCCAAAGCAGTTTGATCTTTGGAATTTATCCTGGAGTTGTGTGTTTTCCTTTTCTATCAAGTACATTGAAAGCTCTTGGCATCTAAATGTTCTTGCTCCTGAAGTGGTCTGAAAAGACCATCAACTCTGCAAACCTGCCAGACAGCTGCTCAAGCAAAGGATTTTTTGTGTACAGTAATGAACTGCTGGGATCAGCTGGCATTAACACAGCTTCTCCCAAGATCTTTGGAACCCAAACAAGTAATCTCAGTTGAAAATTGAGTATGTGTATATGTGGAGTATAGATAATGGGAAAACTTCTGTGAACTCACATTGGTATTTTAGAAATCCTTTGATGCTCATCCTCGTCGGGAGAGCCAGGTGCGACAGCTGGCATGGATTGGAGATGGCGTGTGGGTTTCCATCCGCCTGGACTCCACGCTGAGGCTCTACCATGCCCACAGCCATCAACATCTGCAGGATGTCGACATTGAGCCTTACGTCAGCAAGATGCTAGGTGAGGGTCTGTTGCTTACTGAGCTCAAGGCAGAATTTGCCCAAAGCAGACCTTGCCCAAAGTCATCACTGACTGCCCAACTCTCATTCATGCTTCCTAGGCACTGGAAAGCTGGGCTTCTCCTTTGTCCGGATTACAGCCTTACTCATTGCTGGCAACCGCCTTTGGGTGGGCACTGGGAATGGTGTTGTCATCTCCATTCCCCTGACTGAGAGTAAGTGACATTTATTCAATGTACTCCTGCATCTCTCCTAAAAAAAAGAAGCTTTTAGGTGTTATTTCTGCAGCATGGCAGGTGGTTCAAGCAGGCTGATGCTTTCCTGACATTTGACACCATTTAATCATAGCCATTTCAGGGAGAAGAGCCCAGAGTATGAGCAGCCCTGGACCTTGACAGAGCAGAGTGATGTGAACTGATTCTGTAGCTACTGTGAAACAGGAGAACCAAAGCTTTGGGAATTGTAGTAAGTCACCAAAAGGAGGTCATGGGATGAGAAGTCACCAGGAAGATCTCCTTGGAAATTCCACTTTGGCCTAGTCATCTAAATGTCTCCATAGCAGAAAAGCTCCATTTACTCAGATTAGGGATCAGCTTTATCAATCAAGTAGAAATAGGTATCCTACACCAAGTGCAGCCTGCTGAAGGGACCCAGCAGTAAGAGTAAATAGGTGAATCTCTGGAGCTGGAAGTTTAATTGAAGCTCTTACTAGTCCTGTTCTGAACCTGCCTGTCAGCATCTTATTTTGAAGGTCTTATCCAGATCACCACGGGGAAGTAGAATTTGAGACTTATTGCAATTGCTTTCAACAGAGAGCAACCAAATGTGCATTTTCTCACCAATGCTCATAGGAAAGCTGAGAAACAAATACCTCTTGTGTAAAAAGAGCAAACCTCTTGTAATCCTCCTGGAAGTCAGACTTGGGATGGTCTCCTCTGAGGGCAATGAAGTTGGATGTGTCTGGGGTTAACACTAGGAGGGCAGTGACACAGTCCTGTTCATGCATTTTGGTCATTGCAGTTTTGGTCTTGTTTCTGAGTTCCTTTTGAAGCCCATTCTGTCTTAAGGCTGCTGTCCTTGTTCTGAGTTAAACTTTTTCCCTGCCGTAAACCAATTGCTTTATCCTCATGTGTTCCTGTAAAAAATGTGGTAAGCAAGAAAATCTGACTAAAAATGTAGCAGTGGATCCTTGTGACACGGTCCCTCTCCCACCTCAGATACCACGTCTGTCCCTGTATGGTAAGAGCAAAGTGAGCAAGAATGGAGTTAGTGTCAACTAATAGGAGCTTCTGTAGTGGTTTCTCTGGGCTTTATACTATTTTTGTTGCCCTCAAATTATCTCCCAGTAATCACCTTTTTTTTCTCTCCCATCCTGCCTGTCACTTCCCATGCCCCTCTGTGTTCCTACTCCCTGCCTGTGCCTAGCTGTAGTCCTCCACCGCGGCCAACTCCTTGGGCTCCGGGGTAAGTCCATTGCCTCCCCTCCACAGCTGTCATTCCTTTTGCACCCATTTCCCTATGTAGTCATTCTCCCACCTTCCATTCTGCCATTCAACTTCTCTCCATCCATTTTTCCTCATCACTCTTTTGTTTTAAGTTGCATTAGAGAAAAGCAACCAGAGACAGTCATGTAAATATCCTCATTTCCCACAGCTATAAACAATGTTTTCCATCTCATTGTTGATCCTTCTGGTTTTTTGTGTTGAGGACAATTATTCTTCAACAGTGGTTCCCTTACTGTGGTAGACCAGTTTGAGATGGGGACAGAAAAGTTTCATTCAGTCAGAAGCAGGAACCAGGAGTAGAGTGTTCTTCCAAGGTCTCCCTTGGTCATCCTTTGTTTTCCAGTGATGCTTCTTTCATCAGTTTCAGGCCAATGGCAGGTGGTGCTATGGCACCTGTCAGCTGTAAGTTATCAAACAAGAGATCAAACCCAACGGGACTTGATAAGCATGAAGAATTTATTAGGTTTGTGCCAGTTAAGGCAGGATCTCAGTTCAAATTCATGCCTTTCCGGGGTCAGAAATTAAAGGGGTTTTTTTCTCATTCAAAGACATTCATGTGCCTGTCCAGATGCATTATCAACACTTATCCTTTTAAAGCATCTGATATTAGTTGCAGAAAAAAGCCAGATACTGTACACACATTGACTCTCATTCCTCCATCAAAGTAGTTGTACTTGTCCCACTGTCCTGGCTTGAACCTGATAGGAATAGTCTCTTTTGTCCAAGTCACGTAACTGAAATTCACCCAAAGTTAAAACACAGAACTACAGATAATTAATGAATTCACAGAACTACAGATAATGAATGAATTCACTTTTTTACAGAAAAGTGAAAGCTGCCTAGTTTCATATTATTCCTGTTGTACTGATGTGGGTGCATGCAGAAGGAAAGTGTCTCCCACCCTGAGCTGAGAGCACTGGTCCCTGTTGCTTGGTTAGTGGAAACTCACATTCTTGGAGCCTGGTCATGAAGGATGCAGGGCCCTGAGCCCTCCTTGAAAGCTGTGGATGGTGAGCATCTGAAAGATGTTCATTGCTGGAGCAGCTGACAATTTGGTGTCGTGGTTAAATCAAAAAATGAGGAAGGACATCCACTTCTGTGATGCCTCTGAATGGGCTGAGAGGCTTCACCAGACCCAAAGACTGCTTTCAGCAGCATGTGTGCTTATTACAGGGTATGTGCAAAGGACTTGACTTGGAATTTGAGCAATGCCACTAATCCAGAGCAGTAATTCTCCTCCAGCTGCCTTCTGGGGACAGTGGACAATTTGGATACCCTGCCAGCTACAAAAGACAGAGGTTGATCCTAGGACAGTGGGTTATTTCTGGAGGCTGAACAGGATCACTGCTGGTGACACCAGTCTAGCTTGCCCCAGGCTAAAAAAGAGGGACTGTGTAATCTGCTGTGGTCTCCTCCATTGTATCATTCATAAAAGACCTTTAAAGAGACCAGCACCTTTAAAGGTTTTTCTTCGCAGCTCCTGAGTTTTCTCTCTGATTGAGTCCATTTTGTAAAGGGGACTCATAGCTATCACTGGTGGTGTTCTTGCTCTCTCTCCAGCCAACAAGACTTCACCAACCTCTGGAGAGGGCAGTCGCTCTGGTGGGGTCATCCACGTGTATGGTGATGACAACAGTGACAAATCTGCCAGCAGCTTCATTCCCTACTGCTCAATGGCTCAGGCACAGCTCTGCTTCCATGGCCACCGTGATGCTGTCAAGTTCTTCGTCTCTGTGCCAGGTAAGCACATCTCTCCCTCAGCAGGCGCTTGTCCCCCCATCCCTTTTGTAGCAGGGGCTGGAGCTGGTCTGCAGCAGATTAGGGTCCAGGCCATGGCCGACAATTCCTGTGGTTCACACATCTGTACTTATACTGGAGTGACTGCCAGGTTTGACTAGCAGAAAGAATTGATCTGCACAATGTGTTTGTGTGCATGTGAACTGTGTGGGAGCTGAGCAGAGGCACGGACAACACCTCTGTCCTCTCTTAGGCAATGTCCTTGCGACCCTGAATGGGAGTGTGTTGGACAGCCCTTCAGAGAACCCCAGCACAGCAGCCACTGAGACAGAGGGTCAGAAGCTGAAGAACGTCCTGGTGCTGAGTGGAGGAGAAGGGTATATTGATTTCCGGATTGGTAAGTCCCCTTGGTGGGAGGCATCTGGAAAGGTAGTGGGTGCATAGCTCTGGTTATGGAGTGAGACATCACTTGTGGAGAACCAAAGCAGAAAAGCCCCACACTGCTTCTACTGCATCTGGCTGTGAGGGCAAATAAGGATGTTCCTTGCACAGCACAAGGATGTCGACCTGTGCTCTGTGGCTGCAGTGCCACATGGCTGTAGTGATGCCTACAAAATAGAGAGCAAAACAACACAGTTTTGAGATTATGTTAATATAGGAAGTAATATAAAAGCAGGTCTTTAACTGGAGGAGGCCTCCAGGTGCAATAAACACACGTGATACAGGACTTCTACACTTTTGTAAGTTAAACAAATTAGCATATTTAACAAATATTGTCCAATTAGAAGAGCAGTTGGTTACATAATTTTCCTCAGGTTCTGCCCCAGTGGAGTTGGTCCAAGAGCTTTGCCCTACATTTATTACATCTATGATGTGTGGTAAAAAGCAAGATGTCCTTGGTTGACTAAAGGACATCTTTAGAGGCAAGACTAAATAGTATTTCAGGAATTTGTTAGAAGTTAGCTTACTGTTCTAAAATGTAGGGGAAAAGGGTAGGAAAAGTACTGGGAGCTACAGCCATGCATTAGCGATCTACAAAGCTACAAATACATTAAAGTTATCATAAAATAGCATCAGTATGAATGGCTTTGGAAAGAACAAATGCATCTGTGCCACTGGGTCCAAACATTGCTGCCCCACTATGATTACCCATGCTGCTGAGGGTGCTCTGTGTGTAAAATCAGCTTCCCTGAAAGGAAGGGTAGTTTTTGTCACTGCTGGAGCTAGTTTGTCCCATCCATGCAGTCCAGCTTCAGAAAAGAATGGGGTTGCTGTAAATGTTCTCCAGGCACAGAGAAAGATCTCAGTTCACAGTGTCTGTTATCAGACTGCTGGGACTCTTAAAAGGGGTATTGGCCCCTTCAGAGTATTCCAGAGCATTTTCCTTCCTGCCATTTTTACTCTCTGTGTTCTCTCTTCAGGGGATGGGGAAGATGATGAGACAGAAGAGAGTGCGGGAGATGCCACCCAGGTGAAGCCAGTACTTTCCAAGGCTGAACGGAGCCACATTATTGTGTGGCAGGTATCATACATCCCTGAGTGAGAATTCCTCTTTTCCCACAATGTAAGTGTCCCTCCTCCCGCCTGAATGCCACGATGTACATACAGAATGCCTGCATTATAACTCCTGCTGGAAACTGACCCTGGACAACTGCAATGGTTCCTGCCTTGGACTGTGATCCCCTTGAACCTCTGAACTCGCAGCTTTCAACTCGGGCCCGTATGCTTTTGGCGTGGTTAGGTTCTTATTCTGCTCTGGAACTGGCATCTAGAAGGAGAGAAATGGCAGTATACCATGGAGGGAGCTTGGAGCCAGGACTGTGGGAAACCTTTGCCCAATGTCAGGAGGGGCAGCTGGAGGGGGATGGCTCAGGTTCTTGGGCAGGTTGCCTCATTCCCACCTGCATGAGAAAGGTGTGTCCCCAGGCATTCCCTGCCAAAGCAGTGATGGTGAATCACTTCTGCAGCACCCCAGCAGAAATCCCTCTAGTTCACCAGTAGACTCTTCATCTTATCCTTATTCACCCTTAAGCACAGAATAACATCCTCTGGACTTAGAGCAACAAAGGGTCCAAGGAAGCCTCCAAAGAACATCACGGTTTCAGCAGCACTTTGGCTGTGGGGCTGGAGAAGGCAGCAGCACCCTTACTGTGGGGATCACACCCTCCATCTTTCCAGGGGAAAAGTCCCTTCCTCTGCTGCTGCTGTTGCCTCAGCAGTCATGTGCTGGGTGCCTGCCTGTGTGTGTCCCAAGAGAATTGTTTGGTGGGCTCAGATAGAAGATAGGTGTTTGATTGTCAAGGCCAAGCAGCCGTAGTAGCAAAAGGGTACCAGAATGTTGCTTTTTTAAGAAAAGGCAAGGCTTTTCTTGCCTCTCCCTTCCAAAAATGCCATACAGAAAAGAATTCCTGAGTTTGTTCTGAAAGGTTCATGTGGTGATTATCTCTACATTGCATTTGGTGGCTTTTAAAAGACAGGTGAGGGCAGATGGTGTGGATCTGCTGAGTTCTGCATTAACACTTTGACATTGCCTCATCTCAAGGCCGTGTCTACTTTTTAGGACCTGCTGGAAGGAGATCTCTTTTCGTAGAGACTTGGAAAACAGAGACTTGGCAGTTGGTTAGGACAAGTGCAGTCAAGGATGTCTCACCTGATGTCACACACAAAAAGAACTGAGGCTAGATTCCTGACGTCTTTTACCTAATATCGCAAGCACTGACTATGCTAGTAAGAAGTTTGAAAAGGTGGAAATTTCTGACTCCTGGAAATAATTGACAGCCCCCAAGAAAAGTGGTGATAGCCCTTTCTGTCTAAGCAATTCTGAGTGATTGAATGTGTGAATCCTGCTTACAAAAGAAGCAGCAAAAATTGGGGCCAGGGAGAGTGGTTTTGAGCTCAAGATGCAGAATATGAAAGTTCCAGGTGTAGAGGCAGTGGTGTGTTCTCCCTTTCTGACACTGTCCCACAAGGACAAATTCTGTGTCCCTTGAAACATTCTTTTCAGGGTGTGTAGGAGTAGGGCAAGTTGCATTAGTTAGTGATGAATTTGGAAGCTCCTGGTGGTCCTCTTGTTTTTGTTTTTGTTTTTTTTTTTGCCTGACCTGTACAGCACTCCAGGGTTCACAGAGATGTCCTTGTGACAGTATGGGGACAACTGGGCAAGCCTCCATCTCCTGGAAAGCTCCCTGCTGTGTCCTGTGCTTGCTGCCATGGACCAGGCTTGCAGATCCCAGTGTGCTGCAGGGATGCCATATTCCCAGGGGATGCTCTAACACGTGGCATCTCTCATGACACAGCAGCACCTAAACAATTTTTGTATCCACAGTTCAGGAAAGGTTGTGGCATACATTTTCCCTGCAAGAAGGCAAGAGACATCTCAGGTGAACAGAAGTCTCAGCCAGCCACAGTGGTGCCCATGCAACGTGTGAGCAGTGCTGGTGACATGCACCCATCACACCACTCCTCCCCAAGACAGGAATCCAGCTGGAGGGCATCTTCCAGGCATACACATACTGGACTCTGTGTCTGGCATGAGGTTACGGGATACACAGAGACACCACCTGCATGCTGGGGGACCTTTCACCAGGGACCTTTTGCTGGAGCACTGCTGATCATGCCAGGCTTCTCGTTCACTTTCACCATATGCTTTCTGCCAGGAAGACTTCTTTGGATCCCTCCCAACACAGAGTGCATTGAAGTAAACAATATAACATTTACAGCACAGATTCCACTGTCATGTAATAGTTCATCAGTTAGGGTCAGGCAAATTTCAGAATTTGGGCTAGTTGAAGGGAAAAAGAAGGGTTTAGTTCCTTAACTCTGTCAGTTCTTTTATAGGAAAGTCAGAATTGCAACGTTTGTACCACTGACTCTTCTGTATCTGGTATGAGCAGTTGAAGGGACAGCACTTGATCTCCGGTCACCCACTGGGCCCTAACAA
>JAYDZK010000044.1:34114-60156 GCA_034509185.1 Euphonia xanthogaster | reverse complement strand
CTACACGACGCTCCTCCGATCTACCCACTGGGCCCTAACAACACATGGGAATCTGGAAAGGAATCCATCAGATTCCTTTCCAGCTCAATGCCATGTTCTCCTCCAAGAGAAGCACGTGGCCTAGAGGGGCAGCTGCAGGGGGGAGGATCCAGCCTCTGCTGATAGCTCCTGTGTCCTTGGGTCACTGCTGGGCAAGGTGAGAACTAACTGGCTTCAGTACGCTTCTCTGTCATATCTCCACTGTGATGTATGTAAAGTATCTTGTATGTTACAAAATGATTTTTAAAAGTGTCTTAAGGCCTGTAAACTCCGCTGTTTGGTCTGAAGATGGCATTCTGTAAAGAGCCTGCTGTACGAATATGTTCCCGTGCTTTGTCCCCTATGCTGTCAACAACAAACCGTATCTGTTCAGTATATAATAAACATGTTAACATCACCTTGGGCACCATGTTGTGTTCCTATAAAGGCACTGGGATTGCTGCTCAGTCTTTAAAAGGACACTTGCAAGGGTGGGAATGCAGCTCAGTGTTCCCTGTTGAGCATTTCAGTGGCAGGAAATGAAATGTTGATGGCTCACAGGGTCGGAGCAGAAGGGCTGGTCTAGCAAGCAACAGTGCAATCTGTAGCTTGTACCAGCAGCTGAAATAAAAGGTAGAAATATAAGGTGGCACAACCTCAGAAATAGAAGCTGGAGCAGAGAAGCATTCACCTGCTGGCTTGCTGGAACTTCAGTCAGGGTGGCCCTTTCAGGTGAACTGCCAGGGATAACACATCAGGTCAGTTTTCAAGACTGTACAGGGTGGCACTTCACAGTCCTATAGGCATTGGGATATCAGCATCATTCGACTGCAGGGAGCCTCTCAGTCCCAGCAGCATTTGGACACCTTCATAGTTATTCTGTAGAATTGCACTGATTCAAGGACTAGACATGACAATGAGCCATGTCCTTAAGACTGGAGAGGAGCATCTTCTGCCCCAAGCAGGGAGCCCTAAGGTGAGTCACCTCTGTGACCAACAGACGCACTGTGGTGTGGCACAGGCCAGGGTGTAGTACAACTGGCAATGCCTCTGCAGTTAATGGAGACACCTCAACAATGAGGTTTGGAAACATCTGCTGTGATACATCCTAAATCCCTGGGGCTTCACCCTTCGAAACAGCCAGGAGCAGTTTGAGCAGGCCCCTGGGTGAAGTACTGTCATGTCTGGTGGCTAAGTAAGCAGGTCACTGCCAACACCCTTCAAACAATCCCCCCTGGTTGGTAAACTGTGAGGAAATGTCCAAGTTTGGGAGGCTCATCAGAACTCCCAGCATGTTCTGGGTATGGAATCCAACACATGGCAAACACGCTGTGCAGCCTGTGCCCAGAAGGGACCTTCACTATCAGGGTAAGGCTCCCAGGCTGTCCAGGGCTCTGTGAGAAGACACCCATTTCCCCATTTCATGACCCTCAGCTCACCAGCAGGTCCTAACTGTCATGTTAAGGGCCACCTAGACCCCCACCTCTACAGGGCCCTTTCCACCTATGGCCCAGGAGCCTCACTGAAGGACAACCTGAGGTCACATGTGTCGGTCTCCAGCCACTCCTGGATCGACTCCTTGGACCCAGGGGGCTGGATTTTGCCTACATCATCTTCAGAAATCCCGCCTCACCCAAGCTGCTGGGTGAGTGTGTGCCTTATCAGCTCCATCTGCTTTTGCTGCTGGCTTGGCTCCCTGGTATACTTTGATCATGGGTAATTTCTTGCCTTTCTGGGGCTTCTGTGACCAGCACTTGGGTCTGCGAACTGTGGTCATTGTGTGTGCCCCCTCAGGAAGACACTTCCTCTGCTGGTGCTACATTTAGACCACAGCTGTGCAGAACAGAGGACAAGACAGTTCTACTCATCCCATCTGACTCACAGATACACCTCTCTTTAATCTTCCTTGTTCTTGGTTTGTGTTCAGTAGTACCTCAATCATGGTATGGACAGGAAGGCAACAGCTCAGCTCAGTGCCCAGCAGTAGAGACTATAGGAATCAGACAAACTACCTTCTAGTCACAGCCATGGGAAGGCTCACAGCCTCAAACCATGCCTTTAACACTACTCCTGATTCTCCCTCTCCTGGATTCTCCCATTCCTTCTGAAGCCAGAGAACTAGATCTGGCATATGCCCTGCAGTGCTCCTGCCACAATGAGGCAGGCTCAGTTCTGCTCCTTGTCACAGGACCAGCTTTTAACTCACAAGAAAAGCCTTCCTTCATATCCCATAGCATCTTAACCCTTCAGGAGGCTCTGGTGAGGAACCCTATGGAAAGACAGGTAGCCAATGTCAATCTGTGCGCTCCTGCCTGAAGACAGCCATTTCCTGCTGGCTGGGGCCACATGTTCCCAGCTACATCCAGGCCACACACACTGGGTGGAGCAGAGTCCAGTTTGTGCTCTCCCTCACTAAATCCCTTCAGGTTACTTGTAATTTCAGGATGCTGCAGTAAATGGAACGCCACCTCCTGACTATCTGCAGACATAGGAACTAAACAGTTACTTCTGCAGGGAATTGATATATAGAGCTAAACAGCTCTTGTGCTCCCTCCAGCCACACCCAGACCAGAGCCTCCAACAGCCTTTGACACAGCAGCAGCATCCGCAGCCACTGCAAGAGAAGATGAAATACCATGAACTGTGCTCAGGAGCTGCATGTTTTAATGTTCACAACATGCTGCCCTGGAACTGGGGTAATTTACAATTGGCTTCAAATGATAAGAGTCAATCCCACCTCCTTTGCATCACCAGAACTAAAATAATTTCCCCTATCTCTTGACAGCCATCTTTGGGAGTAAGAGATGGATAGCTTTGGATTATCTTAGTATTGAAGTCATGTTCCTCACTTCTTGTTCACTGCCTTCATATGCTAGTAATTCATACAATTCTGCAGTGTTCAGAAAACCAGATGCTGTGCCTGAGCTAATGGCTCTCCATTTGGCTGTCACAATGTCTTGGAATTGAAAAAAAATCATGGGTTTTCTTAGAACTGTGCTGCAGAATTAAGAAAACATTTATTTCCATTTGAAGATACATTTTTTCACAGCTCTGTGAAATACTGTGATATTTACAGTCATTTTCCTGTGATTCATGCAGGACCCAGGTTATATAAAAAATTTTATGCTCCAAAGAACTGCAGCTGGCTGACTGAAGCTGTGTATTTAGAGACTATCCAGGGAACCAAGAAGACTCCTCTGCTCACTGAAACCAAAGTTACGGAAGAAGAGTCTGAATATATCTGCATCTTCTCTTTCAGATAAGGTGACTGTACAGGGCTGTGGAGAAAGCTGGAAACATCCTAGGAAAATGGGCACAGAGGGGCTCTGTAAGATCCTTTGTGCACTGATCATCTAACAGGCAGTGAGAACACATGGGATGCTTAAGACACTGAAGAAGTCTCTATACCGGTGTCCCAGTAGCTTTTTTCTTTGCCGACTCTTGGGGACAGGTCAGGACCTTCTCCAGATCGATAACTGGCTCTTCCATGATTGGCTTTCCCTCCTTCTGCCACTGTGCAAGGATCATGGCTCGGAGAAGTGGTGGGTATGGCAGGAACCGGACAGTCACCTCAGACACTGGGGTGAATTGCTTGAAGGCTTCCTCCTCGTGTTTGGGCACTATACGCCAGTCATGGTACATGACTTTGTCAATCTCCCTCACTTCCTCTTCAGTTTTGCCTGGGAAAAGATAATGAACACCAGTGGGTAACACCATCAGATGAAACTGCCTCCAGACACAGCAAGTGTTGACTCTTTGGCACCAAAAATGCTACAAAAGGCAAGAGTCAACAGAGTTTTCAAAGGGCTGGACAAATTATTCCCTGCTATACTATAGGATCTCACTTCTGTCCTTGAGAATCAAAATAGAAATAGAAACAGGTTCCAGCTGAGTGGGTGATCCCCTCTTCTAATTTAAAATTTTGCTTTGTCTCTCTCAAGTTCCATTTCCATGGTTAAGGAACAAGAGTAATTTCTCCCTACACTGATGAAAGCTTCCTGGAAAACTAAGTGTTAGAAGTGGTCGACAACTTAAAAACCTTCTAATGAGTACTATTTCAGTAATTCCAGTAAGGGAAAATTATATACCTAATATAAAGCAACTCTAAAAAGGAAAATTCACTCATACAACTCCAATCATTAATTTAAAATTCCAGTAACACAACTTAATGGCCATTGCACTTTTCTCTTTTTAAGGTCAATTTAAATTGGAATACCTTCATGCTCATACCGTGTCTTGCTTTGAAAGTTTCCGAACAGTCTGTCAGCTCATCTAATATACTTTTAGTGCTGCTGTTCCCCAAGGTCATACTGCACTGGCTTTCCCACAGCATTCCTTGGGAAGACATTCTGAAGCGGCTAGATTACCAGCCTTCGAAACGCAAGGAACTTGTTTTCCCATTAGAAGATGTGAGAAAAAAAAACAAATTTGCCAGTCGGAGAGCCCACGGTTTCTCTGCCACCCTCACGCACACGGTGCTCTCTAGCTCTGCCCCCATGTGTGGGAAAACGAGCCGGTTTTACCTTTGAAGGTCAGGTAGCCCCAGGCTCTTCCATGGTCCATATTCTGAGAAAAAAAAAAAAAAAAGCGGAACCTGTTGAGGGTGGGTCGCGGCGGGGTGGAGGGCGGGAGCTCCGCAGGGCGCGGCGGAGCGGAGGGCGGGACGGGGCAGGTACCTCAGCCGTGTAGTCCGCCTTCACCTTGGTGATGACCCAGTAGCAGGGCTCGCGGTGCGCCCACAGCCAGGACTTGCGGGTGACGGTGCGGCCCACGCCGAAGCGCGGCAGGCGGCAGAGCAGCGCCAACAGTCGGTTCTCGTTCCGCACGTCCTCCCAGGCCCGCACGGGCAGCCGTTTCTGCGTCAGCGGCCGCCGCATGGTCTCGTAGTCCACGGCGAAGCGCCGAGAGTCCCGCGGCCGATCCTTCAGCGCCCGGTACTCGCGGATCTTCTTGGCCATGGCGGCGATGGGCCGGTGCAGCTTCTTGCGGGCCATGGCGGCGGCCGAGGGCGCGGAGCGGGCAGAACCGAGCGCCGCCCCTGGATCCGCTGCTCCCGCCTCTCCCGGAAGCCGCCCCGCCTTTCGCCAGGGGCAACTGCAGCGCTCCGCGTGGCCCGGCCGCCCGCAGCGGGTGCTCTCCGGCCGCGGCCCCTCGCTGTGGGGCGGACCCGCCCGTGCCAGCAGGCCCGGCGCGGCCTGACAGTACTGTGTGCTAGGCGGCTCTCGGGGGAGCCGGGCTTGGTTGTTGAGATGCATCTGAACAGTGCCTGGTTTAGAAAAATCTGAGCAGATTCAGCTATGTCAAGGAACGTTCAGAACCCGAGTAAACCAGGTTTCAGGAAGATTAAAGCAACAGGTCTGGCCCAGGTCTTCAATCAGAGGCTGGGCCACGAGCAGCAGACGGGTCATGGAACCCTGTACCGGAATGAGAGAAATTCCTCTGAGCTGCTCCAGCCATGGAATGCCAGCACAGTGAGGCTACACTTTTAATGAGTAGACTTTAAGTAAAAACTGCATAGATCAGCCCTTGGATTTTGGCTAAATACTGGTAAATTAAATCTGACAGAAGCCTTTTTTTTCATTGAAATCTGTATCTTAAATTAAAGGAAGCACAGCAATTCCAGTGCTGCTGCTAAGTCCTATATTGAAGGCATTCAGGATACTGAGTGGGTTTTTCCAGCAGCCAAGATCAATGTGTGAGGAGAAAGTGGTGTGATCATGTGTGCTGCACACTAAAAAAGTAAACCACACATTTAAAAGGCTGACAATGCTCTTAAGACTAATGTGGTGCATCTCTTGAAAAAAGATAGGGGCATAGGAGTAAGCAGGAGGTACCTGATTAAATTGAGAAACACTGGCTTAGAATAAAATACTTGATCTCAATCCAGCTGTTAAAAATGAGAGGAGGCTCCCGGTACTAAAGTGATTTGGGGGAAATAGCAGAGCAGTTAAGCCACTTATTACAAGATACAGAGTTGGGAGCTTGTACCCAGGGGTTGTGCAGCACAAGAATAAAACTCGTTTCTGTTTAAGGCCCATACACATCAGTTTCTGTGAGTCCACAGAGCAAAGAGGTGACAAGAATGCTTGAAAAAATATGGAACTGGATTTGTTGGATGGACAGAAATGAAAGACACCACCACACACAGCAAGTCATCAGGTAAAAGATGCAGCTCCGCAACAGCCGACCACAGACGGCGTCTCCTCCTGCCCGGGAGAACGAACGCAAATCATGTTCCAAACCCGCCACTTCCTGGTGTGGCTCCGCGAGGCTAACGGGGGGATCCATATTCAGTCCGAGGGCAGCTAGCAGCGGCAGCAACGGAGCCATTCGGTTTCTGCTTCTTAAGGAGAATTCTATCAAGGGAACGGCTGTTAATTGGGGGTGCTGCAGTGCCCTTCGCTGCCCCGGCACAAACACGGGCCCCGCCGGGGGCGGCAGCTACCACCAGCGCGGCCCAGCAGAGTAGCGCGGCCCACGGGCCGCCACCTGCACTTCCAACGATGCATTCGGCACACGGCGCTGCTTCCGACACTTCCGACGATGCGCTCCACACCAAGCTCCCGCGCAACGGCCCCGCCTAACCCACGGCGGGGAAGCATCCCCGGGAGCATCCGGCAGAACAGCCGGCTGAGCTCCGCTCCGCTCCGCTCCTGCCTCGGCCGCGCCCCCGCCCCGCGCGCCAATGGGAGCCGCCGCCGTCCCGGCGTCGCGGGGGGGAGAGGGGGCGGCTGCCGCTGACATCCCTCCCGCACACGTGACGGACGGCCTGCCCACGTGATGTGCCCGCCCAATGGGCGCGGCCCCCGCCCCCCTCCCCCCTTTTCGCGCTCCCGGCAGCCCCCGCGCGGCGCGGCTGGTCCGTGTTGGTAAGATGGCGGCCGTGAGTCTGAGGCTCGGAGATCTGGTGTGGTGAGTGGCGGCGCAGGCTGGGCGGCGGCCGCGGAGCATGGCGGGCCGGGCGCCTTTAGCGGAATCAGGCTGCGGCTGCGGAGACACGGGTGGGGCTGTAGCCGGCCCTGGGAGCGACGCAGCGGGAGCCGAGTTGGGCTGGGCCGCGCTGGGTGCTGTCAGCCCGCGGTGACTTCGGAGAGCGGCTGTGGGCAGGGTGGGGCTTGGCAGGGCAGGGCAGTGCAGTGGTGGGGCTGCTGCCGGGTTGTGGCTATCGCTGTCGCCGTCCCTTGGGCGGTGTGGGAGGAGCGGCGGGAGGCAGCCCGGAGCCAGGGCACCGGGCCGGCGGGAGGCTGGCTGGGCTGTGAGCCGGGCTGGCAATGGGGAGGCTAGCGGGGGCGGCGCATGACGGAAGCTGTGTCAGATGGAAGGATGAGGGAGGCGGGACGGAAGGACGAGCGTTGCGGTGTTCCCTTGTAAGCACGGGCTCACCTCCCGAGGGATACGAGAAGGGTTAGAGATAGAAAGTGCTTAGGGAGAGCCACGCGCCGTTTCTTGACAATGCTTTATGAAGCAACACAACAGTCTAGCGTTTTGTTGCAGGTTGGGGTGTCTCTGTGGAAACCCTCAGAAGCCGTTTTCCCTTGTCACTGCGATCTTACCTTCAGATAGAGCTGTGATTTTGTGTTTCCTGGTGGGGAGAAGTGAGAGCATTCCACGCTCCCTGTAAGCACCGATTAAGTGCATAGGTTTCGCTGTGCTGGATGGGCTAGGCTGTCCTGCCAGAGCTCAAAGAAGTAGCTAATTTCCAGCACGTGAAAAAAATGCATGCATTTATACTGATAACCCAGATAAAAAGAAGGCTCTGCTTCAGGCTGTGACAACTGCAGCTCTCATCTGAAAAATTCACAGTGCTGGGAAGTTGTCAAATTTATATAGCAAAGTATGTAAAGATTAGTTACTTTTAGCATATTTATTTCAGATGAGAATTTGGGGAGTGTTGCCCTCAGTGCTGGAATGCAGATTATCCTGCTTTAGTTTTGTACGTGACAGCCAGATGCTGTCCCTAGAGCTGTTGCAGGGAACTTTTAAAAATCAGACAGCAACAGCAGAAAGGGTTTCCTGAATTTTTTTCTCAGTACAGTAATGGGAGCATTGAATATGAGACATGGTCATGGTCACAGCTCTTGGCAGTGTTGCTTCCTGCCCCTGGCTTCTGAATCCTCTGTGCAGCATTGCCATCCCAGCGGGCTGCAGTACTACTTGCTGTGAAGTTTTGTGTCAGGAGCTGTTGGGCCTCACAGATTGTTTGCCCGTCTCTTGCAAGACAGTTGCTAAAGGGGTTTTGTGAGTGCTGCAGCACAAGTCAGTGACAAGGGTGAACTAAGGATCAGGCTCACCAGGAAAGCTGGTGAGCTGAGGGCTAAGACTAATGTCTATTCCTCCTCTATGATTATTTCTAGTATTGCCTAGTTTTCATAATGGAAACATTTGCAAGTGTAGAAAGTAAGCTTTTCTGCCTTTCTTTTATGGCTCTTCCTATCTTCAGTTATTGTGGCGGTGTGCACCTGAAGAAAGTGATAATGGAACACCTGTTGTGGGGATCCTGCTATTAATGCCTTCCTGCACGAATCTGAACCTCAGTTTTCTGTGCTGGAAGTTGGTGGGTGCTCTGCTCACCAGCTGTTCTAGATAGGTAGATAGAAGTTCTCAACCTGAACTTTGGTTTCATTGCCTGCCTCAGTGTTTTTTTCAGTTCCATGTAAAGAAATCTCCACACTTATGGTGCTGCAGTCCCTATTACTCTTCTATCTTGAAGATTGTGTTGCTGCTGCTCTTCAGTTCTGGCAGTCCAGCAAGGTCAAAGAGACTGTCCAGAGACCTGAGTTAGGTGCAGATGTCAGCTGTGTGTCCTGCCTTGAACAGAAGGTTTTGACTGCAAATTGTAACTCTCTTATTATGAAAAGTGTGACATACAGACATTGGGATGGATAGTTTTTTCTCTAGTTCTAGTGCCTAATAATATCTTTTTTGTTTTCTCTAGGGGGAAGTTGGGCCGTTACCCTCCATGGCCAGGGAAGGTGAGGTTTGTTTGTATTTATTGTTGCTTTCTTAGTTTTCGTGGTTTGTGGGTTTTTTTGTTTAGGTGTGGGTTTTTTGTGTTTTCCTTCTGTGTAGGGAAAGCTTTGCTTGTAAGCATTTCAGTTGTAGATTAATACTGGTTTTTTTGTTTGTTTATTTTTTTACACATCTACCCCACAAATCTAAAGTATGAACTAGTTTAGGACTTTATTTGATATATTATCTCAGTCTGTCAGTAAGAGCCGGTAGGAATTTTCATTCATGAGGAATGAAAAGCCAGCAGAGATCCAGCTCTGGAACTGATTGTGTTTCCCAAATTTAGTTGTTTAATCCCTGCCATTTTCTGCAAGACATGTTTCTTTTCTTCCATAGTAAGCTGGCTAACAGTACTGTGTTAAATATTGGAAATAAGGAGTCTGGCTTCTCAAGATACTGTTTTAGAGCTATCATTTTTGAGAATTGTCTGGAGTAGTTTGATCCTACTTCTGGTTTGGTTGGGGTTTTTTCAGATGAAAGATTTTTAAAAAGGAATTTTATATGCCATTTCTATTCTTTCTACTTCTCAGAAAGACCTTTCTTTTCTGTTATATGTCATATGAGGGCTAAGCATGCTGATGTAACAGTATGAGTCAGGTAAAAGAATAGTCAATGTGGCTGACAACTATAAACATTATTTATTGGGTTATTGGGTCAGGTTAACACCAGGCTCCTCTACAGGTGTCACCTTGTAACTGAATGATAGCTTTTCTCCTTACTAACATTTTAAAGGTGATAAGCAATTTATTCTGCTAGTAAAGACAAAGTTTAAATTCTTAAAGTTACCTAAGTGGAACAAATTTTTATTAATGCAAGTTATCCTCCTAATCTGATTTTAAAAAAATCTATAATAGCTGAACACGAGGTGGTAAAATCACAAAATTTGTCACTATGTGCTTTTTAATTATGATTTCTAATTGCATTTAGATTGTAAACCCACCTAAAGATCTGAAGAAACCTCGAGGAAAAAAGTGCTTCTTCGTGAAGTTTTTTGGAACAGAAGATCAGTATGTACCTCCTTGTTTCCATCTGGGGAAAATATTGTACCACATAATGTGGATCTTTTCTGAAAGAGATATTTACTAATATTACAGTGCAATGTAGCGTTGTAAAGGATTCCCTTTGAACCACTCAATAAAAGAAGTTCAACTATTATTGCATGCTCTAGTTGCTCACTGGGGTATATGAGGAGTATAAAAACTTAGCTTTAGGATTGGGTTGCTGTGATGATAGCTCACCACTTTTAGGTGTGACATGACCATGTCAGATTTTAGCATGTAATGAGAAAGGTACAGCTCAGGGTTTTTTTTTTGGTTTTTTTTTTTTTTCCTGCCAGAGGAATAAAAATAACTATATAATAGTCATTTGTGAAAAAATATACTGTCCTACATGCTGATTGAAAACATTCTTGCTGTGCTTTTGGAAGACTTCACAGTATAAGAGAGCTAAAACTGTTTTAGACTTCCTTTTTGCAAAGCAGAATTTAATGATTTCAAATGTGAACCAAATCATAGTTGTCTTAGATTTAAATGATTACAAACTAGGTAAAAAAACCCAACCAAAAGGCCCCTGAGAACTTGGATATTTCGTGAAACTGAAAATGATTTTGATAACTTTTCAGTTTTCCTCTTTATTTTTTGCTATTAAGTCATTGAATAAAGAAGAAAATTGCAAATATCTGTGGAAGACTAAAAGCCCCTTTACTTTTAGGAAGAAAGGTGACAAGAACTGAGGCCATTTGATGAATGTCTCTTAAGGAAGTTATTTCTCACTGCTAAATTATTTTTGCATAATACTAAAATATTTTTCCATTAAGAAATGAGGTCTAAACTTGATGGAGTAGTAGTGAATGCCACATAGTAATGGGAATGTTTGGGTCTCTAGTAATTTGAGGCAGGTGAAGGTTGATATGAGGCTGGATAATGTTTTTTGGTGGTGTTATTAAATATGATTATTTGAGCTAATAAATTCTGAGTTGAAGTGGATTATTTCTGTCCTGATTATTTGTTCTCAATTTTTGTATTTTGCATTATTGAATCAAATACAGATTTTTTTGGTATGAAGACAAGTGGTCAAATATCTTGGGTACTGTAGCTGAGATTAATGACATGATTGCAAATGAAGAGTTCAGAGCTGCAAAATAATCAGGATTTATTACAAGATTCTAGAGCTCTGGCCAGGGCAGATTTGGTCATCTGGCACAGTGAGGTAGTATGCTTGTTGTAGTGTAGCCCCTTCCCCACATCTCCAGCTTGTGAAATTTAATCATATCATGCTAGATAATCAAGAATTAGAAATTTGCTTGCTTTGATTGGCACACTCTACCTAAAAATTGAGTAGAAGTAAATACTATCACCTTTCTTTCAAATAATGTTGATAGAGAGAAGAGACAGAAGCTTGTGTGCCTCTTCTGTCCTGATTTGGAATGTCAAAAGGATGAGCTGGTTAGAGCTGTGTTGTTCTAAACAGTGTGTTGCCTGAGAAAGTTCTCATGTTTGAGCATAATCAGCCAAATCAGGAAAAATAGAAATTATTTCACTTCAAATGTGAAGATAAAGAGAAAATCACTTTACTTCTTTTGTACAAGTAAACTAGTGGGTTTTGCAAATACTTTTTTCAGGTGTGTGTATAAACAGGACTTGGAAGGTAACTGAGAGAATGTCACCACCTTATGAACAGCCTGAGGAACAGCAGAGTGCAGAGCTGTCACTACTGTTCTAGGGGAGATGAGGAGTGCACTTACCCATACTGATGGTCTAGTGCATATAGCTTCTTTTTTAGCACCTCACTTCTTCTGCCATGTTCACGCTGTATGATGGTGTTTCTGTACCATGGATCCATTGCTGCAGCTCTTCTATTACTGCCTTACCCTTTGAGGTTGAACAGGAGAGGATCTGGTCATCAGCTGTTCACCTCTTGTCCAGTGCGTATAAGGCAAAGGTGATGCTGATTTCTGGGTACAGTCCCTCCCATGAACTTCTGAGGGTTTTTCCAGCCAGTTTGTCAAGAGGTAGGCCATGTCAGACCCTATTTCAGTCTTCCTTCTGAGGGTTCCTAGGTGCCTTCTGTGGCCAGAAATGCGCCTGTTCCAGGCTGGGTGCAGATTGTTCCCCACTGACTCATGTGGCTTTGGTTTGTCATACTAAAGGTTAAGGAGAAAGATGTTTAGAAGTAAAAATTGATGTGCATGAGCAGAGCAGAAGGGTAAATAAAAACATACTGATGAGTTTGGCAGTGGTTTTGGTGTAGTGTGTAAGTTTTGGTTATTTGTGAAATTCTGGCTAGCTCAGGATACAGCACAGGGAAAATGCATTTTCCTTTTTCTGCAAATTGAATATTACCATGCACTGGGCCTTTGCAATGCTCCAGTGACTAAGGAAATAGATTAACTGGAAAGCTGTGAGTACTTTCGGTCCAACATACAGAGGTGAGAGCATGAGTGCATTCAGACTGTTCTCTAAATCCTGGCTTTTGATAAATTTTCTACAGAGCTCTGTACTCCATGTGTTGTGTTGGTGATGTTAGTTTCTTCTGTTACTTCTGAAGGAATGGGTTTTCTGGAAGGATTCTCTACCCATGGAAGCAGATTTTGCTTGTGTTTAAACATAAAAGTACATATATGCTTTACCCCAGTGAAAGCCACCTGATGTGGCTTTCATAGTGATGTAATACCCATGTCCTATTCTAAGTGATTATGTGCAATTAAGGCAATCATGTAATGTCTCTTTATTACATTGTTCTCCAAATTGATAAGGTGGTTTTTCTAATCTGCCTAGGAGTTGTTTTTCCGAGTGTCTCTTCTTAGAGTAAGTCACATTTAAAGGATTCTCTACCTAAAATCAAGAACAGTTGATGTTTCCTGCCCATAGACCTGACAAGCATGTAACAACTCCATTACAGGAATTTAAACAACAATTTTAATTTAGTTTAGAAGTGGAACTTAGACATTTTATCTGTGTTTCTAACTGTGCTTCTCAGATAGTATTTAAAATCCCCTTTTATTTTTGTTTCCATGCTACAGTTTTGTTGTAGGAAATCTTTGTCGATATTTCAGTACTCAAGAATTTTTTTTTTTGCTATGTATGTACATTTATTGCTTTTAGTAGTTAAAACTAATAGACTGGCTGGCCCGCAAGTCTTTCTTGGTGTGTGTCATACAGTTAAAAATAGTTTTACATTTTTTAGCCTGCTTAGGAATTCATTGTTAAAACTAAGATATAATTGCTTTAAAGGTATCTTTCTACTGTGATTCTATAGAAATGCTAGTGACCATCCTGCAGCCATCAGAGATGTGTGTACAAACACAGCCATTCACCTTTCTTTCCCCTTTGGTATTCCCCGATAGCCAAATGGACTTGCAAGTCATTAACAGGAAGCTGTGACAGCCCATTCTTCTTTACAACCCTTTGTAGCATTAGTGTGAAACTAAATATGGTGGGGTCAAGGGGCACTTCCTGATTTTATATATTAAGGGGAAAAAATGGAGGAAGCTTGCAATTGAAGATAAATGTAATAATTTGCAGCCTGTTTCCATCAGGCACAATAATTTTAACACAGTGCTCATTACGTTTCCATCCTCCATGTCCTGTTGGGATGAAAGCATCTACCCTTTTCTTTTGCCACTGCTTTCGCTGGTTTTCAAGGAGAGAGTAAATTCAGGATGTAGTCTTTCTGAAATGTTCTTTCAGGTTCTGACATCAGAAAACACTTGCTTTAAATTTGCCAACTATTGGAAATACACCTTAGTAGTCTGAGGGTCTGGAGGGATGTGTTCCTGGTACTTCTCAGTGAGGCAGATTATCCCATGCAGAGCTCTATGTTGCTGTAGCAGAGCCAGCTGGAATGTTGTTCAACATCCCTGCAGGCACAGTACCATAGCTGAAAATCGCTACAGACAAAACTCTTCAGTCTCGTACTGAGGAGGTATTTTATTGCACAAATTTGAAAAACCTAATACTTAATTTCCTTTAGTATTGCCCTGCTTCTGGGTTTCTTCTAAATATCCCTTCCTTTGTTCTAGTATGATATAGTAATTGTTGTATCTTTTCCCTAGGAGTTTATGTACTAAGTTGCAGAGTTTAGTTGAGTTACTTAATTTATGAGGGCTGGGATGTTCCCTTTTAACAAAGGAAATCCATCTTTATTTGTCATATGCTCACACACACTGGCCTTGTAAATAACTAAGCAGTTTTGTTTTGACTTTTAGAACGGGTTGTGTTAGCATTTAGTGTGGGCATCTAAAGTGCTACAGTGTAAAGCAATAAAATTTTTCCCAGACTGTGGTAAACAGAAATTTGGAGATACAGTGCTACTGTTTTCCATCCCTAGCTATATGGTTTGCAAAAAGCGAAGATTGGTGGATATTCTTCCATCTCATTTCTGCAGCTCATCATTAGGAGTTGGTATCTGTAGACAGGAGGAGAATGGCTAGAATGGTGAAGGTTTGAAGATCTCCTTGCCTGTGCCGTGCCTCTGCCATGGATTTTAGTCCGGTGTCTCTGCATCTCTCTATGCCACTGTTTCTGTGTGGCTGCAGGTCACTTTCATACTTGTCTCTGCTTATTCTAAGTTTTGCTTATTGTTCATGTTTATAATGTGGATTTGACATGAGCAGTGGTTTTCTAAGAGTGGCATTTTGGAGACGATGAGAAACAGTGTAGAGAAATGAAAAGAGAAAGCTTTTGCTGATGAGTATTTTTATTACATCTTTTCACTTTCCACGTAGCCCATTCTTTGCAGTTGCCTGGCGACTGTGCAGCAGTATGAATGCAATGTCATCTTAAATACGACATCTTCAGTGTCATCGCTAATGTTTTTTTCATGCATTGACTCATTGCTTTATCAGGAGAGAAACAGTAGTTCATTTTATATGTTGTATCCTTGAGACTGATCTAAATACTGGGCTTCATTAGCCTTGGGGGTATTAAGATCGTGTGTATAAACATGAGTAATTTTGTTTGGTGAAAAGTTCTTTTGTTTTCAAGTGCTTGAAACACTGCATGCAGTTGGTTTGTGGACACTGGTGTCAAAAGATACTCGTCTCTTACAGAAGGTTGTCCAAGTAGGTGATGCATAAACAAACTGGGAAGGAAAAGACCCAATTTATTTTTTTCCCTGTTTTTTTTTTTTTTTAAGTTTATTTTTAACTGAGGCAGCATTTAAGATTGTTTTTCACTTATTAGTTTGTCTCTGAGATCTCTAGTCCTTTGTTCTGGTGGATCACAAGTGCCAAGATGCACCTTTGAAGCCACGAATCAGAAAGCTTTGTACTTCTGGCTTTCTCCATACCAAAGGAAAAGGAATGAGAAAGGAAGCTAATGAACACATGCAGTGAGGAGTGATAGGATGTGCAGAAATCTAAGAGAATGCCTTGAGGGAAAATAACTTATTTTTATTTAGAAATTCAGTCCTGCAACAACATTTAACATGTTTTTTTTATATTGTGGTCCAAAATTTTGTTTCCTTTATACATGTAATGAAAGGCTTCTCATGAGCTGGTGCTCTGTGGTACACAGGGATGTTTGTCACTGTTTGTCATCCAGGCAGGCTTTACAGTGTAAGATAATTTTAAGGTGTGTTTCACAGTAATGTCTCGGCAGGTATGAGAGATTTCCTGAATAGCTGCTGGACTCAGATTCTGGTCTGAATGCAATGATTTGACTTGTTATATAAAGTCAGTTCTTACACAAACGATGTAAACAAAGTGAAAGGATTCAGCTTTGCATGCAGGAGCACTGGGTTCTTTGGAAAGGATGCTGGCATTTTCCAGTAGGTTCTAGCAGGTCTTGTCTCTGCAAGTGAGAACCAAAACGTTTCATTCTACTTTCTTAAAGTCGATTCCTGATTACAAGGAATTTACAAACAATTGCTATTGCCAGTGAGGAGAAAGGTCTTAATATAGTTATAGAGTTTATTTTGTGAAGAGAGGAGAAACAATCAAGATTCAGCAAAACATTACAATTATTTTTTGTTGTTTTCATCTTTGTGTTCAGTTTAACTATACAGTGTCTGAAAATGCAGCCTTTAAATCACTTCATCTGCTTGCAGAAGCTAGACTGCACTGGGCAATATTTAAAACCTATATTCATGGATTGTCTATGTAACGTAGAAATACCTAGGGACAAGAGAAAGTCTGATTGCCCCAGTCAGGGGCAAAGGAAATAGTTCTTTTTTTCTCAAAAACAAAATTATTGTTTTCATACAGAATACCTGGGTACATCAAAAATCAGTTCAGCATTGAGCTGTTGCTTTTGTATTAACTCTGTGTGGTCATCTCTATAGTGAGAATACATAATTTTGGAGGTTTTTTCCTACAGTTTTTTAGACACCTGTATGCTCAATATATTTGAACCAGGGATTGATAGCTGAGAATTGTTAGGTGAACTTTGCTTTCTCGAGTAGATTAGTGGTATTGCCTACTTTACTTGGAGGCGTGGGTCTGTGGGTGTTCCTCATGGTGAAACGAGTGCAGTCATTGGGCTGCCATTGTTTTAAATGCATCCTGTGATCGCATCCAAAAGCTGTTTTGTCAATAGAGAATAATGCTTAGAGAGGGACAGTGCTAGGATGTGAGGACATAAAACTTAAGAAGTAACAAAGTGCCAGAAGAAAATTCTCAGTGAATTCAGTAATAGCAGCCCTTCAGTTTCTAGATAGGAAGTGAATTTGGGCTCAGTAGAGCTGGGGGAGAAAGTGTAGCTGTGTATTTCTCAAAGCAGGAGGATTTAGAAGGCTGCAGTTTGGAGAATTATAACTAGCTTCTTTTTTTGTTTCAAGTGCTTGGATCAAAGTGGAGCAGCTGAAGCCTTATCACCCTCACAAAGAGGAAATGATAAAGATTAACAAGGGTAAGCGCTTCCAGCAAGCTGTGGATGCTGTAGAGGAGTTTCTTAGAAAAACCAAAGGCAAGGACCAGGTGAGTGGGTTTTTTTTCACTGTGTGCATTAAAACAGGTTTTGGCATGAATGATGATTCGATGCTTTGTTATGTGAAAGGAGTTTGTTGCCTCTGGCAAGTTGAGGAGTTTTCCTTCCTTTGGTTTTTGGGGTTTATTTCCTATCCTCTATTCTTCCCCATTAAATCTTGTTTGGTGAGGAAAAGTGATTATTGGATTATTAAATGATGAAGAAACTGAAGAGGCTAATTGATCTACTTGTGATGATTTTATAAATCAGTCTTAAGAATTTGTATCTACTAGTCTTGTCTTCAGTATGTTGGAAGTGCACACAGTCCTGGCAAGTCTTCAGGTGGCCTGTTCTGTTACATGCTTTCTTAAACTGGTGTGTTTTTGCAGAAGAACTAACCAGGAACTTTGCTCACCAACTCCAAAGGTCTAATAGATACGTAGTTTTCAAGTTACTGTGCTGTTGTTTTACTTGATAGTAATCAGCACAGGGTCCTTCACATCCTTGGTTTTGCATGAAAATCATTCCATCTCTTCTCTTCTTTCCTTACCATCTTCTATTCTATAATCTCTCAGGCGTCTTCCCATAACTCTACTGAAGAGAAGAATCGGTGTAATTCCAGTGAAGAAAGAGGCAAGCAGTCTGCTGGTGAAGAGAAACGCAAAGCCAGTTTGTCTGAAGGAAAGGTGAAGAAGGGCACAGGGGAAGGAAAAAAGAGGGTTTCTTCTGTCTCGTCAGAGAGAGGATCAAAATCACCCTTGAAAAGAGCCCAGGATCAGAGCCCCCGAAAGCGGGGGCGTCCACCCAAGGATGAGAAGGTTTGTGTTGTGCATGTCCGCCAGTGCCCGTGGACTTGGCAGCTGAACTTGAGGGTTGACTGGCACCTTGACTAACAGGCCAGCAGGAAGAATCCGTTCAGTATCCCTTTTTTTTAAGCTTTTCCATGTTGCTACTTCTAGACCATTTGGCTGCCTGATACCGTTGGAAAGCATATTGTTGATTCTTCCTGTGATTTTTACCAGTTAGTTGCTGTGAGTGGCTCTGTTTGTATCTTTGAGAGGGCTTTGAGAGCTGTATCCGGAGACTCCATTCTTTCGTCTTGTCATCCCTCGAGTTCAGTTTGTGTGGGAAGGATTAGCAAAGAGATATGGGTCTTCATCTGGCTCCTGACTTCTCCTATCTCATCTACTTCGTATGATCAGGTGATAAGTAGTTGCTCAACTTCAACCTCAGTACTCACAAAGAGTGAGATATCTTTAAAAGGGCTAGGGCTTAAAGAAGAAATTCGTAGCTTGGGGAATCCACCAGAAGAATTGTCTTCATTTCAGCTTCTGTGCTTTAGGATATGTTCCTATCATCCATTATAAAGGAGCCTTAATATTTTATTCCTACTACTTCCCTGATATTTCTCTATGTTGTGGCAGCACTTTGTCTACCCTCATATAGAGTTCCAGCCTTTTTATTATGGAACTCACTGTTGCAGTCTAGATCTTCCTATTCCAAATGGATATTTATTTTAGTGGATTATTACAAGTCATATCCTTCATCAGCGACTACACCTGAAGACAACTGGGAGACCTCAACTGAAACACCATACAGCAACGGGCTTGCTCACCTGTGCTTCAAGGGGATCCCAATGTGCTTCACAGTCTTTTCTTTCAGTCAGGATGCAAGTCAAGATGGTGGTCCTTGCTCTCTGGGATTGTGAATGGATTGGCCTTTGCTGGTTGAACAGCAGACTCTCTCTTGATGTAGTAAAATGAAGCTGATCATCTCAGATATTAGCTGTGAAGGCATCACAGAATAAAGTCATAGCATATCCTGATTTGGAAGGGACGCACGAGGATCATCAAGTCCAACTCCTAAGAGGTTAAAGGAAATATTGGCTCTTTTTTAGCACCAATGTCTGTGAAATTAGGCCGCATAACAGATCCCATCAGTTTCTTCTTTTGAGGGAAGTTGGAGGAGGGGAGAAATGTATGCATATTTATGAATTAAAACTAATAATTACAGAACTTGTCTTGAGTGATGCAGGAAAATGCTTCACTGGCATCAGAGTTTTCACTTTTCTAAGTGTCTTCCTCTAAGCATGTTGTGTCTCCACATATTTCTGTTTAAATAAGCCACAAGACGTTTTTTCTTCACTTGCAAAGTGATTCTGTGTCTTTGAGCTAGATTCATTGCAAAATTAATCAAAACTAATGGCTGGGAGAATTCTGATTGTGCTGACACATTGCATGCATAGGTTTTACTGTGTTATCTGCCTCAGGACATCGGAGTGCTTTGAGTGAGCTAATTGTGGTAGTTGACATTATTTTACTGGCACATGACAAGCAGACTGGTTTTAAAGTGCCACACAGTGGTGGCCTGCTGTGTGGTAACTTCCTGGCCACAAACCAGGAAATTAAGCAGGGTAAGGTAGGAAAGTAAGCCTTACAGCTTCTAGAAAGTGACAAATAAAAAGAATTGCTATGAAAATATAACAATACTGCCTTAATACTGGTTTTCAGCCTATGAAGTAATTTTAAAATCTTGTCTTCTTGCCTGGTTCTCATAAATTCCTCAAGTTCTTGGCTCTAGAGTAGAAAACATTTATGTTGTTGCCCTGAATTAATATGATCCTAGGATTTTTTTCCTCTGTCCCAGTCCAAATTGTGGCTTCCAAGTAATACGGATGCATAAAAATCAAGAATCCAGTTTTTGCTGAGATGTGCTCTGTCTAGAAAGGCTCTGTGGCCATACATGAACATTCACATACTCTTGTTTTTAAGCTTATATGAGTATATTTGAAGGAGCGGCAGAACTTCATAGGTATCAAAGCAGGTTTTATCCACACTTTACCAGCTGAAGTATGCAGGACTCTCCATAGGCACTACAAGGTTGGAGACTGATGTCTGCATTGTCCTGCTAACCCTCAGGCAGTTGCATTGTTCTGAGTTACCTCCAGGAGTCTTTCTCTGGCTGTTTTTGCAAACAGTGTTCTTCTCTTGTGCTTCTGTGTGGATACTAAGGTATACTGTGCATTTTCAGGAAGTAATTTCGGAGGGGAGGTAATGTGACTCCATTTCTGAACCCTCATTTCAGAGGAAGACAGCACGTATTATGTAGAAGTCCTGTGCATTCTCTTCATGTAGCATAAAAACCTAGATATCTATAGCATATATCTATGACCTATAGCATAGAGACCTATTTTAGCCTATATGTTTTGGGGAAATAAAAGATAAAGTTTAATCTGCTCAACAGTAAAAGCCCCCGTATGTTAAGTGCTATCATGATACTACAAACCGGGGCCTGTGGAGCAGATGGGGCAGCCCATATACCAGTTTGTCACATGGATTCTGCAAACTTGAGCAGATGTGGCAGTCAATCTTATGCTTTGAAGGTTGTCCTGATAACAGGTAGGCTATTCTATTGTGACAGGGTAGGATTAAAAGGGTTCAGACCTCTGATTGTAATGATGTTCTTCACTCATTTGTTAAGCATTTTGCATCCACCAGAGGAAAGTACATGATCAAGCATGTTTGTTTTCTGCTCATTGCATAAGTGCAGTGATTCCTCTTAGATTTGAAGAATGGACTCTCCAGAAGCCATAAATCTGGTTGAAATCCTTAGCTGGCAGTTGATGCTTTTCTCACCTCACCTGTGTTGCTAATACTGTGTGTTTAAATATGAATGCTGCTGGAAAGGCCTGTGAAATTGAAGGCTTTTGTAGTGCTTTCAGGGCTCTCTATGTGTGCTCCAATGATCATCGTGCTGTGACCCGCTCCTGAGCCAGGTTTTAAGCTCTTTCTGATCCTCCTTCTGTCTCCCAGGACCTCACAATTCCAGAGTCAAGTACAGTGAAGAGAGTGATGACTGGAACAGTAGCTGGATTTAAATGGCCACCGAGTGTGAGCGAGGTGAGAAGCTTTACAACATCTACATTCTGAGTTTGTGGCAGCAAATCTAGAGCCTTTTGTCTGGCTGTACAGCACTTTGATCTCCCCTTCTTGTGTGCGAACATACTGCAGTCTAACAAAGTTGGACAATATCCCAGATAGTTCAGAAGTATGCCGGGAAATGAGATTTCTGTCTCTGTGGAACTACTTGCAGATTCACACTAAACTTGCTGTACTGATGTTTACACTTCTTGTTTCAAAAGTTTTTCTGTGACTGACTTCCCAGAAGTGGAGGTGATGTGGATAGTCTCTCCCTGTCTAAATGCTATCACATGGGGTGCTTACATTTGATTTCCTTCACAAAGCAGCTTTTGAAAGCCTTTTGATCTTGTTGAATAAATGAGTGATCAGTAAAGCAGAGTAAGAGCAGTGTGATTCCAGGCTAGTATGTATGATGCTCACTGGGGAGATGAGGCATCTGGGCCTTCAGTCCTTGTTGCTGTTAGGATGGGTTTGCTTGGCATGTGACAATCTCCAGTCAATTCCCAAAATGCAGTTTTATGGAATTACTTAGAACCTGGAAAATAAGTGTTTTCATTTGCTTGGGAGAGGAAGAAGCGGAAGATGAATTTTCTTCCTCCCATGGTAATATTGCTTGAATACTTCTTTGGTTTTCCCGCAGATGTCCAAAAATGATTGAATGGCTTTGGTTTTGAGAATGAAACAAAATGTAAACTGCTTAATTGAAACAGGTTCCTTGTGACAGCTGATACATTTTATGTTTTCCGCCTTATGCTATTGCTCTCATGCAGCTTAGGAGAGCAAGGGAAATGTGCTGTGGTAACTCAGTAACTCTCTGGATTTATTTATGAGGCTGTATTTTCTTTGTAGCCTGTGAAGGACAGTGATCCACACTTTCATCACTTCCTGCTGAGCCAGACAGAGAAGGTAAGGATTTGGCAGACAGGATCGTGTTGCTGGGTAGCTTGGAGTCCTGCCCTTTGCTGGAGCTGAGTACAAGGAGTATGCATAAAGAGCTCCAGAATTCTCTTCTTTAGGGGATGGCAGTTGGATTAGTTGAAGTACTTCCAAGCCCTAAGATTTAGAGTGATTTAGCATTAAGTACAGTGAATAGTGTTAAGTAATTCAAGATTATCTAGCACTAGTTTTTGACAGATCTGATGTAATCAATTGTGTAAAATGAACAGGATGGACAGGCAAAGCTTTTTTTAAGTTCAAAAATCCTGTTGTTTGATTGTTTTTGATGGTTGTCCTGTCAGCTTCTTCATCTGGATAGGCTTGCCAATTCACTGAATGTTGCAAGAGAACTTCCAGTACCAGAAAAGCTCCGTGTAAAATACAGCCTGTTTATCTCTTGAGAGTCAGAAGTCTTGCAGGATTTTATATTCAGCAGTGAACATCAGGAGGAAAAAGAAAGATCAAAATAAGCATAAAAGGATTTATATCTCGCTGAGGATCTGGGCAGAGCCAGAAGGATTAAGAGCTGCTAACGGTTTTATCTGTACAAGCTCACAGTAAGCAGCATGGGGAGGAGCAGCCTTTGCCTTAGCATTTGTAGAAAGCCTTCTACATGCCTTCTCATATTAACCGGAAGGTTTTGGTTCCACAGCTGCAGACACATAGTGTGTGTAGATGAGAGATTTCATGGCAGGCTTCAGAGAGCTAAATGTAGGAGTAGGGATGGCCCAGGTTCTGGTGCCTCCAGAGGAGCCTGTTACAGGAACTACAGAAGGGAGTTTGCAGTGTCTCTGTTAGAAGACAGGCTGAATTGCTGGGGCAGGGTGGGAAAGAACAATCTTAATATCTTGCAATATATTTTAGGTTTTATTTTCTCCACTTGAGGGAAGCCCCAGAGTTGTCCAGGTTTGAAGGTGGTGGTGGGTGGGTCAGCTGCCTGCTTCTGTGGAATAAGGATGTGGTCTGTTTGCTCGGCAGAGTAAATCAGCACTGTCCTTCCCCTGAACGCTTTGTCTTCTCCATACAGCCAGCTGTCTGCTATCAAGCCATCACAAAGAAGCTGAAGGTTTGTGAAGAGGTAAAGCAAATCTTCTTTTTGATGGATGTTTCTTGTTATGAGGCATTGCAGTTCTTCCAGAGCTGTGCATTAAATTGTTTTTATTATTATTTTTCCCCTCTCTCTTCCCCACCCCCCTGCCCTCGTCCCCCTACCCCACTCCCTCAGGAGACAGGATCTACTTCCATCCAGGCAGCAGACAGCACAGCAGTCAATGGCAGCATCACACCTACAGACAAAAAGTAAGATCTCCAATACACTTCAGCCATTTCCTTCCCAGCTCACACATGCAGCCACTCTCCAGCCTGTCACTGAGAATGAATAAACCTAATATTTCCCTTTAACTGCACCTTCCTTCTGTCCTTGTGTGAAACTGTTTGGGGGGCAAGGTGGGAGAGAGGAAGCTAAGTTCAAAGGGGGCTGTGCAATACAAAATTCAAAGTAAATTCTGTCTTGGATATATCTGCAATTCATAGTGTTTCTGCAGTTGCCTTTTTCAGTAGGTCTCACTGCAGGATGTTAGCAGCAGTATTGCTAAGTGTTGCGTGAGATAGGATGATAAAAGGGGATCTGTCTCCAGATGACAGTTGACTGGGATCATTTAATCGCTCTCCTGATCATGGAGAAGACAAGAGAAAGAGAGAGGTGTGTTGTGCCATCAAAAAAACTTTGCTGTGTAGCACATGAGCTTTCTGGTTTCTCCTAACACCCCCATTCTCCTTGATAGAGTGAAAGAAGGCTAACTTGAGCTTCCTGTAACTTCTGCTCTGTTCAGATTGAATTCAGGCCACTCTTGCTGTTTGCTGTTGGGGCAGTTCACATGGGATGTCAGTTCTCACTTGTACTGCAGGGGAACAAAAATAACAATGAAGCTGTTCAGGTAAAACCGTCTCTCAGGAAAGTGCATCTCAGAGGTGGGTTGTGAAGGAAGGAATACCTCTGGTGGTTTCGAGACTTGAAAATAGTTAGACCTTATTTGGGCCATGTAAGGAGCCTGTAGTGATTTGCTCTGCCCTGTCTAAGGGCAGAAAGAGAAAAGGCAGCATGGCTAGCTGGGAGAGGACAGGTGCTGCTGTAGTGTGGCTAATTCTGTGGAATTAACTACTGGATTTGCCAGGTAGCTTTTGTTGTGATGTTACCTTGGATATAACTGAATGCTTCAGAATCTCTTTGAAAACTGTGGGTTTTTTGGGAAACTGCATGATGGGCAAAAGGGTTCTTGCAGTAATATCTGCAAGAGGAATTTTTCTTGCAGGTGATTGTAGGGACTTGGTGGCATATTGTCTCTTTTTTGAATGGAGGGAGCAAAATTCTTTCCAGCTTGCAGGAGGAGGGGACGGCTGTTTTCTGGGACTGATGATGACCTGTTACTGGCCTAATACTTCCTTTCTTCCTGTGTCTGAAATGGCATCTGTAGAACAGGGACTAGGTCTGTGGTCTGGCATGATGCTTATCACAGTAGTCTTTGCTAATTTTATTAAAACTAGGATGCTGATGTATAATTCAATTATACAAGCAAACATTGTATGTGTGACTTTAAAACTAAGTCAGAAGATTAATAATTAGAGAAGCACCTGCTCATTTCTAAATGTTCCCTTTAACTTCAGTAAGGCAATGACTGTCAACAGAAAGCACACAAACAGCAATTTTACTAAGCAAAAAGCCACACACAGACAATCCACCCCAAACAAACAAAAAGAATCCAGACCATCCAAACCTTTAATATTTAGGTGATCTTCTGAAATCGGCTACAGACTTTCTTCAGGAAATTGTTAGGGATGCTTGGTAAGCAAAATAAATTCCAGCTTGCTTTTAAAGCTCCGTATTTGCCCATTGTAGCTGTGGTTGCAGTAGAACATGTTTGTTTGGGTGTTTTTTTTGTGCTGGTGATGCTCCAGTTTGCTCGCCATCATTTCCAGCACCATGAGAAACTAACATTGATTGCTTTCTTTTGCATTAATGTTTATCTGTACCCTCAGGATAGGATTTCTGGGCCTTGGTCTGATGGGAAGTGGCATTGTCTCCAACTTGCTAAAGATGGGTCACACTGTCACTGTCTGGAACCGGACTGCCGAGAAGGTAGGCATGTGCTTAAGCCTCTGCTAAACATTCAGTTACCCCCTGTATCTCATGGAATCATCTGTCAATGGTGTCTGGGAGGGGATGCCAAAGAAACACAAGGATATGCTTGCCACCTTGTTTTGTCCTGTGTCCTATGTGCTTGTTGGTGGGCATGACTAGGTGCAGCTGTGGTCTGTTCTAGTGTAGTCACTCTTATGTCAGCAGTCTCACCCCACTGCCTTTTTGTGTGAGAGGAGAGAGTTGTTAGAAAGATTAAACCCTTGTATATTACACCCTTATATGTGTTGAAGAATGAGATGTAACATGCCTCTGAAAATACTGCTGATGTGAATAGCCATGGTCAGTGTATTGTGCATCTGTGAATAGCCATGAAAATCCTGCTGATGTGAATTGCCATGCAATGTATTGTGCCAGAAAGGCCAGGTGCAGGGAGTTATCCCAGGAGATTGAGGTATGGTAGGATGCACTGTTCAGCTGCAGGTTAGTCTACATCTGTTGAACTAGTCATGTGTTAACAAGTGTTCTGTCAAAGACCTGCTGTGTCATGAGTCCAGGATGGAGAAGGGCTTTATAGGAGTATTCAAACTGAAAATGGAGCTTATATTGCATTGCACTTATATACTAGACAGTGTTACTCTTTGTAGTGGAGGAGGAGCTGCGGGAGATGTGGTAGTTGTGAGATGCTGTGGAATAGCAAAGCGGGAAGGGCACTGTGGTTACTTTGTTAAAAGGGGACTAAAAGATTTCGTTTTCTCAAGAGCAAAACCTGGCTGATATGAAGGGATAGGGTAAGAAGGAGCTAATATTTTGAAGCAGCAGCCCTCTGAAACACACTCATCTCAGATGTGCATATTCCTGTTACAATCCGGTAACACATGTTGCTATGTCCTTTAACCAATTTTTTCCCTAAATCTTCCTTTTTTCCCCTAATAATTTCTTGTCAAACCCAGAACATTCTTACCATTTCACCTTAGAGTTTTGTTTCTTTGTGTCTCCTTTTCAAAGTTCTTCACCTGTTCTTCAGAAAAGCTGCAAAAGAGCCCTGCACACACACACACGTGTGTGTGTGTGTGTGTGTGTGTGTGTGTGTATACACAAAGCAACAGAAGAAGGAGA
>JAYDZK010000044.1:12683-34014 GCA_034509185.1 Euphonia xanthogaster | reverse complement strand
ACACACACACGTGTGTGTGTGTGTGTGTGTGTGTGTGTGTGTACACAAAGCAACAGAAGAAGACGAAGTTGTGTAATTAACATGCCTGTCTCCTTTGGAGTTGTGTCCAGCAGTAGCGTTTTTACAACAAAATGCAAAGAATCCATTTGCTCTGTATTTAATTTGTCTTACCTTTGGACTTGTGCCTTTTGCAGTGTGATTTGTTCATCCAAGAGGGTGCACGGCTGGGAAGAACCCCTGCTGAAGTAGTCTCCACCTGTGACATCACGTTTGCCTGTGTATCAGATCCAAAAGCAGCAAAGGATGTAAGGATTAGCTCTTATTTTACCTCCTCTGGTTAGACTATGAGATGTTAGTCGCTGAATGCCGGTTCTGATTCCTGCTAACCACAGTAGCCTGGGTCATTATACATCCTGAGCAGTGCAGCTGTGTAAAAATAAATGTCCTAACAAAAATTAAGCATTTTAAAAATTAAGTCTTTGAGGACAGGTTCTGATAACCCTCTGGCAGTCTGCCACTGTAGTTCCAGGCTCGGCTGGACTCCTGCAGAAGTGAGGTTTCTCTGCAGACACCCTATTGCTTTACCACTCTTCTGTTCTCCACAGCTGGTGCTTGGTCCAAGTGGAGTGTTGCAGGGGATTCGCCCAGGGAAGTGTTATGTGGATATGTCCACAGTGGATGCAGATACAGTCACAGAGCTGGCCCAGGTAATCACTGAACTGAGCCTCTTAACAGCAGCAGGTGTTCATTCAGCAGCAGTCCTTCAGTTTCTGTTGGTAATAAAACTTCTAGGGGTCTTCGGGAGAGTCTCAAGTTCCAGGCAAACAAGAAAATATGTCAAGTCTTAACCAGCAAACAGTGTTGGATGAGATGTTCCCTGGTGATACCAGCAAAGTTGTAGATTTGGCAGAGCTGTTACCTGACACCATTGCAAACAGCCAAATTTTGAACCCCTAAGAAATATTTGTAGACAGGTTGGTATTCTGTAGCAAACTGGAGAGTAAAACCCTGTCTGGATTAATGACTGATGAAATGCATAATCTGCCTAGTTTAAGTGCTCTGGTTGGGGAAAATTAATGCCTTCACATTTAATTCTATAGAAATGTTATTATAGGATTTCTGTAGAAGTGTTCTGATTACATCTGCTGTGGTATCTGATTTCTTTTTTGGCATCTTGCTTGTTCCCCACTGCCCTAAGGCAGCATGTGTGGTTTTACAAGGAAAGGGAACCGGTTTTGGTCAAGTTTTAAGCAGACACGTTGTTGATGCACTAGTGTGTAACATTCATTTGGAGAATGCAGGTCACCCACATTAGTAAACATCTGGCTGAAGAGATCTGTCAAAGGCCTTTCCTCTGTGCGAAAGAGGGGAAAATATAATGATCAATCTTTTGGGATTCTTGTGCCGCATATGCACCTTCAACATTGATCCCTTGGCCAATATATGGTGCCATGACTAAAGCATGTCAGTTCAATTGCTTAAAACATGCACAGTAGTGATGGGTGCCGGAGGGTCTTGCCTGGACCCTTTTGGTCTCAATCAGATTTTGCGGGATACATCACAGTAGTGCTTTCCTTTCCTGTTGGAGCTATTTGTTCTGCTTTAAATTTCTGTCCTTAGCGGGAGGTATGCCCTAAATTATGTTCTTGCTGCTGTTTGTGCACAGCTAACCAGAGATGCTCTTCTCCCAGGTGATAGTGTCCCGAGGTGGTCGCTTTCTGGAAGCACCAGTCTCAGGAAACCAGCAGCTCTCTAATGATGGAATGCTTGTGATCCTGGCAGCTGGCGACAGGGGTTTATATGAGGACTGCAGCAGCTGTTTCCAAGCCATGGGGAAGACCTCTTTTTTCCTAGGTAATTGAAACATGGAGGGCCTGATAGCAGTTTCTTAGTGCAAGGACTGGGAATTTCAGCAAGGAGTCTGAGATGTATATGTCACCTTTTCTCTGTGGGGAGCACGGGAAATTGGCTTGCTGCTCTGGAACTTGGCCAGTTTCAGAGCCTGCAGGCTAAGGTTTCTTTTGAATGCTGGCTCATTTTGGAGGATCTGTGATACTTTTGGTTTTAAATAATATTTTCTTATTATTTCTCCATTCCTTTGAGTGCTTGGAAAATGGAAATATTTTCTGAAGTCTTTCAGGTCAAGGGAGCGGTGCCAAGTGCTTGATGACAGGAGTCTAGCAGTGTTACTGTTGTGTGGGTTGGGGAAGCAGGGCTGCTACTTCTCTTCTGGAGGAATCCCAATGGTGTGTCTTGCTCCAGGTGAAGTAGGCAATGCTGCCAAGATGATGCTGATTGTGAACATGGTCCAAGGCAGCTTCATGGCAACAATAGCAGAAGGACTGACTTTGGCTCAAGTGACTGGCCAGTCGCAGCAGACCCTTCTGGATATCCTCAATCAGGGACAACTTGCCAGCATCTTCCTGGACCAGAAGTGCCAAAGTAAAGTTCTCTTACATTGTTTTCTTACAGGTCATTTTTACAATCTAGCAGCTTTTCAGATAGTGGCAGAAGGTAGAAAGTAACAATCCCATCTTCATCAGCCTGGGATAGTGGTTATTTTAAGCATTCTGGAAATGAATGCTTAAAACTAGCTTTTCAGATAGTGGCAGAAGGTAGAAAATAACAATCTCATCTTCATCAACCTGGGATAATGGTTATTTTAAGCATTCTGTAAATAAAGAGCTGAGTTCCCATTCCTTCCCCTTCACAGCTAGGACTTTTGAGAATCTGAGTTAGGGGTGCTTAGGGCTTAAGTCAGGATTTCATTGCAGCAGGGTAACAAGCTGCGTAGAAATCTCAGTTCACTTTGTCAGTGGGCAGTAGTGATATCAATCTGCTGTGGCCAGATGAAGATAGAGATTAGAAAAACAGGAGAGCTAAAAGTAGTGATCAGCAGTGGAAAGAGATTGGTGTTGAATTACAGCCCCCTGCAGCGTGGGCTTGGCTTACTTTTGTCGTGCTTAATTTTGCGTGGGTTCCTCTCCGCAGATATCTTGCAAGGAAACTTTAAACCTGATTTCTACCTGAAGTACATCCAGAAGGATCTTAGGTTAGCTATTGCACTGGGCGATTCTGTCAACCACCCAACTCCCATGGCAGCTGCTGCCAACGAGGTAAGAGTTGTTCAGATGTGTTCTTCAACATTTATTCAATAGTGCTGTTTGTCAATCAGAGACACAGATCAAAGAATTACGTCATCTCTAAGACAAGGGAACAGTGATTGAAATATTTTTTGACTAGGGTGGCATTGTATTTGTTTTGATTGTAGAGACCCTTAGAATGTTACATCAGGAAACACAGAAAGACCTGGCATTTTCTGATCTGCACTTGGATTATTTGACATACTGTGCGATTCTCTGGTTGCAGTGGTCAGCAAAGGAGTTTTTCTGCTGGGAAGAGGCTTCACACAAGAGCAGGCTCTGATCCTTTTCTGATTTCTCTTTAGGTCTATAAACGAGCAAAAGCATTGGACCAATCTGACAACGACATGTCCGCAGTGTACAGGGCCTACATCCATTAGGCTGCACCCTTCTTACTGTTCATACGATGATGATTGATTAATATTATTATGATACTGGGTTTTAACTCTGGACCAGTCCATCTCTGTCTTTCCATTTCCTTTTATACACAAACTTTGAGACCTGCTGTGGTGAGCCTTCCACTGTGGCAGGAGGGGGGAGGAGGGGGCTTGGATTGTTGCAGTCTAATTAGAAAAATCCATGCCATGCACTGACAGTCATGAGACAAAACAGCGGCAATTGTTGAGAAGCTCTGAGGCAACTCTGCCAGAAATCTGCTGCTTGGCTGCTTTAATTTTCCTCTTTGTTTGCTAGTCCAAGATACTGTTTCTAACAATCCCTTTTCTTCTTTGCTGTGAAATAATGCAAGTGTTGGACTCTCTGCATCAAGGGGACAGGGTGACATACATCCCATCTACCTGTGAATATCACTCGAGTCCTTGGTCCCAAGTAAGGTGAGGAGCATGCCTGCTAATTAGCCACTGTTAGAGAACAAAGCACCTCCCATGGAGGAGAAGGGCAGTTCCAGCGGGTAAGGGGAGCTGAGTGCAACACTGTCTTGATTCAGTTTCTTTTTAGACTTTCACTTCCCCACCTTGATGGAAGGATTCCTGTACTGTTAAAGACAACACATTACATCCATGTCTTCCCCTGTACAGATGACTACAGCTTAGGGAACACAAACTCTACTGAAAATAGGAGAATGCCTATGTCAATGAGGCTCCTGAAAGGCTTATCATAGCCCATCCAAAACATCATTGGAAAGTAACACCTTTGCATAGAAAACTGCAAGACAAACATAGTGCCTATAAAACTGGGCTAGAGATTTTACTTGTTCCTGGCCTTAGCTTATGTTATGTTACTACTTGTTTGTTTTTTTAACCCTTGTAGTCAATAATTACAAAGGTGTCTTGGATTGCAGCAGTGTCACAAGCAGAGTGGTGAGTCTGAAAAGGGAGAGAAGAATGATCCAAGAGATTGAGATTCCTGAGCTCCTTTCCACGCTCTCTGGCCTTTGCATGGTTGTCACATCTCTCAGCCTGTTTGCCCATCTGTAAAGGTGGGTGATGGTTACCTACCTCACAGGGATACTTTCGTGTACTGACTAGTGATCTTTATACATGTCAGATTTTCCATACATGTTCTTAGTGTTACCACTTTGGGTACAAGATAGCACAGCATAAGCCTTCTCCCTGTATCTGTGAACTCTGCTTGTGGCCAGATACCAACTTCTAGAAAGACCAGTAACTGAGACTGGGGAGGCTAAGACCACTGCTGAGCTTTAGTATAGAGATGGGTGACATGAACTGCAGATGCCAAGGCTGGAGATCAGAGATGCTCTCAGTGTAGATAGCTTAGCAACCCGGAGTCCAAAGGATGCCTGTCACAAAAAATGCACGGAGTGTGGCTTGGTTTTTGGTTGGTTTGGGGTTTTTTTTTTTTTTTTTTCCAATTCTCAGTATTAGCATTTTGGGAGTGTTCTTGCATTTTAAATTCAAGTGTTAGAAAAATGCCAGTGAGAAACTTTGGCCAAAATCACTTCTCAAGTGGTACAATCTCCTTCCTCCCTTGGGCTGGGATTCTGAAAGGAAAGAAGATAGATTCAAATTAGGTTGTGTTCCTGACATCTGCCCCTGCCACCTTATTTTTTTTTCTAGGAACTTAATGGCTGTGTAAGGAAATTTTCCCTGGGTTAGGATTTCTTACCAGTCCTGCTTTGTGCAGCGTGTCTGTATGGTTCAGGGACACCTTGTTAAGAAAGAAAGTGTCACATACTCATTTTGTCACATACTCATTGAATCACAACATCTAATGCCTTATCCTGTAAATGTTACTTTGAGTATTTCACCTCCTGTGATGACTGTTCCTTGTGGGCTAATGCTGTATCCTGCATTACTTATATCCTGTAGTGAACACATGGCAACAGAGCTGTCAGACCTCACTGCCTGTTGGCCACTGTGTGTGGGCGATGGTAGTTCTACTCCTGTGTTCCTTTGGCAATGCCACTGCTATTCTGTATGTAGGTATTCAGGTTAAAGGCATGTAAAATTGCCAGGATAGCTAACCATTGATCTGCTTTGGCACACTGTTCTTCTCCACTCAGAACTCCACAGTTAGCATCTGAAGTCCTTTGTTAAACATACTATAGTAAAAAAAAAAATCTCTCATATGAATTGTGCATTGTGGGCATCTGAGGGAAGTTGTGGGTTTGGAGGCAGGAAATGAGACTAAAGGAAAAAAATTTTGGGAGAAAGAAGGAGGTACTGTCCCATGTGCAGAGCCAGTTCAGTGGCATCCCCCACCTGTCTCTGCCCTCTTGGGCCAGAGCGACCATGAATGGTTTGAGCAAAGGTAATGGAGGATCTTTGTTAGTTTGTGGTGCCTCTGGATGCAGAGAGAATGCCAAAGGAGGTCTCAAGTCCTGTGACAGCTATTTCATAATGAATTCAAAGGACCAGTCCCAAGGCAGCTCACTGCTGCAGGGTTTGTTTCTAGAAATACTGTAGTTCCCAGAATGGAGATGGTTATTTGTGTGGGAGTGGCAGATGTGGACTAGTTGAACACTGTAATTTATCCTGGAAGGGTCTGACTGCAGCTTTCAGCCATTGTGGGTGGCTGTAGAGTGGCTGCAGTGCTCCCTGGACAGCTGTACAGTCACAGGTGTGCCCAGGGGAAGAAGGAGGAGACCAGAGAGCTCTGATGTGGCTCTGAAGAGGAGGGATGGAAATGGGGGAATCTAGACTGTTCCAGATGCCAGTTGAGATTGCTGTCTGTCTCACTCAGATTTTTGTATTTATGTCTGTAGCCTCTGAATGTGGATTTGAGTCTGTTCCTAGGCCTGAAATTTGAGGGAGGGAAGTGGGGGAAGCAGTGGATTGAGAGATGCTCTAATAAAACTGGCTAGTTAAATGTTGTCCTAATATTGTTGACAATTCTGTAAAGTTTCTTTTTATGAAGATTTGTTTTAGAAGTTTGCTTTTTTTGACTCCCTCCTTTTTAAAGAGAAAATGTGACACTTGTGAAAGCTTGTAAGAAAAGCAGTTTCCTTTTTCCTCAATGATAGATCCCATAGTTCATTAAGGTTGTGAATTTTTATTTTCTTGCCTTGTTTTTAATTAACATTTGTCATTCAGAATAGGATGTGTGAAAATGTTTAAATGGCAAAGATTTTTTTTTTGTGCAATTAACAAAGCTACTGGCAAAAAAGAATAAAACCTTTCTTGGTAACAGAATGTTCTTGTGGCATTTTCTAAAGCCCGTCAGAGCTGTCTTGGGGCATTAAGGAAGTATGTGTTCCTCTGAACACTAGAAACTCAGAGCTGCTGAAAACCAAGTAATCCTGAGAGCACTTCAGTCATTGCTCAAGCTTGCAACTGTCAGTGAGGCATTACAGAGGGTAAGTTTGGATAAATTCCATGCTCTGTGTGCAGAGGGCTACATGCATCTGGGATGAGAGGAGGATCCTTGGTTTTAATGTTCTGGTGTTGATGACAACTTCTGTTAAGTTTTGGGCTGGGGTTCATCCTTCTGGCATTTGGGTTTTTTTGAGTCCAGTGGAAGATTCTTGTCCATCACAGGAGGGTGGAATGAGATGAGCTTTAAGGATCCTGTCAACCCCAGCCATCCCATGATTCTGTGAACAGTAACTCAGCAGTCAATTCGGTATTCTAAGATATGATCCTTAACTGAAATGTTTACAAGCTCTGAATACTGCTTGTGGATAACCAGACACTTGGACAGCAGTAGCTGTTCCTGCCCTGAGGCATGAGGGTGAAATAAAGTGTATATAATAGTGGGTTTCAGGTGCAGTGAGTTATAGGTGCCCGAGGAAGCACTCTTTTTTAAGTACTGTCATTAAAAGCAACAGATAGGAAGTCGAGAGCTGTGCTTACAGCAGGAACTGGGGCTATTGGAAGCTTTCCGTACCCTGAAGGATCATTCCCATCTCCCACCCCGCCAGGGGCTGGTGTTGTGAAGATGCTATGCCCTTACCTCTCGTCTCGCTTGCAGTACAACCGTTGTGAAAGGGAACTCACCGACTTCTATACAAAGACCTCACTGCCAGGATAAATGTATTTTAAGAAGTGATGAAACTTCCACTCATTTGAGTATTCTTACACGCAGTTTTGGTCGTCACCGGTGTGCGCTGGGCTGGGGACGGGCAGGTCGGACCTATCTCGAGCGGGACCGGCTCGGCGGGTGTGCGGGCGAAGGTCCCGCCCTGCCTGACGTCGCGCGCGCGACCCCGCCCCCACGGACGGCGGAGGGAAGGGGCGCTGCCCAATCAAGCGTTGCTGGGCCGCGCGCGTGGGCTGCTGGGGGCGGGGCCGGCGGGGTCGGGATGGCGGCGGCGATGGCGACCCAGGGGGAGCGGGCGGTGCTGGTGAGTCGGGCGGGCGCTCGGCGCGGCCAGGGCGAGCGGCGGCGGCTTCTCCCTGCGCATGACAGCGCTGCCAGGCCCCCGCAGACTCGTTCTGTCTGGCCGGGCTCGGGCGGGGAGCTGCGGGATGGCGGCAAGGCCGTCTCCTGCGCCTGGCTCCAGGCCGAGCGCTGTGCAGGGGCTGCCCGGGCCCAGCCCTAGTGCAGCTGCCTTGACTGGAGGCGCTGCCGAAGGTCCGGCATGCTGTCGGGCCAGGCTTTCGGGCCGGTGCCCGAGCCCCGTCGCCGTGTGGCTCGGAGGCCGCGGCCTCCTCCCGCCTCGCCCAGCAGCGGCGCCCGGGTCTCTCTGCCACAGGCGCCGCTCCTCCCATGGGCCGGGCGGGGTTGGGTGGGGTGGCAAGGACGGGGTCGGCCTCCTCCCAGCACACCGTGAATGTGCTCTTTGACCTTGGTGTCCCGCTGAAGCGCCCCTCTCATGGCGGGTGCCCGAGCCGCCCTAGTCAACGGGTAGCAGCGGGGGTGGTGCAGAGCAGGCGTCACTGCAGCCTCCCCAGGACAGGATCTCCGAGGAGGAATGAAATCTCCGGTGTAGAGAAAGGGTTCAGCGATCTGTCGGTCTGGATGGAAATCCACACAGGAAAACAGGTTTTTCTAACGTCATATGGATTTGAAGAGTATGACTAGCATTCCCCAAAATGTGCACAAACTTGACTTAGTCCAGAATTAACGGGCAGGGGAAAGGAGATTTCTTGCTGTGACTAAAGGGAAGAAAGACACCAATGCGCATTTTGAGTAGAAACACCTACATGATGCTGGTGTGTGTTGGAGGTACCAAGGGTATCTGCTGCACCCATGGGATCACTGTTCCTTTGGGAACCTGGAGGAGGCCAAACATTACAGAGTGAGAGTTGCACATCCATCTTCTCTCTGGTGATTAGTGACAGCATCTGAGGGAACACCATGGAGCTCTGTCAGGGGAGATTTAGGCTTGATATTTGGGAAAGTTTCTTCATCCAGAGGGTGGTCAGGCACTGGAAGAGGCTCCCCAGGGCAGTGGTCACAGCGCCCTGCCTGAGAGATTTCAGGGACCCCGCCCCCACGGACGGCGGAGGGAAGTGCCTGAGAGATTTCAGGGAGGGTTTTTGACAACACTCTCAGGCACATGGTGGAATTCTTGGGGCTGTTCTATGTAGAGCCCACACTTGGACTTCATGATCTTTGTGGCTCCCTTCCAGTTAAGAATATTCTATGATCAGTATAATTCCCAGAAACCCAGAAGAGGATTAAAGCGTCGAAGTCAGTGGTCCTGCACCCAGACTGCTTTGAAGGATAACAGGGAATCCTGCCTGGCTTTGTAGTGTGTGCCTGCCTTGGATGAATGTTTGCTGAAACAAACCTTTGTCCTACTGGTTGTTGGGATAACTCTTGCATAAGGTGATAACACATCAGTGTGGGGTTGGGATCCTCATGGTGAACTGGATCTATCTAGCGGAGAAACCGCAAGCTTAAAGATATGAATTGACCATAGCTTGCCTGTTTTTCTGTGGGCAACCTGCTCAGAACTCTCCGCATAGAAAATTTCTCTTTTTTTACAGGATGACAGGTGGCAATCTTTTCTTTGTCCCGTTCTCGCTTCTGTTCCCACTTCTTTGATGACCTGCATGGGGATGCATGGTTTAACAGGAACACTAGATGTGCTTTAAGGGTCTGCTTTATACAGGCTTCTCTGTGGCAGCAGCCAATGGAGGCTCAAGGCAGTGAGTCATCAGATCCGAACTTGTTCATTACTGAATTTGCCCCAATGACTGGGAGTCCCCAGCCTGTGTCCCCCCCCACCCCACCCCATACCCCCTTTTCAGTTTAATTGTTTTGGTTTTAGACTGCAATTGCTTGGGGAAATGCTGGGGATGGGGGTGGGGATGCTAATTTTAGTTCTTATCTTTGTTTCTCACCACTTGATTAGCAACAAATTTGTCTGCAAACTGATTCAGTTTTGTGTGTGCTGGGAGTTGGTAATGGATCTCCTTAGCTTTACCTTGGCCCGTGATCTTATTTCCTTTTGAGGAAGGGGCAGTGAGGGAGGCTGGGTACATGTCTGGCAGCCAGGTGAGTCCATCTCAACAGCTTAAAAAGATGCCCCAGTTTTTGACACAGTAGTATTTTTACTTTGCTCTGAAAGTTGCATTCAGTTCTAGTTTTTTTGGTACAGTGATTTGTGTACCAAATTGCTTTCTTAAACAAAGTCAGGGCAAAAATGAGGACAGTTCATTGGACTGGGGTGGAGAAGTGGAGATGTGGAGACTGAGGTTTTTCAACAAATCAGGAAGAAAACTTTTGTTCTCCTTTATTTAAACAGTTCAGAAACAACACTACACTTGAAACTTAAATAATTTTGGCATGTGTCTGAGAGATTTGTTTGCAGTGTTTGATGGCTAATGATTCCACTGTTATATTTTCATGACATAGGAAGAAGAATTTAAATGGCTTTTACAAGAAGAGGTCCATGCTGTTTTGAGACAGCTGCAGGATATTTTGAAGGTGAGGTTAATTTTGTCTGAGTTTTGTTTGAACTTCTGTGTAAGGAATGGTGATAGGTTTCCCCTGTAGGAAAAAATTCTTGGTAGAGGCTGCTCAGAATGGTCATCCATGCATGTCCAGTTCTTTCCCTGGAGCTTGCTTGCCCTCTGCTCTTGAGGACTCACAGTAAATCTGATTTCCCCAAGATTTCTCTGTTCTTTACCCTCTGCTGAGACCTGCTTTGAAAAGGTACATGGAGCCAGCCAGACCTATCTGCCAGGCATTTGCATGAGATATGAATATTTTCTGGAACAGAGAATCTGAATCTGCTGTAAGTCTGATGTGTGCTGGTGGAAGCAAGCAACATGGCCTTTAGGTGACAGCTGCTACTTGTGCCATAATTACTGGCATGCGCTCTCCTTGTTCAAAATCATCCTTTCCTCAATCTGCCCCCTCCTCTGCTAGTACCTGCCCCTTTCAGAGGCCTGATGTGTTCAGCTGAAGCAGATGGGCAGCCCTTTTCTCACCTTTCTCCAGCCTGAGCATGTGCTGTGGGGCTGACTCTTTCCAAGCAGCCAGTGGGGAGCTGGCCAAAGGGACTTCTGTGCACCGTGAATGCACTGTTTGTCTGCTGGATCAATGTTCAACAGGCCCAGCCCCTTAACACTCTCTGGCTTTTGGAGGTTATGGAATGATGAAAGAGCAGGGCCAGAAATGTGGAGGTGAGGGGCAAGTGCCAGAGCAGGTGCAAGTGGCATAGTGCTGACTCAGAACCCCAGGACTGGAGTCAATGGCAGGTGACAATAGACTGCAATACCTTTATATATAGTACCTGTTTTGAAGAATTTATTATAGTTTTGAGGGTGAAATGTGTAAAGGGCAGTCACCAGCCAGTATAACCAGATGAAGGGCTGAGGAGGGCTGGTGTTCTCTCCACACTTCCTTCATGTGTAAAGACCAGCTGTGATAAGGGGTGCCTGAGAGTATGCAGAGCTGAGCTGTCAGGTGCTGCTCCTTCTGTGGGCAGCTTGGGGATCCTGCTGGCACTGCGCAGCTCCAGGGTGTGGGATTTGAAAATGCCTTTTGCTATGGGTTGCATGCGCTGAGCCTCCTCCTGGGCTTCACCTGTCCTGCAGTACAATGAAATCCAAGTGCTCTGCTTGGTGGACTTCAGGAGGCTGGCAGAGGTGACTGCTACATATTCAACCACTTAATGGTGTCCACATTATCTTTGTTCTTGGCTTGTGGTGTGCTGGGCCCAGGCAGATGCTTCAGCACTCACTGTGTCCTCTCTTGGGCAGGAGGCCTCCCACCGCTTTGCCTTGCCCACCAGTGGCTCAGGAGGAGCTGTCAAGCAAGAGAACTTTGTACTAAGCACATCAGGGTAAGTGGTGGTGGTCAGTGGGTCACTTCCCTCTGCAGCAAGGGGTGCAGATCCTGGAGGATCTGTGGTGTAGGGTTTTGCAGAAGCCCTGGAGTAATGGGTTTTCTTTAATAGGAGATTTTGCCTTAAGGAAAACGAAGTAGCTTTCATGGCAGGTGAAGGTAGCAGTCTGTAGCTCTGCTCTGGGGCTGCCTGAGCCAGCCTTGTGCCATTTTGTGCTGACACCTATAATGTAGTCACTGATTCCTGACCACATGCCTGTGTGTTGCCTCAGTGCTGTGGGCAGTTTGCCAAAGGGCATTTTTCTGATTATGACACAGGGAGTTGCAGTTGCAAGACCTGAATTCTGCTCTTGGCTCAGTTTCTGACCCTGACTATGGAGAAATCTTAACCTTTCTCCTAATCTCCCTAAAACAGCAATAGTAAATCTCCTTCACACAAAGCAAACTGAGGCTTGTGCAGAAGGTGCTATAGGTGTGCAGTTCTTCTGAAATTGATATCCAATTTTTGATCCTCAGTGGTCTCAATATTGGTGGAGTTCACAAGCTTTTCACAAAGCAATTAACCTTAGTCATTAGGACTGTCATAATATTGCAAGGAATCGTGCAGTAATTCTGTACTAAGTTTGAACATTGTCTTCTTCAGATCTTAGTTAATTTAGTTTTCATTTGTTGTTGTAAGGTTGATCTTGTAGTGTTGATCAAAAGAGTCTCTAATATAGTAAAATGTAAGGTATGGCCCAACCAGATGCTTCAGTCTTCTCCTCACACTGTTCATTATACATGTGAGTCATCTTGTAGGACCTTTCAAGGGGTTTGGGGTGTGGGGTTTTTATTTTTTTAAGGTTGTGGGGTTTTACTTATTTAGAGTCTTTTTTCTTGGAATGGGGTGTGGGTTGTAGCTTTCAACTCCTGTAGGAATCATCTAACTCTTCAATGTCAGTAATTAATTTATTGTCTCGTGCCTGCTAGAGCTGTTTGTAACAGCAGCCAAATTGTTGACAGGTGATAAATGGAATCAGAATGGGATCAGAAATGAAGGTAATGTTTTAAGGCAGAGCAGTTAGGGCGCGGTGGCCCATAAAGAATGTGACTGGAGTTTGCCACAGGCCAAGAACTGGGAACTTGAAAGTGTGTGTGGTGTTCAGCTACTGGGCGAGAGCAGTGTTCAGACCCTGAGCAGGAGGAGCCATGCTGGCTACACAGGACTAGGAGGGGCGGTTTTAGGCTGGCAATTGATAGGTGCCTCTTGTGACATGTGTTGCCCAGATGTTTCCTCTCATTCCAGCACAGACCAGGTGAAAGGTGTGATGACGCTGCAGGGAGATGCACTGTGTCAAGCTGTGAGTACTTGCAACACTTCTTGCTTTGTATGGCAATGGGTGGGTGTCACCCTTATCAGCCTTTGATCACCTCAGGGAGGGAGGTCACCCTGTTTTTGTGTTACCAGTTGTTGTATTGCACCAGTGATCAGTGTTCTTTGTCAGTTCTCTCTAATTGGCCTACATGTTTCAGCAGCCATTGAAATTTATCAAGATGCAGCATCTGATATCCCCTTCTACCACCACCATGTGGTGGTGAGTGCTGTAGTCAACTTCCACTGGAATTCCTTGCCTTTACCACCTTTGTTGTGTAATAACAAGTTGCCTTGGGGACCTTCTGGGCTGAGGTCATGTGTCCTGCCAGGATCCTGATTCACTCTGCATTTCAACCTATTCTTTGTATTAATATTATCCTGTGGAAGCACTGAGGTTCTGGCTGTGCCAGGACTGAAGAAGGCAGTTTGCTAGGATGGTTTGGAAGAAGGGAATGTGACTGCCAGCCCCCATCTTCTGCACACAGGCATTTCTTGCTCTCATGTGTTTGTTTCTTTTTTCAAGGATGTTAATCTGAAAATGCCCAGAAACAATCAGCTCCTGCATTTTGCATTCCGTGAAGACAAGCAGTGGAAATTGCAGCAGGTACCTGTTGGCTCTAAATGCCCACCCATCCACAGCCTCAGTGCTCTCTGAGCAGTAGCTTTAGTCTTTTGAGAGAGATTTTTATGTCCATTCCACATGAGCTACAGTGGTAAAAGCTAAGGGAGGAAGCAGGTGCAATTAAATCAATTACATTGAGTTGGGTGCCTGGGTGAGCTCATTCCAGACACACCAGTTGATCTGAAGGCTGTCTGCATAGCAGTCATGATCCTGTAAAGGAGTGCCTGAGGTGCCTGTGCAGGACTCCACCCCATGTCACCACAAGCTAGAAGGGCAAAGAGCAGCTTCAGGGGCTTTGAGTAGCTTGGCCTCATTCTCTTACAGATGCATTTGTTTACACTGAGAACAAATTATTGTGTTCAGTAGCATGTCTGAGTTCCCTCAGGTAAGGAGTTAAAATAATGCAGCTATCCAGAACCAGAATCTCTTTCCCATCATTTTGCTGGGACACACCCGATTTCAGGACCTGACCTAGTGTCTGAAGACATGGTTTGTCTCAATTTGTCACAGCTGAGTAGGTTGGAGGAAAATGGATTCAATGTATTTCCTCGTGCCGTAGCTCAGGTTTTTCTAGATGATGAGTGCATTTGGCATTGAGTGCAGTTCCCGACATCTGCTTTAGCAGTGAAAGCTCTACCTAGTAAATTTGTAGAAATCTAGAAAATTGTGTACTTGGGATGTTAATACCAAACTTGACTGTGTTTGTTTATGCCTTGCAACAGAGCAAGAAAGTTTTTGTGACAACACTCAGCAGTGCCTCCTCTTTTGTGGCTATTTTGTACTGCTGCCTGGTTGGCAGACTTCTACCAGCTTTTATGGAAAACAACTTCCTTTGTTTACTTGCATTTTTTGTTCTAACATTGTTCAGATATGGAGTGTGAGTGCCTAAAGGACTGAGCGCAAAAGCATTTAAAGTGGTTATATGGTGATCTTTGGCCTGTCTGAATTAAAAATGAGCATCTCAAAGGAGTGTCTTCCCTTAGTGAGTGGTTGGAGTTTTATTTCTCTGTACAAAGTGAAGTCATGGGTAAGAAGTTGTAGCGTAGGCATGTTTTTGAGGAGCGCAAGTGCAGGCGCATAAATTTTGAGGAAGTTGATAAGAAAACAAAGCAAAGTCAAGGGGGAATATGAATGGAGCAAATCATAACAGCAGGGTTGGCATTGCTTGGTTGGGTAGTGCTGCCAGGAGCAGTTTAACTTGCTCAGAAGCCTCTAGGAGATATAAAGGCTGGAGGTGGTGATATTTGGAGATGCCCAAGTACCTGCAGTCTTTCTGCAGTCCAACAGTGGACTTACCATTCTCACTCTTCTCTCTGTGGCCTCCAGTGCAAGAACTTTCTAAGAGCAGGGCTGTTCTGTATTCCCTGAGCTCTGCATTAGAAGGAACCAGAGCCAGGTCTGCACCAGAGAGGCTTCTACAAGGATGTAGAGCTGGGAGCTGTGACTGCTGGAGGGCATTATGAATAGATCAAACTACAAATACCCCAAGCTGTGTAGCCTGTCTCCCAGCAGACACTTCTCGTACAAGCTTCTCTGCTCAGCTGTTCCATTTGCACCCTCTGATTTACTCCTTGGGCTTGTTTTTCCATTTTCATGCTGCTGCCTAAAATTGAATGCAGTCAGCTTCTCCCGGGGCCATTGTCTTCCTGTGGTTTGTCCTTGCTCTCATGAAAGCAAAGGTACACCTATCAACCTTGCATTTATGACTGTGTTCCTCTTGCTTGAGAGGAACTTGAGCCATCTGTGTCCTGAATCTGGTCTGGTCCCACACAATGGCACAGTTTCTTGATGCTGGAGATGACTCTCAATCCCAGCAATTTCACTTTAGAAATGAAATGAGACAGAGACACTGACAGAGACACTGTATTAGAAATCGGTGCTTGTTGCTCATTGATGTCATTTGTTTTAGCTCTGATAGGATGAAATCATTGTTCATGGTGCTAGAGCTGCCTGCTGTATGCCATTACCAGTGAGAATTCCTACCAAGCAGTCATGGTCAGAGCGCTCTCAGGATGAGAATGCCCGATGTCACTTCAGTACAGGAGCAATATCTGTATTGACAATCCAGGTTGTAGCTGTCAGACTGTTCTGTATCTCCAGTCCATGAGTGGAGAACCCAGTAATGCTTCTGGGAACCAGTGGCAGGTTTGTGTTAGACAGTATCTGACATTTAGACATGGCATTACGTTTGAGAAGACACTATTCTAAAGGTCAGTGAGATAATTGGGGAAACCTTTACTTCTGAGTACGTGTTATTAGAGGCTGTTTCTTTCCTAGGGCTGTATTTGTGCCTTTGCAGATCCAGGATGCTAGAAACCATGTGAACCAAGCCATTTACCTGCTTATGAACAGAGATGTGAGCTACCAGTTCAAAACAGGCTTGGAGGTGCTCAAGGTGAGGTTTTCTTCCCTCCATTTGTTGTTTTAAACACAGTTAATGCAGATTACTGCCCGAGTCTCTTAGTGGAAACAGACTTAATAGTCGTTTACACTATTACACTAACCCATACATACCCGTGTCAAGAAGTGTCCATGGGTCCTCATATTTTATATGAATCAGTACTAGTTTAGCATTAGTAACAGGGCTGTACATCCTGGTGAATAGTAATCTGAGCAGTCAGTGCACTTTTACACACCAGTGATAATGTGGGAGGATATTCCTTGATCTTCTGTGGATGATGTTGTTACATAACTTACTCTCTGTTGATCAGTGCTGCAGGTGAGAGCAGCAGTGAGGCACCCATCAGTAAACAGAAGATGACAGTACTTGTGATTTACTGAAAATCTGAAAGTGACTTCTCTCTTGCCAGTAGTATTTTCTGGGGTCTAATACAGAGCAGCTACTGCATGCCAGTGAAGCCCAACCTTCTGCTTGAAAATGCTCTCTGAAGGCAGCAGAATTTTGGCTTGCTCATTAGAATTCATCACAATATCAAACATGAGAAAACTCAAGTGGAAGTGAGGGGAGATATTAGTCATTATACAAAGTAACTTCATATTAGCAGTCATGAGGTCTATAACAGGCATGTTGCTTCCCCTTTTTTTCTGGAAGAGGAAGTCTGTCTGAAGAGCCTTTGAACTGTGATTTCTAGCAGGATTGGCCTCACAGTGAGCTGGTTCTTTTTATCTACTGCCTCGCTCATAGCTGGTTATGAGCAGAGGGAGCCCAGTTTTTTCCTTAATGCCTGTTCTTCTGAAGAGCTGATGATGAGTTTGTTGATGCCTCTGTAGCATCAGTGATTGATCTCATTTTGGCTTGGTATTTTTGTCATGAATAGCTATTCTCTCATCAGTCGCTGGTATTGAACACTCCTGACCTGTCTCATAAGTCTCTGATGGTGGTAAAAGTTAAACTGCATTTATGTGGGAGCCAGCCCTTTCCATTAAGTTCCTGAATTCCTGGAAGGATGGGGGGTAGTGGCGGTTGTTGTTTTAACACTTGCAGAAGGCTGTAGGATTCTGCAGCACTCTGTCCAGAGCTGTCCAGGAATCACACTCAGCAGTGGTTCTGTACATTACCTTGTAGCTTATGGATGCTGTGATGTTGCAGCTCTCCAGAGCCCGAAATCGACTGACCACTCCTGCCACTCTGACACTACCAGAAATTGCCTCCAGTGGTCTCACAGTAAGTATATGATGGTCTAGATCTCTATACACGTCTGGCAGCATTGCAACAGTTTGGATACTGGGCTGCATCCTGGTGGAAGTGGGTTTCTGAAGTGTCTCCTGAGGCAGAACTGAAGCAAGTGCAAATCCTAATTGGTTTTGGCTGCTCTTTATCTTCCTGTGGGAATGCAGATGACTTGGGCATGAGGACTCTGGTTCTCTTGAGAGTAAGTTCCGTTCCCTGCCCAAGAGTCTTGTCCAGGGATGATTTGCCCTTGTGAACACTGCTCCATCCTCTCTTGTCACTCTCATGCATATATCATTTGATCAGGAGTAGTGAGAGCAGCAGTCATTGCCTGCAGCTGCTCAGTCTTTGTTTCTCTCCTAATGTTTTTCTTTTGTTATGGGGCAATTATAGTGTGGCTTGGGAAAAGGGAATGATTTCCCAGCATTAAGAATTATGATCTTTTCACTGACAAAGAAACTTAATTTTCTTGCCAGAAAATGTTCACCCCTGTGCTGCCTCCAGACGTCCTTGTGAATTTCTATATTAACCTGAACAAGCTGTGCCTCACTGTCTACCAGCTCCACGTGATGCAGCCCAGCACAACCAAGGTGATGCTTGCTATCTCATGAGCCTTGTGTAGTTTCTTCTCCTGATGTTCCACTGTGAGGAGGAGATCACACTGCTACCTGTTTCAATGTTATATTCATAAGATAATGCAGAAATAAGTTCAGCTGGTACTAAGTGTGTTTAGGTCTGCTGCACACAGAACACTGGTTCTAAATCTAGTTCAGGGCAGGGCTGCTTATCCCAGAAGAACATCCCAGTGCTCTGGAGTAAGCCATTTTTTAGCAAATACTTTAAATATAGTTTGATAATTTTGTGTCATTTTGGAAGGGCATAGTTATATTAATCCAATTTACATCTGAGTAGCATCTTGGGTTTCCTCATGGAGTTTTGATAGATACTTTTCTGCTTCAGCTGTCGCATGGGTCAACTTGATGTCCTGTAAAAACAGCCTTAAACTCTTAAGCTTTATGAAATGCAGTCCTTCCATAAGGAAGATTTTCCTATAAATCTGTATTTTGTTTTGCTTCTGGATCTTCTCATCTTATTTCTGTAGTGATAACATTTGTAGCTACATTGAACTCAGCCAATGAAGGAGTGAACTCCTTTCATGAAGGAGCAGGAAGGGTTCTAACTAAAGGGATTTCATATTGTTGGAGTGTCCAGGCTAATAGAGCATGGGTGTTTCTTGATGTCAGGCTACCGAAAGTGTGAGCCTTAAATGTCTTTCTTTTAAGTGGTTTGTTTACTACATCAAAATCCTGATGACCTTTTCCTTCTCTAGAACTTCAAGCCTGCTGGAGGGTCTGTTTTGCACAACCCCGGGGCCATGTTGTAAGTACAGTCACTACAAGGGATAACAGGTGTTGGTATGTCTTGAAGGTGAACTCCAAACAGCTACGAGCAGTTTCTGTTATAGCATCTCTGAAGTGGAAAAGCTGGACTGAGTCGCTTGCTGTGCCTGTGAATGCTCTGTTGTGTCTCTTGAATGACTTGGTCCTAAAGGCCAGAATATGTGAATTTCCAGGATTCAGCCCATCTAGACAGTACCATGAGTTTATCTAGAGATGAGAGTTTACAACAAAAATGAGTGGTTATTGTCATTGCCATCTGCATTCCCTGCCTCTGTGCCTGTCTGGAATGAAGGGAAGTTCCTAACTTTACCCTTTAGCTTAAATGTAAATCTGGTCAGAGGTGGACTTGAGTGTTTGCATTCTGTAACTTTGCCAGGTGCTGATTTAAATGTGATAGAAATCACCATAATCTCTCCTATGGGAATGTAGGACAGTTGAGTTCTATGCTGTTGTGTGTGAAGCTGTGCTCTTTTCCCCCCCCTCCAGTGAGTTTGGCAGCCAGCGATATGAAGTCAGCCATGTCCATAAAGTGGAATGTGTTGTCCCGTGGTTAAATGATGCCCTTGTCTTCTTCACAGTTTCACTGCAGCTTTGCCAGCAGCTGAAGGATAAGGTAATGTCCTTGAAAAAGGGGCTTTGTTTTTAACTCTGGTTTTGAGGAGACCTCAGATCTGATGTGATGTTACGCTGTTCAGCTTGCTGAAAATAAGGCATGAGTGAGTATTTTGGAGCCAGGGAGCTGGCTGGCACTGCCTAGCAAGCAGCCATAGGATAAGTATAGTGGTGTGGCAGATGTCTGCTGAGCTGGTGGCTGGATGGAAAGGAGCAAGCAGACACTTCTGTGTTCTCAGTCATGAGGTGAGTGAGACAAAACAGGCAACCTACTGATCAATGCTCAGTTCCAGCTCTGCAACTGTCACCTTGAGCAAGTAACTTTGTGCTTCTTGAGTGACAGCAGCAGCAAACCTGCCCTTCAGTAGTGCAGTGCTGAAGTATGTAATGCTGTGAAGCTAAGCCCTCCCTCACACATTATATGCTCCTTGTTTTGTGGTCCAAGGGGTATAGGAACTTACCTGCTTTTGTTCTTGCTTTCCAGATCTCCGTTTTCTCCAGTTACTGGAACTACAGGCCATATTAATTCTCTGTGGAATGGTCTAAGCCTTTACAGTACTTCAAGCGTCTCTCTCTTTTCTCTCATGCCAGCTGAGTCCAGGACAGCCTGAGGAGTGCTGGGGTTCACTGCCATATGCCCTGCACAGGGCAGGGTCAGTGTACCCAGAGACAGAGCTTTCGTAGCCTCGTCTGGGATTGCTGCATAAGCAGGGCACCAAGTGGTGCTGTGTGGTTGGCAGGAGCTTCCACTGGTCCCTCTTGTGCATTGTGTGGCTGACACTTCCCAAGCCCCTGATAAGTTACACAGGTCTGTTAAAAGGGATAGGTGCTCTGGACCACCCTCACTAACTAGGTCTATACATTGTGCTGTAGCTAACTCCTTGACTGTGAAGTGGCTGGGAAGGGGGAAAAGACTAACTTAACACACCTCTTAAAAGGTAGGGCATGTGGCTCCCAGTAGTGAAATATATTTCTCTTGTCTGGTCCAGCTGTGCTTATAACTAACCCTGAGTGACTCCTTCCCTTGCCTGTTCTGCCCATCCCCATGTTACTGATTCCCCTTTGGGGATGCTCTTACTTGCTGCTGTTTGAATTCTTTCCCCCCTCATCCAGCATCAATGTGATAATTATTTTTTTTCCTAAGCCCTAGTTGGGCCAGTTGCCCTTTCCAGGTTTAGTATCTTGTTTTCACTACCAGCCTTTGGAGTTGCCCTAGTATACCTTGTGCAGTCTTTCATCTTGTCGTTAAATGCAAAGTGAGTACCATGTTGCTACTATGATTTCCTCACTATGGATGCTACAATGTGTAACTCATACCTTTAGCCACTGCTAACTGTGAAATAGATGCCCTCATACCTGCAGTGCTCATGTGGGCTGTGAAAGAATGAGTATCTTGAGATTCTGTGCTCTCACAAGTGAGTGGCTGTTCTCGGTTATGCATGCTGGGTTGTCTTTTGTTTTACTGGGGAGGACAGTAGTGGAGGCACTATTAGCCGAGCAACTCTTCAAAGGCTGAGCCTGTTTGCATAGCTTCAGCCCAGTGCTGTCTGATACTTGAAATACTACCTGAAGTAGTTTTCCAAACATGTGTTGACAGTCATGTTTGGAAGAGGCTGTAGGCATTCAGACTGGGGTGGGTTGGCTCATAGTCATTCAGAACATCTCTGGCAGAGTGGGAAGTCTCCAGGTCCCTGTTCAGAAGCTGCCACCTGAAATAAACAGAGGCAGGAGATGTTTCTCCTTTCAATGCCTTTATTAAAAGAGATCAGCTCAAGGTTGGGAGGCCCCAAGGGTCCGCGGTTTCGCTGTCGTCGCTCCCTGGAGTGGCTCAGAGGAGGAGGAAAGTGCAGCTCTGTCCCCTGGGAGGCAGAGCTGGGGGTCCCGTCCTCGCGGAAGCAGTGGGTTATA
>JAYDZK010000039.1:18240674-18275661 GCA_034509185.1 Euphonia xanthogaster | reverse complement strand
CCGGGCAGTCCCGCTGCCGGCGCGCGGGGCTCCCCTGGCGCCGGGCCAGGCGGCTCCGGCGACGCAGTGAGGCCGCAGTGCGCGTGCGCGGGCATCGCGCCGAGGGCTTCCCCGCAGTGTGCGGGGCTCCGGGGGCGGGGGCGGAGCCGTGCCTGCAGCGCGGTGCTTAGGCGGGCCCGACGCCGGTGGCGGCGCCTGAAGCTTTGCGGTGCACGGTCGCCCCATCGTCGGGTGCAGCGCGGAACTTGCCGGACGGCTGGCTCGCCGCTGTCTGCGGCTTCACGTTCCGCCGCGGACGGCGCTCCCTCTGCCGCAGAGACGGAGCGTAAAGGCAGGCGACTTGGTTCCTCTTCTGGTGTGGCCCCGCTCGCTCGGGGCACCGCCCGCCTCCGGGCACGTCCCGCAACTCGCGGTCGGTCGCAGTGCTGGCTCTTCCCTGCGGAAATCCTGGCGCCGAGCCGGCCGAGCCGCACAGCACTTTATGCCAGGCGGCCTTCTTTCACCGTGGGAAGAAGGCAGCTGCATAAACCACTAGCCTCTACAGCCTTTGAGATTTATATTCAAGCTGCGAGCCAGGGCAGGCCTCTGTCTGCCCGCTTTTTTAGAATATTTAGGCTTTTGCCATGCGTGCGGTTTTTAACTGAGTTGCTGTATTTAGGACAGTGCCTTGCCAGTAACACTGTGCAGTGCCTCCTACACCGATGCATTTCCACCTTAAAATCAGTGGACTGTAGCAACACCATGCCTCCAGGCTTTGGAGGACAGCTTCTGCTTATCTGCAGCTGCTGTTACTCACTGGCAGCTGCTACACATCTGTTCTTCAGTACTTACTTTTTATGGAGAGAAATCATACTAGTTTTCAATGCACCGGGCCAAACCTCTTTTTTGAAAATGTGATTTGGAGCTTTTCCTTTTTTAACAGATACCTACTGCAGATTTTGTGATGTCCCATACATAATGATTTCAACTACTCTGATTTTCATCAGCATGCCATGGTTTGGAGCTCTGTTAGAAAGGGATGAGTAGCAGAAGTTGACATTTTCAACAAACACTGTACTTTTGGCTTCTGAACATTTTACTGACATCGCATCTTCCTTGTCCTCTTTTTTTTTATTCTATTACTTTTCAAGATCAGAAAGAGATGCCAGATTCCTAGAGAATTTCATTCATACACTCTGTATGTTAGGCCCAATATTCCTTTACAGATATTGAAGTGCATCACTCAGACAAATTTGGCTTTTTGTCAAAATCTGGAATCACAGATGGAAAAATCTAATCCTCTTTTCCTTTCAACTACCTTCATTTTTATCAATTTGTATAAGATAAAACAAGAGACCTGCTTTAAGAGTTGCAGACAGAGCAGTGTAACTAGCTTGAGCTGCACTCAAGTTATAGCAATGAAGACCGTTTTGCAACATTGCACTGTTCTGGTGAGGTTTGCTGGCTTCAGGGAAGTAGTGGAGAGGCCGTGGATGACTTACAACCTGTGCACTGAGCTAGGAAATTGCCTGTTGTTATGAATTTTCCAAACTCCTCTTCTGTGTTCAATTTTCTTTTTCTGAATACATTAGGTATGTAGGAATTACATTAAAGGTGTTACATTTTTACTACTGACATCCACGATCTGTTTAGGTCATCCAGTCAGACATTTGAGTTTTTATCTAGGTAGTATGATTTGAAGGTCCAAAGAATTTGCTACTAATGACCAGTATTTGAAATGTCTTTCCAAAATGGCAGTATTTTAATAAATTTGTAACATTTCCCTTAATGTTCCTAGTGAAAGCACAGAAATGTAGTAAGACACTGCCACTGGAGCAGCCAAAATTTTATTTGAAAATTTAACCGTTTTGTCTTTGATTGTCCAGTGAATAAACATGCGCAATACACTGGGCCTCCTTGAAAGTCCGTCATTATCAAATATATTGTCTCTCAATACATTTCAGTGACAAGAAATGTATTGACAGGACACAGAGTGCAAAATGCTATGGGGTCAGGGAACAAGAAGAGAGAATGGTTTCAAAGTTAAAAATTACCTGAGATTAAATCCTTGGTTTTGTTTTGCTTGTTTTATTAGTAGAGGGTGGTACAAACTATTTTATCCTCAGCCTCAGCATACCTGTCAATGTTTAATTTTTCACTAGTTTTTTGATTCAAACTAATCTGTTGTGATATTGTGCCAATAAAAGAATCATTCTGCCTTTATGAAATATGTTTCCACACAGTGGAATTACAGTTTTATCTCTGTTACTTTTTGTTAACTGCTGCTTTCATGATGGGCTTACTTATAGGTTTTTCCAACTTGTACTTTAAATTATGCAAGTCACTTGCATTTCTTGTACACAATTTTCTAGGTAAGGGGACGGTATTTTTTGTCTCTAAGTATTCCTTAAATGTCAATCTGTCTTGAAATTTTTAATTTGCAAATATAGAACACAGAGCAGGGGGGACGGGGGGCAAATCCTCCTTCGGAAGCAAGCTTTAGGGAAACTAAGCTTGCAGTTGCTGTGAGTGTCAGTGCTGCTGCTGGCTCAGTATCCATGGAAACCTGATTTCCCATCTTGCTGCAGGAATTAATTGAAGATCCCAATCCACTTGCTCAGGGAATCACCGTGATATTAACCCACATCCAGCTACAAAGCTCACTTTAATATCTCAGATTCTCTTTTCATCAGAACAAAAGGTTCAATTAGCTTTCACCAACTTAAAAAAACAACCAAACAAACAACCAAAAAAAGGCCATCTAAATCTTTACTGCCTCAAAACCAGGACAGAAAACATAGAGCTACATCTAGAGCTACATCTTGGAGATCTACATCTTTCAAATGGAACTTGCCAAAAACGTCAACAACAGGAGAGGGCACCGAGTCAGGAATGCTCTATGCAAATCTCATGTGCGACATCATATGGTTCCCTCTATTTTTCACCTATGCCGGTAGCTGTATTATCTTGTGGGAAAAATTCACTGTCCATACTTCAGTATCAGAACATAACTTTGTCTTGCACAGTACGTTCTTAGGATATACTGTGCAAAGCTTCAAAGAGAATAAGCCAAAAGGGACTTTTGTTAGGGAATATTGTTTCCAGACTTCTCTTTGAAGACTTTTCAATAATTACAAACATAAGCATGTTAAGTTCCTGCAAGGTCTTCTTCTGGATCAAACATCTCTGATTATCTACCTTTGAACTTTCATCTTTCTGATACTTTGTATTTAGCACCTGGTCCATTTGTAACCATGACAACTACATCATGATATCAGCAAACAATCTCACTATTATCTGAGGAACCCAATCTCATTAAATGCCAGCTTGAACTGATGTTTAGTGTCCTTTACCTGGGGGACAAGTTTTGTTTGGAGTTTTCTGTATTTTACATGGGAGCCAGGAAAGGCCAATTTCTTATGTTAACTGGTATCCTTCACACAATTGTCATCCATCTTTCGTTTCCATTCTTGGCACACTGACCCTCCCACAAATGTGCACCACTAAAGGAATGTTACCACAGGAAAGATGGCGAGGACATTCTCATAGACTGAGCATAGTCTTTGGATTAGATTAAAGCAGTTATGTTGTGTTGCTCTGTTACATCTCCAACACTGACAGTTTATACACAATTGGTCTCAAACTGTTAATTCCAGGTGCTGCAAAAACTGCATATACTTGTTACAGAACAGTTTTGGATTTGTGGACATAGCTCAACACCACTGTTTTCTCTGAATGGCAAATGTAGGCAGGGGAAAAGTGAAAGTAATATTTTGAACTGACTTGGTAGTAACTCAGGACATATTAGATAAATAGTTAGGAGGATGAAGAAATACCATAGACCAGTGGAAGACTGCTGAAGTACAAGGACACCAGTATTCTTAAAGGAAATAATTTCCCCTTCTAGCTGGACTTATAAATTACATGTTGTGTTGTACTGTAACTCACCACCAAGACTGAGAAATCCATCTGTGGTTATCACAATAAAAATTCTATGAAATGCTGCGTTATGTAGAGTACAAATATGCAGCAATGAATCTGTAGAGTACTACATGCACGCTGGCCCAGGTCTGTAGCTCAGACCGGGTAATGTTGCTTCTAGAATTTTTGCATTTTCCCGGTGAATAGAGAAGGGAGGAAAGAGCAGTAGTTGTTGTTGTCTTGGATTTTTTTATGCTTTACCGTAGTATTTTCAGTTATGATGTATTCCATGAAACAAATCAAATACTTGAACTGAAATCTAATAAACACGTTAATTTTAGACATGTTGCAACAATGAATCCTACAAGCTAGCAATTATGGTGTTACAGATTCGTGTCTTGAAGACAAACCTTCAGCTCTTGCAATGAAAACAGGTCAATTCACTTTTTCTTATTTCCAGACTAAGGAAGCCCAAGGAATTGATTTTTACAGAATACAAGAATTTGACAACACCTCCTCTTGTACTTGTTAAATAAGAGGAAACACAATGTGCCTATACTGAACTCACTCTGTTAACGTTCCCATTTGCACTTCCTTTTATTTCTAGACATTCAACTTCAGTGGTATGTGAATGGGAGGTTTTTTCTGCATTGCATTCAATAAACATTAAATCCTTTGACAAAAAAAAAGCCACAGACATAATAATTACCTAATCTCCCACCCTACCTCTTCAGTAAGTTATTGTTCCTGAACATATATTTTTTTCCTTTTATTTCTCAAGGTTGATCTGTGACAAAAATTTCACACTAAAGCACAAATCTTGCTTCAAAGAAAATTTGAAGGCAAAATTTACTTCCAAGTATTGAAAGATAAACCAATGCTTAAGTATATAGAAAGCTAAAATTCACAATCTTCCAATAGGAAAAATCTCACAGTAGTTAAAATAGTCGTAGACTTACAGGATTTTCTTCATCTTGATTGTAAAAGCTGAGGAAAGGAGTGTGATTGTAATAACACACAAACACATCACTAAAGGCAAGGTTCCCCTCCCACTTCATGACTGAAATAGCCCAAATCTGTACTGTATCCTTATGTTGATTTTGAATTTGCTTAAACTGTTCTATTATTGAATGCTAAGAATTTTTATTGGAAGCTGAGCAAGAACTTTAAAATCAGCATGACTAAAAACTCATTGCTGCTTCCTCATTAATATGCCAGAAGGACTGTCTGACATTTCTATGGAATGTCTGTGCTCTTGGGACTGATGATTCAGCTGTCTGGAATTTCTACAGAAGTTCAGCCCTCCTCCTTTCTCAAATGGCTTAATTTTACGAATCTGTCAAGTAAAGCTAAAAATAATGAGTTTTTGTGCAATTACTAGGGGAAGGATGGAAATTTCACTGCACAGTGTATTAGGTAACTCATTAGAAAGCAGAAACTACATTTTCAAAAGCAGTGTGAAATATATCTCCCATGTTTAATTATTTTTTTTCTGCAGTTAGAAAAACAAACTATGCTAAAATTTTAAGCTGCATAGTAATACACAAACTAAAGGAGAATGTAATTAAGATTTCTCTGAGGTCAATTTGATGAAAAATGTTCCTTGGCTTGTCAGAGTTTTATGAAAGATAAGGAAAAAAGTGATTAGGGGTAGCAACTCACAAATTCAGTGGTCATTTCCTCGGGAGCCTGCTAGTCCAGGAGAAGAAGAAGCTTAGCCTCAAGAGCTGCCAATGATTCTCATAAACAGGGAAACTCAAAGTCCAAACCCAGTGCAGCTGCTCCTGTAATCATTTTGCACAGGTCAACTGCTGTTGGAGCAAGCTGGCTGAAACAGAAGAAAATCTGCTTCCTTCACAAGGACATCCACAGAGTTGGAAGGATGACAGTAGGGGTTGAACCAGATGATCTTTAAGGGTCCTTCTAACTCAATGCAATCTATGATTCTTTGATTCATTGCATTGGCAGGAAAAACTGACAGCAAGCGGGTAAAAAGAAAAAGGTTCCACCTACACAAGTCTACTTTGGGGAGGAAAAAAACTGCTAAGCTGAATTTCAAAGCCAAAAAGGATTTCAACTCAATCCAAAACAGAGCCTCAGTCCATTACTACTGCTAAGAAGTTCCAGCTAGAGACCACAGTTCATCAACTTCAGACTCATGTTACCAAAACACCAAGTATAAAGATGCCACTAGAACCCTGCTAGCTGACTTCCTCTCTTATCCCAGCCACTACAACTGCTAGCTCCCAACTACTCACTTTACCTGATAGCTGGGTCTGTGGAAGAACAACTGCTACTGGTAGCTACAGAAAATTCTTTTCCCAGCCCATTTTTACCTTGTAATTTCACATACCCTCTGCCTGTTGTCGGTACCACAGGTTTTCCAGTAAGTAAGCTGAGTTCTTGCTACCCGGCTCTGCAAGACAATTTTTATTTCCTGATCACTCTAATGTTTCATGCCTAGGTATAGTAGCTATGTAGTACTGATTAAACATTTGTGCTTCTGCGCATAGACCAAGAAAAATATATTCACCATTCTCTAACTTTGCACACATGAATGCTTTCCAACCTCTGTCCTCCCCAAAAGTTATTTGCAATTACAATTCAGTCAGGTCTCCTAGATGCTTAACAGCAACAGCATTCTGCAAGAACAAAAAGGCCACCTAAAAAATACACTTGTGAGATGTATCCAAGTCCTCAGTTAACAGCTGGGAAGCGGACACAACCTGAGAGTGAGGAACATTTATGTTCCTGTATAATGCCAGGACAAATCAGATTCCCAAAATTTGCCTTATTTTTGCATAGCAGAAATAGCAGGACTTTGTGTTCATTTTCATATATTTATTCATTCAACAATGGAGAGGGGGAAAGGTAGAAGACTAAACACATAAGACATGAAGATAAACTAAAATGATTTAGGAGCACAATTTGAAAAGATAACAAAACAGCATTTTTAAAAATAATATCCACAGGCATCAGTAGCAAGAAACTGGGGCACGAGGGGGAGAAAGGCATGTAAACTTAATGGCAAACAACAAAAAGCCATACCTTCAACTAATAAATCTAGAAGCCTATTCTGATGACACATATAGATTTAAATTCAAAGTATCTGAGACATTTATCTGTCAAAATAAACTGGAAATAAAAAGTGAATAAATAACCTCCAGAATCTTTCTCCCCCACCCACATTAATAACTAAACCTTACCACAGCAACTTTTTCTTTAGAGGTGCCATCATAGACTTGTGATCAGTTGTTCCTGGGAGTACCACTTACCAGAGAGACCCACATGAGACAGTAGCTAGAAGTAGTGTTCAAAATTTAGTCCTTAGATGATGCCTTTTTGGTCTCATCAGCAATCTTCAGCAAGTTGATACAGCCTAAATAGACACAGTAAAATGAGCTTTTCCAAATACTCTCTAACCCCAACAGAAGGGCTGTCTTTCCATGCGTACGACCCTGATACGTCAGAAGGGAACTTAGCCAGGAAAGCCACTTCTAGTGGAAATGTCAAAATAATTTAGAAGAGAAATAATGACTAGTTGCCACCCTGTGGAATGAGAGCACATCTGCACTGATAAAACGTTTTGTATTATACTCTGGACAGAAATGTAAGATAAGCAATGGGCCCTTTAAAATAGGCACTTCAAAAAAGAGACCGTTAAAAGATACCTAAGAAGAGTCCGGGCATTAAAGAAAGCACAACACAAGACTTAGGTTTTGTACGTTTAAGTCATTATACTGCAGCAAGTGACCAAACTTAATGACTACAAAAATTAGCGACAGAATTTCAACAACTCCTCCTCTTAGGAAAACTCCATTAACCCAGTCATTTAACACCACTGCGCTTCATCACATGGGTAAAAAGGTGAGTGTCATAACGAGGTGTTTTCCAATGTGTGCTTAATTCCAAACTACCCTCTGATCATCAAATAAACTGAGCAGTTTCAGAGACAGGAGACTGCACTAGCTGAACCAACTCAGTTTGAGTTGGCCTTTTCTCTGCTTTCCCTTTTTGGGGGTAAAAGCCTTCCAGCGCTACAATGGCTCCAGGCATCAGTTACCATATTCTTGTGGTAAATACAGAATGGTCACAACAGCTGGCTTTTACAAAAATTAAACTATTAAATGCCGCTTAATTCTATTTAATTCAATATATTCATCGCCCCAAATAAGCAAGCGATAGCAGCAATGTTATAATTTCCATTCAGTTGCTAGATTCCCCAACAGAACCTAGGAAAAAGGAAAAGCTTGGAAAAAAAAATCTGTGCTTTAGTTTTGGCTAAACTTACATCAGCACACTTCCTATAAAACCAACATTAAGTGTTGACAGTAGAGAGCTTTATATTAGCTCTATACAGGCAGATATAAATACACCACATACAACGCTTAGCCACAAAAACCCATTCCTACCTCCCTCAATAATAAGTTAATTTCTTATAACTCTTTAAATCATTGCTAATTGTTTCATAGAATGCACGACATGCTCTTGGAATGGGCCATGTCGGGGCAATCCACAACTCGTACTTGAAATTTAGCACCTGCCCAAAAGCACTGTGTTGGTTTACCTAAGGCTGATCATATGATGGGGAAATAGAAACATATTGAATATATTTTATTCTTCTTGATTTTTCCCCACAAAGTCTGACATTGAAGAATCCCCAGGACTATTCTAGATTCTGTTTCTCTTTCCTACAGAAACTTCCTGGTATGTCCTGGATCCTCCTTCAGTCTGCAAGTCTCCATCTATGCTGTTGCAAATAAAAGAATTTCTCAACATTGGAAAGAATCTCATACTGTTACATTATGTTCTAACATCAGCTTTTCCATGTAAGAATGTCAAAATCCCATGGACCCATATTATCCTGTATGGTTAACAAATATGAAAAGTCAAGGTCATTTTGTGAAATGCGTGCACCATTAATTGACTCAAAAAAAAACCAAACCCCAAAAAACCAACCAAATCTGTGTCTGTTCTTCAGAATGCTAACTCTCTGTTGCCATGGTCACAAATTACCATAGTAACATTAGATATATCTATATTTTTAGATTAAAATTGCTTCTCTTTTCAGAGAAAACAGATCCAACTGAAAGAAAATACTCATCCTTACCAGGAAATACTACTAAAATTCAGAGTATAAAGTAGAGCAACACACAGCAATTGGTTAATTGCAAAAGCTGGTGGGGGGAATGAAGGCTGCGGGGAGGAGGGGAATCACAAACATTGCCATGTTCAGAGCTGCTTCCTACAGCTAGAAAATGGTTTGAAGATACAACAAAAATTAAAAAGTGAGGACAGTTATTCTGTAATGCTACTGTCTCAGCAAGCCTCACTGTATAGTGTCTCAATTAGAATGCCCAGAATAGCCTTTTCAGTCAGAGGTTAATAGCAGTATTATTTCATATTTTTCCATTAGAGCCCCAGTTTGTTTTCCTCCTCTCCCCCAAGGAGGACCTTCACTCACACAGGAAATATTGCTGTTCAACTGCCATAATTGAACTAACTGTTATGAGACGTGTCTCTGCTCTCTCATGTTCAGTGGTTTTATGTTATGCTTATACCCTCTAGTGGACAAAAAGCAATTCACAACCCTCCTAGTGCCGTACGGCCTTTAGATCAGCACTGTGCTAACGGGGACTTGCATGTTAAAATGCTGAGTCAAACCCAAGCATCTCTAGTTTGAGATTCATTTCAGAAATAATCTAAGAGAGGAGTCAGAAATGATGAGTTCATTAATGCAGTGCTTTCCCAAATCAGGCAGCAGCACAAACACAGAAAGTTTATATTCAATACTAAGTTTGACAAACAAGAAAATTTCTCTTAATTTTAGAATTTTAGTCAAATTTTTTGACTTCTTTCTTTTTGGTAACTTACTAAGCATTACCTGTGATAAAAACTTAGTTCCTTGGTATGTAAAACTTTATATGCTTGCCATCCAGACTAACTTTCCTCCCAAACCTGCTACAAAGACCATGATTGAATACCCTACCTTTTTAAGTCAGTATAGCAATGCATTCCCACTGCTGCCAGTAATGCTTTAGTGTTTTACATAGTCTCAGACAGTTATATATTACAGAAGACTTGAGCTTTTGTTCCTTTAGTGTTCACTTATTTTTGCATTATTCCCATAAATGTTACTTCTAACATTATCTGGTTAAATGCTGACAGAATGCTCTTGTCCAAAGGGTCTGCAGTAAGCACATTTCAGCCAGAATCCACTGCAAAAAAAGGGAAAATTGTCAAACTATGCTATTTGCAATAGATGCTTACATTCCACCGGGGAATCTGGCCCCTTAGGCCTTGTTGTACCAGTTACATGTATCAATCTAGGTCATAGGTTTAAATAACAAAAAAGGGCTAAATTACAGCTCTAGTACAATATATTTCAAGTCTCCACAGTCAGTAAAATGGAAGTCAGCCCTTGCTTAATAAGAGTAAACATAAAAAACAACCAATTCACAGAAGAACAGGAGCTCTGAAAGAAGGCAAGAAAGTAACAGATAGCTTGCAAGGGGCTTTAGGCAAAGATTTTAGGCATATGAATAGCAATGACCTAAATTTACCTGCAAAGTTTCAAAAAAACTCCAAAACCCCACCAATTTGCCAGTGTTTCTTTTCACTTAGTATTATTTTAATTCCTGTTATCATCAGAAATAGAGCACTGGAAATTCTGACACTGAATTGTGGGATTCCACAGGTAACTGTGTGTATGAGCATAGCTAAGTCCAGCATTTGGTTCACCCAAAAATGCAGGCTTTGGCAGGGGACAGACGGTAGAATTTCCCAGGCAAACACATCCTCTGAAGCTTCCTGCTAGTGTTTCTCCAGTGTAACACATCTACAAAAGTGATGAGAGATACTTGATATTCATCTGGTCCTCCCTGCAGATCAGTTGCCTGCTGAGGTAAAAGTAAAACTTTATTGCTCTGAAGGGATGAAAGTTTGAAGAATCTTAATGTATGTAGCTCAAGCCCAGTTTGAAAGGGATAGGGAGGCGGGGGGAAGCAAAGGGGGAAGGGAGGGAGGGAGACAGAGACTGACTCCAAGCGAGAAATTTGGCTCAAAAAAGAAATCAAGCTCATCAAGGAATCATCTGTAGAATGCACAGTTTAAGTGTTGCTTGAAGCTCAGAAAGTTAGCAGTATTTGCTGGACAACTCTGTAACATACACAGCTCATTTTCTACTCTAATGCTATCTCTCTCTCTCTCTCTCTCACAGGAAAGGTTCTTAGCTGCTATGCAGTTATTGTCTCCATTTACTGTTAAAATCAACTGTTTTCACAATTTACTCTGCATACCTCAACATCTTTTTTGAGGCCTCCAGGCTTCTTAACAATACCTATAAAGAACATAAGAATGAGTTATGTTTATAGTGTCTTACAACAGAGCCAAATTCCAGATGAAAAGTGACCAGGAAACATTTCTCCTCAGTAACACTAAAACACATTCCCATACAGCATATGCATTTCTGCACATATTATCAGCTCTTAAACATTAAAGTCAGCAGATTCCAGACCAGAAACAGCACACAGGAACTGGCAGTGGGTGGCTCTGACTGAGTTGCGAGGTTGAACCAGATGACCCCCAGAGGCCCCTTCCAACTCTGACACCTCTATGGTTCTACAAGCTCATGTAACTTTGCAGTGCTTTCCTGGTTTTTCACATCTCTGACTTTGCAAGACAACTCACAAAGCAGCACCACAAGATGCTTCAGCCAGACAGCACATTATAAATTCCTAGTGGCTAAAGCAAGAAAAGCTATAGTACAGATCAGTTACATAGAGATGTCATTCAGCATCTGCCGAGCAAGCAGTAATGTGATAACACAGTGTCCCCATTAGAATACAACTTTTTCCCCCAGATTTCTCTCTTAGGGATCAATCCACACTTTCCAGCACTATATGCAACTTAGGAAGACAGAAAGGAAACAGCTCAATTCAACAGCTGCTCTCAAACACACAATGACACTTCATCGTTAACTTGTGAGGCTCCTTAATACAATACAATGCTCTGTGTAGATCAGAGAACCAGCACAGTTCTCCATAGATATCTTACTTTTCTCCTAAGGCACTAATTTTCCTGCTGATTAAGATGGCACAGAATAAATAACCATTTCTGGAAAGTTGTGGTTCTCTTGCTTTCCAAGGAAGTATATTGTGAAGGAGTCATACTTCCAAGAGCGATGTATAAAACAAGAGCCCAGCATTGAAAAAGCACAATGAATGGAAAGCAATTCACTAAAATGAGGGAAGGTGAAACTTCCCCAGAACAAGCTTTGCAATTTTAAGAACACTAGCACCCCTCTCTATATATACACTCTACCTACCAAGGAAATCATTCTAGTCTAAAGGAAATCAGTCCCAGAAATGTAAAGCTGGAGAATCACAAACTCAATTTTAAAAAAGTAGGTAACAATGATGCTTAGGTAAAGTGTAAAAGTTTAAAACCTGACAGTTGTCTCCCCTGTACTTTCATATTTCTTACCCACCACGGAGGACTACCGCCAAACAAGAAAACATTTTCCCTTTTATGCAACAAATCATTAAGTTTCTCACACAGGAAACCACATTTCAGTATTTTCTTTTCCAACAGCAGAACACTGACTCATACTACTACAAACCATGAAAGTAAAACATTTCTTTTCAAAAGGCAGTCATGGCTTCAACTTTGTATGTCATGGTACAAGTATTTTAGGATAATCTTTAGGCACACGATGTTTGACACACACATACCACCCTCTTCAGCTCCCACCTTCAAGTATCATTTTCTGTTACTGTACTTCTCTCTATGGCCAGACAGATTAGGAAAAGGCTCTAAACATTCACCAAACACAACAGGGTTCTACTGCTAGGTGAAGATTTAACCATTTGCTTAATTGCATTATGAAGCCCACAGATGATACTGAAGAGAAACTACATTCCAGCATTTCCTGCTGAAAACACCGAACAGCAGCTGATAAAAGCATTTTATCAAACCAGCACATTCAGCGTTCTCATTAACAAGAGAATTTCTATGCAAGACAGTGCATCCAATGCAGAACTATATCTAGAAACTCACTAAGAGGTCACGTGGGTGGTGGTAGATCTGCAGTGGCTTTGATCAAGCAAAGCACAATCTAGCAGTCACATGTGTACTAGAAGAAGAAAACAGTATCCATGCTAAGACATTGGTCTTGCTCTGGGTAAGTTCTGCTGCTTGACATCATCAGCTTCATATCACACACTAGATAGTCCCTGACTCTACTGTAGACTCCCTCTTGCAACCAAAAGCCAGTTCCCTGTATAAAGAAAACTTCGAGTAAAACTGACCTGTGTTTACCCACAAGCTAACGACATCAAGGATCAATGATAAGTAAAAGCTACTTAGCACAGGCCCCAGCTCAGGAAGACAAAGATAAATCCAAATACCAGAACTGAATCTTCAGAAATTCTTCCTGTGCTTCAAAGCAGAAAAGCCATTACAAATAAATGAATTCTAGAAAAGATTCTGGAAAGTTGCTCTATGGAAACCCAGTAATCGTAGACTATTACAGTGTATGCACAAGGAAAGGGCAAGAAGAACAGCACAAGGGGAGACTTGGCTTCCAAATCAAGCCCCTCACAATGATTTACATAAATAATTTGCTATGCACAATTTTAATTTTGAAAAAAAAAATAAAAATCAAGAAACATGGTCATAGCCATACTTGGTATATAGAGAACAATGGTTCTCTCTTGCTCAGTACAGTAAAGTCTAGGATAGCAATTCCTCACAACTGGATCTTCCACATAACCATGAAAGATTTTTATCTGTTGTCTGGAGAGAGGAATTTCCTTTGGAAACAACAAGTATTCCTGCTTCAGGACATGCATTTGCATGTGCTAGTAAGACATGAATATGAAGTTTGCTAATAAACTAAAAAAGAACAAAACAACTGGGTTTTTTTAATGAAACACAGAACCAAATCAAGGATTTTCTACTGGCTTCTGGATAAGGCCTTGTGGATAATTTAGGACAAATATTTCTGACAAGATGCAAGTTTCTAACATGGACCGTAAAGTTTAAATTTTTAAAAGCTACAAAAAATAGTAAACCAAACTTATTTGGCTTCCTGAAATAACTGGTGAATTCAACAGCAAACAATTTGCCATCAAGATAGTGGAAAACAAGAAAAAAATTCAGTCCTAATCCTCAACTTTATAAACCTTTGAAAGGCTATTCCCTAGGACATAAATACTTGTGGAGCATTAGCTGCAGAAGTGCTTCTATACCTTGTCAACAGCAAAATACTGGGCTCTGTGAAGAATTCATTGTAATTTCAAAAATGTGACAGCAAGTCACATTTGCATCCCAAAAGTATGGAGGCACCTGGCTCCTACTTGCATGTAGGAGCCAGGTGCCTTCGATAACTAATTTCAGTGAAAATTAAGACCATCAAGTATTCATTCAGACATCCATGTCTATAATGGTGCACCTTCTTTATAGATCTTGATAACAAGAACACTACTCTTAAATTTTCATAGGCTCAGCTGGCATGTGTACAGGGGTTCTCCCCTTAACAACGTCCAAGAGTCTAGTATGGCTCGTCATTATACAAATTTTCTCTCTAGCACTACAATTTTCCTCCCACAAAACATTCTACATTCCTTGTAGTTTTCTGTCCCAAGCGTTAAGTATTGCTCGAGTCTCAGGACACCGATAAGCATGGCACATGTCAGACAGAAAATCTGTGCAAGGGCTGCAGCAGAATATAGCAAGAGGACAGATTAATCCGTATTCGCCAGTATTATGCCCTAGTGCCCGCTTTTTATCCCCCATAATGAAATCCTGAAGTTAGAGGAATTCAACGGTTAATAAATCAACTGTTTCAGCTCTTATGTCCTGTGGACTGACTCTTCTAAAGCTGAGAGGTGAGGGCTTCTGAAATTCTCAAGTATGTCTGCAGACAATTTTGAGACAGATTTTCTCCAGACATCTGCTAGATTAAAAGAATTTGTCTGAAGTAACAAGCAACACAATGACATGAGTTCACTAAATGGCAAAGCCAGTATGCTTGCCATGGAACTGCATGAGACTCGCCTCATTCTGATGCTCTCAGAGGAGTCAAAGTAAGCATCAGAACCTGAAATAAAATTCAAGCACCTTCAAAAAGAGCCAAAATCTTAGAGATGCCAAACTTTCCTTCTCAACAGTAACTCCTACCTACTCCATCATATAGTGTGCATGTAATAGCACATTTCCTTTATCAGCTTTTCCAATTATCTCCCTTCCAGAGAAAATTATCACCTTCCAGAAAAAATAAAATGAAACCCAAGCTCTTCATCTTCCAGTATGAGTAGTGGGAATCTAGCATATACCTCCCATGAGCCAGTCCTTTATGTTTAAAAGCACTCAGCATACATCACTTCAGTCACCTTCTCAAAGGCGATGGACATATTAGATATGGTCCATTATTAAGGAATATGACTCATGGTGGGCACTTCTTAACAACACACAGCTGCAGGAGAATACCCAGAGCAAGATAAGACATTTTAGAGAGCCACCCACCCTATGGAACTCCAGTGTCTAGTATTTTTCCAGCTTCTGTGCAATGGATGTCTCTAACTCTAGTCAGTTTTTCCAGCAAAGATTCTCAACTAGAGTTATACAGTGGGAATTCCAAAGCAACTGGCTATGTACAGACATATCAGCATTCCCTCCGACAGAGAGATGAAAAGGAGAAAATTCCTGAGGATTTGTATCCTCTACTCTGCTTTCTGAATCCCAGTCTCCCCCTTGCCTTGGAATGAGCTCTGTAAAGCAGTATCGGTTATGTACAAGAATCTCAGCTCCCTTCCTTTGGAGAGTTTCCCCATAAAAGCAAAAGGCAAATCCCAGGAGAGAGACAGGTGCTGAGGGGGGCAGGTCGCCTTAGGATGACTCGCCAGAAGCAAGAGGGCCAGCCGCTTTCTTCTTAGGGCGGGCTTTTACACTTCTCACTGGAAGCTGAGGAGAAATAAAAAGAGGCATCTTAGACTAGTTTATTTTAACATCTAAATGTGTAACAGAAAGATGCAAGAATGCAGAGTGAAAAATAGGACAAAACAACTACAACATGACCCTATTAATGTCATCAGTTGTCTCAAAATGTCTATTTAAGCGTTCTTTTTTTTTTTTTTCAATAAACAAATCACTGAACATATCCATCAAATAGCAACCAGGAAAAGGCATTCTAAAACAAGGTATGTACAGTAGTAAAATCAAAGCCGGCTATCCAAACAAAAGGTTAAACACAGATATTTCTGACTGGTAACATTCACAAAACATTCCACTGCTCTAACTTTTCTGCTTCTTAACTTCCAGTGCAGTTCTCTGAAAGCTGTAGAAACACCCTCAACTAATCTGCACACTTTACTTCTGTGTCTTTCATTGTAGATATCGGTAAGAAGAGCACATTTATTCATCTGTGATGCATTCAGCCCTGGCTGGCAATCTCAGAGATCTCAGTCAAAGACCTCCTACAAGTCCTGCATCTGACTCAAAGACCCAACAATCTGAGCATAAATACCAATACGCCTGCAAAGGGCTTTATCAGTACTTCTGTATTCACAACAAACAGCATAGAAGAGTTCTTTCTGTCTTTTCATAATTTCACTCTGAAAAGTCCTCACTAGGAAGCTTCCACTCAAATTTTGAGTCTCTTATTTCCCTGCTCCTGTCTAATACAGAAGACAGGAAAGAAGAGGTGTCAACTCAGAAATAAGCCATAGAAAGATCCTAGGTTAAATTAAAACGCATCTTTGGACAGAGATGTCCGTTCTTGGAGAAAATCAAAAGCCACCTGGACCTGGTCCTGGGAACTGGCTCTACATGAGCAGTGGGTTTGAACCAGGTGAATTCAGAGAACCCCTCCAACCTCAATTATTCTATGACTCTACTATAAGGAGCTCTTAAGCATGTGCAAAGGTTTCCTGTACACTGTAAAATCAGGTTAACAGTATAACTTAAAATCATGCCCGAAGCAATTACTTTCCTTCAAACTATTTAATATTTAGCCTGAATAGCTCGACAATGTGAGTCAGTTATATAGCATTCTTTATCTTAGATGAAAATAATAACATTAGAAGTCCAAGTTGAATCAAGCAAATAGGACCCCAACTTCATAAGAAGGGAGAAGCATTTTATCATGTACAAATCAAACCATAAGAAACACTCAAGCAAGTGTCAAGACCTGGAAAGCAGCACCTCAAAAAGCATTTTCTACAAAACACACCTGAAAACACCTGGAAAAAAGACTGCTAAGCTCAAGTGATTCTTGGATACAACTGCATTTACTTTCATGTATGGTTTATTTTAATAATAAGAAATCAGGCATCTCATGTCCCATCTGAATGGCTGTAAATACCTTGGATCATCATGTGAACATAAGGAGATGACTGAGCAATCACTAGTTACTCAAACTTCGAGAAGAAACTCCAGGAATGGGGTAGGTGGGGACTGATGTAATTTCCCATACCTAATGTGTAAAAGTCAAGGGAGGCCTAAGAGGGTACACAACTGCTGCATTTAGATTAAGAGTGGCTGTCCCAGGGATAAATGTCACTATTATGTATTTAGACTGTAGCAGACAGGAGAGAGAATATTGTCAATAAAACACGTTAAAAATATCTAATGCTCCATCCTTCAATACAAAATCCAAATGAAAGAAAAGCTGGGTTCTGGCTTATGACAGGGGCTTACAGGCATGATAAAAATGCAAAAGCTAGAGACAAGTATATCAAGTTAACGACAAGTCCTCTGATGCAGGACTCAACCAGAAAAGACGGTCCAACAAAATTTATATATACAGCTTCTAAATGCTGAGACTATAATGCTAGAGCCTTCTGACCAAGCTCACAAATCAATGTCAGTGCTGGAAATTATCTATACACCAGCTCACTTCAGCTTTCATCACCTTTTTAGGAGTTTTGAGACTCTGGGTACGTTTAGGAAGTTTGTCTCCTGCATCTTCATCTGATGGGTCTGTTCTAGTATCTGATGGGGTTCCATTAGACCGATGTGCCACACTGCTCTCCTCTCCTGAGGAGTAACAGGAAGCTAAGGAACAAGAGCAAAAGCTTTAGCAAATACTTTTAAAAAATCTCATGGGGTTTAAAAATGGCCCATCCTCAAGGAACACGTGACAGAGAGACCATCTTGAATAATGCTTATGGTGTAAGTATGGGATAAGTACAGAGATGTATATTAAACGAGAAGGCTCTAGGGAAGACAATGCAACTTCTCCCAGATAATTTACAATCTTGTACTCCTTTCTGAGACCCAAGGCTCAGGGAAGCCCTCCTGGCTCACAATCCCAGGTCTCATACAATGGCCCAGCAGGTGCTCTGTACCTGAGTCTTCAATAGTTTCCAGAAGACTCGCACCAGAGGGGTGCAGCTGTGGATTGCGGCTTTGCATATGCACAGTATCTTCATCTCGGATCAGAGTGAGATCCTGCATGCTGAAACTTCGAAGCTTCTCAGACAAAACTCCCTGGCCCTAAGAGGACATAAAATTAGGGTGAAAGGCACCTCACCAAGACCATCTCATATGGCATTATTCATTCAGAAGAGGAGCAAAGGTGCCCTATTCCCCACTAGGGTACTCTGAAAAAAAACAGAGAAGGGAAAACAACAAGTAAGGGGTTAAAGCAAAATCCACTCCATTCCCCCTCTGCTTTTTCTAAGTCAAAGGATGGAATTATCTGCAGGGCAAACTGGAAGGAAGGAAAAGTAGGTTGCTGCCAAACAAGTACTAGTATCCCTAACAGACCCACAGCACCTAACTGCTGGTACATAAAAATAAACTGCTGGAGAATTCATGAATATTACAGAAGGCACTGCATTACCTTTGCAGCTGCAGTAACTGCTGCATTGGCAGCAAGGTTTAACCCTCTCTTGCCAACTCGCATCATGGTTTCGTAGCTCTTGTCACAAGCCTGAGTAATGTATTCATCAATTTCCTAGGAATGCAACATGGAACATGGCAGTAAGTTCCTCGTTACAAACACGATCAAAGTTTCCCCATCGTCACCCTTAAAAACACAAAGCTCATCTGGACACTCTTTTTTCAGACTACTAGCATTAGGTGTCATTGATGACATCACTAGAATTTATCTGCTAATTACAGAAAACATGTAAATTCAGCTTTAAAATACAGTATGCTATTTCCAAATTATAACTACTGAAATAAAGCAGTTGCTTATACCAACAATGTGAAAAATCAGACTGGCTACAGAACACGCTCCTCCTATCGTGATTCAAGAGGCTTAACTACTGACAGTGATTGTAAGGGCTCATGACACTGGGTTAGCCAAACATGCTTTCTAAGCATTAGGCAAACTATTGGCTACACTGCAATCTTCAGTAAGCTGCAGTATGACATCATTGTCAGACACAGAATCATTCTACATTCACTAAGGTCAGCACAAGCAAGATTCACTGATTTCAGTTTTTATTGTGGCATAACTGAATTAGAAGTCAATCAGGTCCCAGACAGGTCAGTTATCTTCCAACAACAAGCAAGTACCTTCTCCTTATTGGAGAGCGTTGGGTGCACAAACTTCCTGTAGAGGACACTGGAGCCCTTGGTGTAAGGGGAGAGCAGCCAAATCACAAATGCGATTTTCAGTTCGAAATAAAAGGGAAACCTGAGAGAAAGAGGAAAAAAAAAAAAAGAAGAAGAAAGAGAAAAGATGGAGAACTGGAATCAAGATCAGCACAGAGACAGATGGAGATAACTAGCAAAGAGCAGCACAGGCAGAAAGAGTGTAGGCAAGGTAAAGGCTCAGAAACAAGAGAATCAATTATTCAGGTCAGAACAGCAGAACCCTTTTTAGAATCCTAGGACATACCTTCTTCGAGTATCATTTAGTCTTTCATCCATAGCCATGAAAACTCCATAAACAGGGCATCTCTCAGCCCTGCAAACACACCAAATTACAATCTGATAGCTACTCTGATTATTCTGAAGTTTCTTCAGAGAGCATCCACCGGATGTTAACATCACATTAGTTTCCCTTCTCAATTTCTAAAATTTTCAACTATGTATCTTAGTAATGTCACATTGCTGCTAAAGCTGATGGCTGCTTCTGAAACTTCCAACAGGTACTCCTCAGATAAGACTCAAAAGCAGGGCCTGTGTAAATGAAAAAGAGCAGGCAGAACTTAAGCCTGTCCTCTCCAACCCTTACCCAATAAAGCCTGAGAAGATACAATAGCAGAGATTGAAACAAGTGAATGCAAATTCTCTACCGACTCAATTAGTAGGAAGAAACTTCTGTTTTCAGAAGTCCTTTATGTGAATAAGCTGAAGTTCTTATACTTTTTCGACCTTTGTCTGCTTTCCAGATTTTATTCAGGTAGAAACAAAGCTGCTGAGCACTTTTGTAAGGCATGTATAGTACTTCATGATTCTTAAGAAGATGAAACTCTTGACTAACATTGTTTCAGAGATGTATGCAAAGCTTAAACACTAAAGCAGTGAGGCAACTGAAGATACCCTGTTTCAAAGGTTTAGTTGAAGCCCTGTAACAATGAATTGTCATTTTTGGAGGCCTCCATATTACCAAGCATGATACAGAGCACTGAATGGAGTAAGAATCTGCTTTCTTCTATTCCGGTCTGTCCCACCCTTCCTAGGGAAAGCGAAGTTCATCATGCAAACCACTCACAGCACCGACGCGTGTGATCTGTTGTTCCACATAAAAGGCTGTCAAAGCAAAATAGGTCCCTTCCTTCTACCATTTTTTAAGGTGTCTTTTAGACTGTCATTTTTCAAACTGTACCAGTTCACATTAACAGCTTCTCAAAAGTATTTCAGGTTATAAATGGATGAAGATCCTTTTACAGATACTGTGCATTTGCCCTAGCTTTGCAAGCAAAGGATTTGAAACAGCTAAGATGGCAGCTGCTACCCACAGTATCTCAAAACCTGCTAACTCTTCACAGGGACTGAAAACTCCTAAAGGAGACAAGAGTTTATTTTCTTAGCATCCTAACACTTCTCCTCTCTTCTTAAAAAAAGGCAAAAAACCAAAACAAAGACACAGCAATGACAAAAAAAACCCACAACGTGCCACTAAGGAACTCACCAAGAAAGAACAATGTCTGTGAGTGTTTCTGCAGTGGTGAAAAAGGCAAACACAATCCAGTACATCATCCACTTCACCTGCAAAAGAGCAGTCACTCAATGGACACACATCCGAACCCAGAAAAAAAAGGAAAATGTCTTCTCAGTATAAATGACTCATCTCCACACATTAAGATGGATTCAAAAAGAAGGCATATATAATCTGTAATGGACACATACTAAACAGTACATTTTGGTCTGAGAAAACATGTAGGATTACTGTGCTCTAAATAAACACATACAGATACATTGATGAATGCATGCCCTGGAGCAACATTATGGTGCAACAGCGTTAAGGTCCCAAATGACCTATCCAAAAGGATTTATCCTTTCACTTTAAGAAGTTACATTCTTCCATATAACATGAATACCATAAAAAAAATAGATACACGCACATATGTAAAAGCTTAAGTTTCAGCTGCAGCCCCGTATTTTCCTGATGTAAAGTTTTTCCTTAGGAAAAAACAAAAACAACAAACCAAGAAACATATTATTTTGTGCTAACATATTATTTTGTGCTAACTCACTAGTAAGGATTCTTTGCCTTAATCATTACTCCCAGAAATCACACAAGCAATTAATTTTTCTCTTTAAATATAGGCTCACTGAGAGAGGTAAAAAAGCAAAGAACATGCCACATCAACCAAATCTTCTTGTTTAAGGTTTAGAGTAGATGCATGTACTATTATGACACATTTGGACACCTTTTCTCTATCTCTCTACTTCCTCACATCCTTATCTGGGGCAGTATTTCTTTCTAAGCACAAAATAATTCCCCCCTAACAAACACAAATGCACACTGCTGTTTTGGTAACTGGTTTCTCAGCTACAAGCCAAGAACTCATTCAGCTGACTCCTCAAGAGGAGTCAGCTGAATTATATGGGTAATTGCTAGTTTTCTATCCTGTTGAGAATTAAAAAAGAGCATAAGTAGCAGATAAATGAAGAGGACACCTCAATTAAAAGCAATTTAACACTCTTAGTGTCATCAAGAATGGGAAAAAAAGACTAAACTGAATCAGGGAAATGCCACATACTAAATCCATACATTAATCAATCTATTAAAATTACAAGAACAATTATGTTCATATAATAATGACATGATGACAATCCTTGTTACAGCAAACACTATAAAAGCAGGTATTTCCCCAACCTTGCATGTGCTGGAAAATTTGGTGATTTGTTCTTGAGAGACCCTCCACAAGTTTCTCATAAAAGAAAATTAATCTGCCTCCAGCTGCTCTAACACAGTGAATGAGTGTTTAATAATGCAAATTATTTCCACTTTACTGCAAACTCTCTTTTACAACAGAAAATAGCAAAAACTTGTATTGTATGGCTCTCTCCTGCCTTTTTTTGTTTTTTTCTTGTATCATCAGTTTGGACAAGACCAGGTGTCGTTCAGCTGATCTAAAGCAACTTTTCGAAAAGAACAATTAAGTCATCGGTGCAGCAATGTGACTCAGCTCTTGTATGAAGAAGTGTGTGAATAATGATAAATCTAAGTTTGCAAAAAGGGATCCAAAAGGGTGAGAGATTTCAGAAAGCCCATACACCAGTAAATCTTATTTCAGCATTAGGCAAAATGAAGGCAATAATAGTAACAAAAACAATTAGCAAATACCTACATATTTGTAACAAAACAAAGATTAAGGGCTTTTTTCAGGAAAAAAAATTCACAAGTACAGCAGAACTCTTAGGTTTCCATAAGACTGTGATAGCTATAGTGCTTGCCTTACAGGGCAAGGGTATATGAAGTTTCTAAATAGTTTCTAACAGGTCTCTACAAACACTTAAAGAAACAAAATAATCAGGGATAAAAATGAAGGAACTATTGAGGATTAACAACTGGTTAAAAAAAAAGAAACAAAGGATAAAAGTAAATGGCCACTTTTCACAATGAGGAAAGTTACCAGTGGAATCCCACAGGAATCAGTGCTGAGATCTGTGCTGCTCATCTTCATGAAACATCTGGAAAAGGCTGTGAATAGTGAGACGATAAACTGTGCAGAAGACACTTTTCTATCCAAGAGATTAGATAGGAGCTGATTAAAGAATTCAAAAAAAGATCCTGATTGATCTCCAGCTGACATTTTGTCTCTAAATGGGATTAAATACAAAGCAATGAATTTACAATGTCTCCTTTTTCTTAGTGAAAACTATTGCATTTACATATATTAGCAGATGTCACTCAAAAGGGGTCACTGTAGGCAGCCTTCGTGTAAGCTTTGTGCTTATTTTTCACTCCGCTAACAAAATGCTTGGAGTATGAACTGAGAACAGAAAACATTGTTTTGTTACTGTTTAAATAAACTTCATGTTCATATCTCTGATATTGGACACAGGTCTCTTGCCTCTGTCTCCTGGCACCCTTCACCCTATGCTCTAAAGCCAAAGGAAAAAAGGAAGTATAGCTCCTAAACAAACTAGAAGAATCCTACTTCTAGTTTTAGAAGTCCCTGCAGATGACCAGAAACTAAAAGAGCAGAAAGCAGATGGGAAGAAGCCCTATTTTTTTTCTTATGACAGATTACAAACACTTTCCAAAACTGTGGGTTGAATGAGGCTGCATTTTTTTTTTTTTTCAATTTACTAAAAGGAGTCAGGAGTCATTTGCTGCTCATTCTGATGATGACCAGCTTCAGGCACACATATAGTCTCCCCAACTTGCACCAAGAATCTAAACAAATTCAGCAAACGCAAAAGCAAAACTGGAACGTAGACTTGACCAACGCTGAAGACAACATGTTAAAAGAAAGAAATTGCTTTTAGGACAATCTGAGCTACTAGAAGTAGTTTGCCACAACTGATCAAGGATTTATCCTGAATTTTTATCATGGTGGTAGAGAACAGTAAATTTGCACTGTACTCTGATGTCACTGACGAACTGTTTGTGGTAGCTTTGTCTGTGGCAAGTCAAGCTTCAATACACCACTTAAGCACAGATACACCTCTAAGACCTTTCTCCATCACCAAACCCTAACCAATGCTGTTTCTTAAGCACTATGAGCAAGCCGTAGTACATAAGAGCTAGATTTGAAAATGGGCAGAACAGCATTCAAGTTTTCTGCTGACTTTTCACATGAAGAACATTTTGAACAGATATTGCCCCTTCTGCTATGTTTTCTCCTGTCTTTCCACTTGTGTTGAAAAGGAAGAAGAGTTTCAAATGTAACTGAATTAGACAGATGGCAGTCAAACATCTAACTGCTTATTTCTGATGCAGTCCCCTCAAGGAAAAATAATTAATATGCAAGTTTTAGCAGTTCAAATAAATTTTCTTGAACCACTCTGCTGCAGCAATCCAAACTAACTACTACAGGAAACCTATACCATTGAATCACTAAACAAAATCCAAAAATTAGTGCCATACTTTTCCACATCATAGGTCTTGTCTCAAGTGATCTACTTAGAACATCACTTGTGTAAGAAGGCAACACACTACCCCAAAAAAACATCTGATGTTGTAAATATGGTAAATGCAGCAAGGGTGTAGACAGAGAGAGGGAAACAGTTCCAGAAGTGAAGGAGAATGAAGTTTTAACCAACATAAAACACTGATCACAAGCAAAGTTGATAGGAAGCCACAAACCAAGCAGGATTATTCAAGCCTTTCGAAGAAAACAAAAGCACTACTGAAAAAGCAGTAAAGGACACAAAGCAAGGAAAAAGTTACAAGAAAGAACTTGTCCTGGACTTTCATATGCTTCCAGAGTGCAGTGTTACCCCCACTTTCCCTTCCTCATTCAGCATCGCCTGAGAAAATACAGCCCACATTTACGGGTTGAAACCTCCCATTTCAGTAAGCACCCATCCTTGGCAGCTTTTCCAGAGACGACTGGAGCTGCTGCTCGGGAGGCCCGGCTGACCAGAGCCCCTGCGGAGCCGGAGTGCCATCGTCCCGGGGACAGGCCGGGGGCTTTCGCGGCGGCCGCGAAGGACGAGGAGGGCGCTGCGCCGGCACGGTAAGCCCGTACTCACATATTCCTTAACGTTTTTCGTCTTCACGGCCTTGTAGGAGGAGTACGCGGGGTAAAGGGTGCCGAAGATCAGCCTACGAGAAGAATAGATCCCTCAGCGCCTCGCGACGCACTGCACCGTCCCCGGCCGCAGTGGCGGGCACTCCCCCTGGGATGCCGGTGCCGGCGCGATGCCGGTCTCCGGGCGGGGCTCAGCCGCCCTCACCGCGGCACCGCCCGTGGGCCGCAGCAGCCCGCGCGAACCCGCCCGTCTGCGGCCGCAGCCACCCGCGAGGGTGTTCGCCCACCAGCCGCCCCTTCCCGGGCGTGGGGTCCCGCGGGGCAGCACTGACGCCACCGCCAGAGCCCCGCTCTGGGCCGCGGCCCCCGAGGGACCACCGAGGAAGGGCCCCGCGCAGCGGCCCACACCTCCCCGCGCCCCGGCCGCACGCACTCACACCACGAGGCGGGAGATTATCCAGGAGACCATGGCGGCACCGGGCGCGGCTCGGGGCTGAGCAGCGGCGGGAGGTGGCTCTTAAAGGACAGGTTCCTGCAGCAAGCGCAGCTCCGCCCCGTGTGCTCGCATGGGAGGAGCCGACGCGGCGGAGGGAGAGGCCGCAAGGCCCTCAGCATCCAGCCGCGCTGCGGAGCCGCGCGAGTCGCGCTGCCCGCCGCGCGCTGAGGGAAAGCCCCGCGTTCGCTCGCACCGGGTCGGGAGGTGCGGCGGGAACCCGGGAACGGAGCCACGCTAGCGGAAGGCAGCAGCGAGGTAGACAAGTAGCGTTGTTGGAACGATGGCAGAGAAGCAACAGGCGCAGCGCAAGGAAAATTCCAGGAGAGTGCTGAACTGAGATCACGGGCACTTGGGAGGACAGAGTAAGACAGACCACAGAAGTCATCTTCCCTCTAGTTGCCTTCTCCAGGGAAATCAAGACAACAGCTATTCCATGCTGCAAACAGGGTAGTTAAGTGTAAAAGCGTTTCAGAGTTCTACGGCTCCGAGTTTCGGTCAAAACAGGATGGAAAACAAAACTCAACTAGCCAATACTGACGTTTACATTATCAAACCAGAAGAATAAAGGCTGTCACTTGGAGTTTCCAGGTAATTTCAGTGTTGCCAGATACTCTTTCTCGTAAGCTGAGAGGTCAAGAATTCCTTTGTTAACTACACAAACAAGGCTGAACAGTGTATGTGTTGGAATATCCTTAGTGCAGGGTGGGAAATGTATATAAATGTGCATACTTAAGCATACTGGAGTACCGGAAACTGTTGTATTTTAACAGCTCACCCAGGAATACTGTTAAAAGAATCTTCCTCCTCAATCAATGCCAGAGTTCATTACTGGGTCCTTGGGAGCCTGTATGTATATTACAGTCATGGATTGATTAGGCCCTGTACACAGATCTCTGAATCACACTGAGATAACCATTACATAAGTTGTTTTTTAATGGAAAAAAAATCGCTAGAAATCTACCATGGTTCTTCAGCTAACAAAAAACAAAACAAAAACAAAATAACAAACAAAACACCATCAAACAAACAAACCAACCCCCCCCCCCACTAAAAACCAAATCCAAAAAATCCCCCCCAAAAAATCTCACAAAAAACCCAACCAACCAACCAAAACAAAAGAAAAACTGAAGGAAGGAACTACGGCAGTCTCATTAGTTGCCGATGGTTGCTGAAGCCTTTATGAAAATAAATGAGACCAAGGAAAGAGTCATAACAAAAACAAAGAGCTGCTTGGGAAGAATTTTCTCATGAATGCGTGAAACTCAGTATAATGAGCAATGATGACAAATACAAAACACTGACAACTTCCCATTACATGCAAGAGATGAAAACACAAATGTCTCTACAGACAGCGACAAAGAACATTTTGTCACAGTCTGCTTTTGGATATGAATGGCCGCAAAATGATTGCATAAGGGACTCCACAATTTACACCACTGATGGCATAACTGACCTACTAATAGGGTAAAAGGAATCTGCTTTCACACGTCCAAATAACACGCAAAACCTTCAACAAAATGACTACATTTCTAACTGCATCAGTTTCCTATTGGTGACCAACACAGCAACAGGTCTGTTACTTCAGTAATTTTTTCATGCTTGGGTGAGTGGAAGATGCAAACAGAAGAGGGAAAATGCAGAGATCTGGTGAGTAAAATGTGACTGTGTGAAAGCACTAAATAACTGCAGCATGGGTAAGTTACACCTAAATAAAATGTGCCTTAAGTGTTTTAAGCTATTTAATGTGCCAAGGGGCATTATGAAAATCTACAGTGCATTAGACACAAATGGTGGTAAGAACAACAGAATCTCAACATCAGTAGAGAAGGTGGTGTTGTAAATGTAGTGCCAGCTCACTGTTAAGTAGCATGTTAAGCTTTAGAACAACTTCAGAAAAGGTATTTTAAGCTAGCAATTTACATTTAGCAATAAGTTGCTATTTTTTTTTCCATATCGTAAATAAAAATGAAAGATTAATTAATTAACTTACCTTTCCACAAGAAGAAACTACTGGTAGTTTAAGGGCTATTTTTGCAACAAAAGTCAGCTGCAGGTTAAGTGAAAATAAAAGCATTTATTAGTAGTATTCTTTTTATTAAGTTATTACTAATATTGTATAATGCTGTGTAATCAAGACCTACCCAGGAAAGCAATTCATCACTTGTTTTCAAATTAAGGCTCTATGGTTTTCTTTTTTTTTTGCAGCTATGCTACTGCTGAAACTACTCATGATAAACTTGTGTTCTACAAACAGTCCAAATAGGTCACCAAATATCTATCAATCTCCTATGGGTAAACAATTAAAGCATGGAGATCAAATAAGCTGTTACTCGAATAGAGCAGCTTAAGCAAAGCTACATTAAGAAAAATGTCAGGTCAGATTCAGAGATGCTGCTGAAGCTGAGGTTCAGGCAGAAACTGCTATGATTAAGAAGAAACAGCAATTCATCATGGCTCAAGAATATAGGATTCCCTCTGGAAAAGTTTAGCAGACCATATATGGGTCTTAGGAATACAGGTGAAGTGGAAGAACACAATGGGAACCCTCTCTGAAGCCCAAAAGTGCAGATTGTAGTGGAAGAGTATCAAAAGTTGAAAGAAGTAAGGAAAACAGAAAAAGTGCAAACTGACAGCCAAAAATGACACTGTAAGAGCTGGAAATTGTTCTGAGAACATTTCTTTTAACAGCTTTGCTTTGCAACTGAAAGCTGTTCTTTTAGAAGATACCTTCCTAGAGGAAACAGCTGTATTTTGTTGTATCCAGCTCTTGAAACTTATATTACCTATTAGACTATATAAAGGAAGAGATAAATAAAAAGCTCCCCTGCCTTGCAGGGGAATGAGGGACATAAGAGAGAAAAGTAAGATGATTTCTGCCTAGTTATTTTTCAAATACCTGGTGCAGGTGCAGCTCTTTTGCAAAAGTTGAGAGTAGGAATCTTTAAGATACTACCAACTGAGAGTAAAGAAGCTGTGGGCTGATTTTAGATTCTGAGATGCACTGGAAGATAGTAAACAAAAACAGGCATTGGCATGCATACCAGCTATTGGGGTAAGTTTGGGGAAACACTGAAGTTGACAATCAGAAGATAAGATTCCTTACCAGTAACCAGAACTGGGAAGATGCACTGTCAACATCTACTTCTATGCTATGCTTCACTCACATGCTGTGTAGTTTCACAATCATTTTCCACTGAATCAATGCTTACAAAGTGTGGTTGATGCATGAATAAATCACTAGTATGTCATACACCTCAATCATTACCTCAACTGTAGAAGCTCAGAGCTATCAAAGGGCTATCAGGAGTGAGGAAGAAGGAAATTATACATACAGGGGAGCAATAGTTTTAAACAATATCCATGCCTCCTAACTTCTTTAATCTTATTTGGGTTGTAGGTAAATTCAAGTAACTGCTTAGCAACTAACTTCACTGCTCCAATTCTGATTCCACATCTTCATGTTTTATAAAAGGCTGTCCAAGGATCTTTCACAGAAACAACATGTGGAACGTAACTTTAGATGTATTAGGTACTTACTTTTTTCCTATATTTATGCTGCCTGGTACAGTTGCATCAGAGTAAAGATTTAGGTTTTGTAAAATTAAACCTTGCATGCTGCTACATTTTTATTCAGTATCAAGAAAAGGGAGTTGGTTGAAAAGAAGTAAAATCTTCAGGCTGGGGACATTATTGGAGACATTACACCTTTACATGGCTGAGTACACACCAACTTTCAGTATTGTGAATGCAATCTAAATTCACTAGGGCAGGCCAACAGTCAAAAATTCCTGGATTCTTGCTTCATCTTTTCTGTAGTTACAGAGGAAATTAGCTAAAAGACATCAGAGTTTAAAGGCCATATTCAAAAATGGTACTGCCCACTGTCTCATGCACCTCCATTTAGTAATGGCTGTTAAGAGAGCATTAGATAGAATAAGTGTGATGACTGCAGCAAACTATATTAAGTCATGTAACTCAAGGTTTTATTCTCCCTCTGCTAAAACCCCTATGATTTATGATGTCTGCTTTATTCTGCTAACATTCTATGTAACATACCAGCTGCCCCTTAAAATCTTGATCTAGAAAATACTGTAATAAAAACTACTGGTTTTATTATCTTAAGTCAATTTTATAACCACTTTGCCTGGCTACTTGTGGTATAATCTCTGTATGATATATGTCAGAATTTGATGATCTTTAAGATCTCTTCAATGTAGGCCATTTTATGATTCTATGGTATTTTGTAATTTTAGTAATCACTCTGATTTTGGCTGAATATTGCTTCAGGTTGATTGTACTCCATGATTAGTAAAAAAGAAAATTCAAGAGACAGAAGCAGTACTTGATAGACTCAAACTAAACAAAGGTTTAGAATGAGATGCAAAGCTCATTGTAGATCACTGGATTCAAAATTACTCTAATACTACTGTATTAGAAATAGCCAAGTCTCTAACCTTTTGATCTTTATCCAATTCTAATGCTTATACACACACATATACACACAAATGAGGGAAACATCTCAGCTATAATTAATCTGTATGCACAGAGTACAACAGATGTGCACAAGAAATTATACACAACAGGATACAGTGAAGCTGAATGATTCATGCATCTGGAATAACCCTTTTCATCTCCAGAAGATAAATTAGCCCATATTCACAAGATAGCTGCAAAGGTATGAGGCAGCAAAAGCCTGTGAAAGGACTTTGCACCTAATAACCAAACTGAGAAGCTGCTAGAATGCCACATGTCAGTGGACAGAACTGCTGCTGCTATCACAACCTCCAAGGTCAGAAACCACAGAACTTTTACCAGCCCATCCATATCTCCAGTGGAGAGGGCATCTCTGGACCTGCTAGGAAGATAGAGACGGGAAGCTGCTAGGAAGATAGAGATGGGAAGCACAGTACAAGAGATGTTTTTTATGACAAGACAAATCCTCTACCCAAACTACCTTGAAGAATCAAAAATTAGCAGGCAGCATGGTAGCACATACTCCCAGCACATACTTGGAATGCCAGGCTAAACCACATGAGCCTTCTGGCCCAACACAGCAGGTCAAAATTAGCAGGCAGCCTACGCTAGCAGGGGCAGAGGCTGAGACAACCTCAAGGCAGGAAGATCAGTGTACAGGTATGAAAAAAACTGCCCAGGCTGTTACAGTAAATGACTTTTATTTTTTAAAAAAATGAAATAACCGTGAACATATTAACAGGCCTGCAAGTGGCACTACAGTACAGCTGGAGATAAGGTCAATACATTTCCCCATGTACCTGGACAATGAAATCCATTGCATCAATGCTGACATTAGTAAATTCTGAATACAGTTCTATCAAGCAGGAACATTTTACTTAAAATAGTTCTGGACAAAGTTGACACCAAAGTTAACTTTTCCTTCACTTTGGAAAGGATATATGTTTTATAGATGTTTTCAGGTAGCACTGGTATTGGGTGAATATTGCCTGCAGTCACCAGTGCAGGGAGAGATGTACAACATCTCCTTGTGAGAACAGAGTTCATACTCTTTCTTACTTTTCATTCTGAGGAAGCAGGGTGGCGTAGAGAGAGCAGGGAAGATAAGTGAGGTAATATGGGCAAGGGAGGTGGGATGTCAATTTCTATTCAATTCTCCTTTGGCTGTTTTTGTGCTATTTTGGACTGCTTTTTAAAAACCACTTCTTGATTTTATTGAAAGGAAGACTAAATGTAATACACCTTTCCTTGAAAATCCAGGAACAATTGTGGTACTTCAAAAATACTAAAAATATCTACTTTCATGAAATATTAACTGTTTCACTACAAACCTATTTTTTCACTAAATACACAATTCTCTTATTTCTGGAGTCTCCCTGGGGAAAAAAAAAGTGGGTTCTCCCTTTAGTTCTGCAACTCTACAGTGTATAGAGAAACGGCTAGAAGAAGGGGAGTGCAGAGAATAGCTTTATCCTTTTCCTTGGCCACTATCTCACACAGGGAGTTTGTTTGAATTTCTGCAGTTGGGCTACTGTTGGTCACATTCTTTCAGCAGTTATCAACCAAGTCTGCAGTAGGACAACCCACCTCCAGCACGTTCTGTCTAACTTGGTGGAGACTAAGTAGGCATGAGGGAAAAAACCATCCACACTCTTTCTACCATTTTTGATCATAATATGCAGGAACACCAAGTGGTTTCCATGTTCTTTCAATTTGCAAAAGGCCACAGGAAAGGGATATGGCACCTTTTAGAATCTGGAATTCTGCATTTAAGAGTGCGACCTTCCATTAGACCTTCGGTGTTGAGGCAGCGTAGAAAACAGTGGCTGAAGAGTGTAATACTGACCACACCAGCTCCCAGTGAGAAGCTTTTGCTCCTGCAGAGGCAGTCGTGTGCAGTCCCTGTATATACCGTGAGCAAAAGGCCTACTTGACAGGGCATTTGGAATTAGCAATTCCTACGATCTAGCTAGTTTAGATTCATGAGCTTTCAGTGTGCCAACAGCATCTTTCACTGCATGGTAGATAATGTTCTTCACCTGCAACAGGGGAAAAAAAAAAATCAACTTCTACAGACTAAGAAGGAGAGTCTTACATAGCTATGCAATCAATTTTGACAGCTGAATTTGTAATAGTTGGCAAGTATACATAAAATAGATACTATTTTGCTTCAGAATACCAACAGCACAAATTTTAACTGTCACAGATGACAAGTATCTTAGACACCTACACTGATTTATTAACTCATTTTCTGGTCACGCAGCAACATATATTTACTCGTGTTGTTCTAAGATAATTCCTTCTCTTGTGAGAGCTAGGAGGAAGTGCAGTTATACAAAGTTATACATATATGAGTTTATTTTGAAAAAGTCCTTGTGATCCACGTCACTTAGAGACTCACGTGAATCAAATCTAAAAGATGCAAGAAAAAGATATGGTTTAATCCTATGAAAATTAAGATGATACAACAAATCATCCTTTTGACTTTGCATGGAGGCTAGAAATACTTCAAATTTGTGAATCTTGCAGAAAGACAAGCCCAAGATGAGAAATCCACTAGTACTCACTGCTATCTTTTTCAGAGTTACCTATTTAAGAATCAAAGTTTCTGATTTTTTCTGATCTAAGTTTATTTGAATTCTATTTCTAGGTGCTGAACAGAACTGTTTCACCTCCTAAGTGAGTGGCTCAATTGCACTTGCTCAACTAACTGCCAACCAGCATCATCTTTTCCTGATGTACATGTGACCTTATTTTTGGTAAAATTTATGCAGCTGTTATTGTCTGTGTGTATTTTAATATATAAAAATAAATATAGACAGAGGTTTATATAAAAATATACGTTAAAAATGACATAGTTTTTAAAAGAAAAGACTGAGACAAATACAACCAGTATTCCTTTTCACAGGATTACTGAGTTGCACTTTGTGGGTTTTTGTTTCTTTTTTTTTTTTTTTTAACAATAAGCATTATTTATTTGCAACCTCTTAGTTTACGGAAACATTTCTGCATTTGTATCATCACAGCTGAAGAGGTACAGTGTTAGATGCCAGAATGAGAGTTGATATTGCTTCTCCTTTCCTTTATAATCCCATGAAAATTCACATAGAAATTACAGCAGACTTTCACTGAATTGGTATGAGAGAATTAACACTGTAGATTCTGACATTCTGGAGAGTGACTATATACTGTATACTTTGATGAGGACAGCCATTCTTCAGATCTCCACTCTCCTTCCTTTCACATACAAGTATTACTGATACACAAAAAATGCTGACAACAAAATCTGCAAACTGAGCAGTTACTAAGGTTGCTTCAGAAGCATTAGACAAAATCCAACAAGATCTCCTATTGTCTTCTCTCTGTAGAACTTACTGTCTTACATCCAGTCTCCTTGTGTATCTATTATGGTCTGTGCATAATTATTAGTTGAAGCAGTCACGGTTCCTCAAACCAAATCACATTTAATTTTAGGACTAACATATGTTGGATAAGACCTTTAAGATCATCAAATCCAACCACACACCTAACACTGCCAAGTCCATCACTAAACCATATCCCTGACTTAAATAAGCCATTCACTTTCAGAGGAGTTTTCCTTTAGGCAATAAAGAAACAAACGTAAGTGTACTTGGTCAAAAAAACATCTCTCTTCAAAACAAAGCACTGCTCTTTCCTTTTTAAGATTTTTTTTTCTTCTGGTCTGTTCTGCTGTCATTAGGATTCATGTCATCAGCCATTCAAAAACTTATTAATACCAATGTGTGCATTAGTCTAATGGGGGCATGTTCTCTGGAAATGCAGAAGTCTATTACTAATTTTTGTTTACATAATACTGTAGACAGAAGTACTTAATTTAATTTAGTACTTAAGTAATGTACCTATCAAATGAGAGCCTCCAGATAAGTCATTACTCTTTCCTTAGACATACATTTCTAGTACTGAAGTAAGTTGGCCAAACAGGATGTATTTAATGTTTACGGACATAAAATGGTTACCTGCAGTTTATCCTCATGGTTTGTATGAGTATTAGACAGATGCCTGAACTCCTGTGTCAGACGGAAGCAGTGCTTCACATGTTCGGGAGATACAAAATCTTCTGCCACTTTAATGCAGCTGTACAAATTATGGACCTAAAAACCCATATCAAATGACTGATATATAAAGACAGTGAACCATACAAAACAAAACAAAACCCCCAAACCCAAAAGAAACATCAACAACAAAAACTGAACCCCCAGAAACCCCCAATACCTCCCCCCCACATATTTAGGCTCTGCTACATTTACTCATCAAAACCAGAAACTGACAGAGTTGTACCTAATAGTAAAATGAGAACAAAATACATGACATCTAACAGGTTTCCTGTTCTCCCATATACATTAGTGTTCCCTAAAGCAAGTTCTCTTAACCTTTGAATTTTGTTTCCTTGGCTGAAGTTTCACTACACAGAAATGCTTTCCCTCCATTCACCCCAGCTTTTTTTCCCCCCTGTAATTTCATCACAGTTATGTACACATCATTCAGATATTTACATAACTTTTAGTAATATAAGAACTGCATATGTAGAAAAAGAAACCTTAAGTGTGCAATATTAATTACCAGTTATTTTAAAGCTGCAGCTGTTGTGCCTCCAATTCAATTCTGTCAATATGGCCTAGAGTTGGTATAGTTACCTGATGGGGAGCACCTGCAGGAATGAACACGGCATCGCCAAGGAACTGCACTATTGCCCAGCCTTGCACACCATACTCATCATATAGTCTCTTACGTAAGGTCTGGTCCAAGTACCAACTTTGGTCATGAATGGGGTCATGATCTGGAGGATTTTCTTGACCTTGTTCTTCTCCAACCTAGGGCCAAGATATCGGGTGGAAGAAAACCATGACACAGCACCTTGATATCACTGGCTCACAAAATGGTGAGCCAGTGATATCAAGTGAGCCAGTGGCTCAGTATCTTAGGTATAGATATCACTGGCTCACTCACAAATGGTGAGCCAGTGATATCT
>JAYDZK010000039.1:18218418-18240574 GCA_034509185.1 Euphonia xanthogaster | reverse complement strand
TTTCAAGTTAGAACATTATTTTCATTAAGGTCATTTAGGTCTTAAACAGCGACATGCATTAGTATGAAGATTCCAGACCAGGCTGAAAACCTGTGAAAATAGTAACTACCAGTGCCCTCAAAGACAGAAGTACAATACCTACGCACTTAATAGCAATTTGAAGCATTCAGGTGTTATAAGCAAGCTAGTCAAGGAACCCTGTAAGCTCAAGCTTTCTTTGCAACCAGCATACCTTCCGGAGAAGTTCCCGTATCTTTTCAGCATCCTTGGCAGCATAGATGTGCCACAATGCTCCAGGTTTCTCTCTTCCTTCATGGATTCGCTGCTTTGTTACATCATCAGCATCTCCCTCATCAATTGTTTTCAGAACCTCTGAAAGGGGAATCCATGTAAAAGCTGCTCATTTTTTGACACAGGAGAGAGGAAGGAGCATTTTGACCTACTAAATTCAGTCACACCGCAACCGTTGCATCATATAGTGCCCTTTCAAAGCCCATCAAGCTTCATTTTAACAGAATTCAGTGAATGTGTCAATTGACAGCTAATCACAAAGCTCGGTCTTGAATTTAAACTAAGCTACAATTATTCAAATAAAAGGAGAAGAAAGGGGAATAAGCTACTCTTTCTCCTCTTTTCTTCAGGAATGTACCTAATTTCTTGCAAAACTCTGCTGCTCCCACAGTTGGAAACTAATGAAGCATTACCGCACTTTTAATTACGTGCTGCAAATGTATCAAATTGCCTTGTATATTATGTATCATAGAAATGACAAGCTTAAACAATAAAAGATACTCTTCTTACAAACACAATTGATTTTTAGTATACAGAAAACAGCTTTCCTTAAGCATTACCATCATCATGGCTCCCTTCCCCAATGGGAATCCCAACATACACCATGACGTTAACAGCATCAGACACATCCAAGTGCAGGTTTGTGGTACCAACTCGTCTGTCTTCTGCAGTAATTAAGCCTATAACAGAGTGCAAAAAAATAAAATTCTGTGACTAATCTCTTCTAGAAATAACCTAGCTGAAAAATCTGTCTGGAAAGCTAACTTTGTACAGCAATGAGAGCAGAAAACAAAATCAAACAGCAACTGAAACAGGTATATTCATGTCATGTGTGGCGTAAGCAAAAAGTTTACTGATAACCAGTATTTCTATTTTACAGGAAAACAGACAAAAACCTACTTTACCCAAGTCATAAGAAAACAAGCATTTTAACACCAAAGCCAGAACTTGTACTTTACAAGTTTGTCTCTCCGAGAGTCTTTTATACAGCCTGTACTAGAAAACTTAGCTATCATAAGCACAAAGCAAGTCTTCCTATGCTTGGAGGCATCAGAGAACTGCTTTAAGTGGCATTAGCATCCTACTGTGTGCAGCAAGTCTGTTGGAAGTATAAGCCTCCAGCCATTTTTTATTTTCTCATACTAGCTGCAAAATCCATGACCAGTTGAATTCACAGCAGTTAAGTGATCAACTCATCATTAACAATTCAGATTACAATTCAGTAAGGAGAAACACCTGCAGACTCAAGTGCTTGTACCTTTGCACGTTGAAGGAATTTATGCCTCTCAAGCGACTGTAAGTAACGGAGAAAGATTTCAAATGTTTGCTTCTTAACTCTTGGACCTTCTTATTAACATGTTCCCTTTTTTTCCCTCTGGCCTTTCAATAGCACCCTCTCTTTCTACCTCTGCTTAACCATCTCTAGCAAGTAACATGTCAGGGAACCAGAATATTATTAAAAAAACCCCAAAACTTTGTATCAGCAAACAGTAACAGAAGTGTTGCTCACAAGAGTTTTTAGGATCACGATCATATTTATCTATTTTTTGTTTAAAATACAAGCTTCTGAAGTTAGGAACTCAACTCACTGAACAGTAGGTCGAAGTTCCCTAGAAGGTGGGTAATTTTAAATACTTCAGTTGCTCTCAAAAACATACTAACTTTTCCTTGAACCCTGTATTGGTATTATACCTGTTATATGTATTAATAATTGTTTGCAAACTTAACTTACTGTATGTACATCTCTTGGATATACAAGGCAGAAAAGGGCACATCTGACAGAGAGAGGGCTAATGTAAGAATAGATCTGCAGGACTAAATGAAAAAAAAGAAACAGCAGGCTCTAGGATAAGCACTGAGTTTTGCCACAGCCACAGCCTTGTATTTGCTCTAAGTGTAATAAAGAGTCACAAAAACCAATATCTGCAGACCTATACTCACATACCATACGCATTGTACATTTTGGGACCCAAGTCAGGACGGACAAAGTAGCTTGGCAGCCTAGAAGCCAAATTCAGTCTGCCATCTCTCTTGGTATATTCAGGAAGAGGAAGATTTTCCATCAAGTCCTCAAACCTAGAGAACAAAGACAGACAAAGGTGGGTTATCCTCCTGTAGCACCTACAGCAGTCCTGTCAGCGCTGATATTAAAGGTTACTTACCTTGTAGGCATCATATCTCTGAAGTCCTCTCCTGGAGGCCAATCCTTTAACTTCAGTACCATTGGCTGACCATCATCTGACCTGAGGCGTTCTGCAAGAAACAAATTAAGATTTCTTCATGTAGTATCTTTTTACCACAGCCCACTACCTTGTTAAAGCTGTAAGGGTTTTTGTACCTCTTACAATGCACAGCAAAATGGATCCTGGTTTTGTTTTGGGCTTCCAAGCAATATAATAGTATTTACCTTTAACACTTTAACAACTATATAAGTATACATACACGGATATAATCACTGACAGCAGAAGTTTGACAGATCTTGCACAGCTGCTAAGTTTTAGAATGGTTTTTATTCAGCTTCAAAAGCCTTTCCAAAACATTCTTCCGTACTCCTTTTACCAAAGTCTATGGGAATTTTATTATTAATTTCAAGAGAAGTGGTACTTCTATAAAATTCAAGTTATTGGTTCTTGTTCTGAAATCAATCCTAACTTCAGTGTAAAGCAAGAAACCATCGTACACTACATTCAAAAAAGATAAAGGGCAGGTGGTCACAAAGGAAGGCAGCCTTTAGGTTTCTTTAATTATTCTTTGCTAGAGGAACTCAAATTAGCAGGGTGCCAAAATCAAACTTTTGTTCTTCATTTTAGGAGTTTTACACGAGTCCTGACTGGAAACAGAAAGCGAGCAGCACAGAAAGATGGCATTACATATGCAACATTGCACGTATGCTACGACAGCACTGACCATATCAACTGCTGTTCTACCTCAGATCTTAGGGCTAAGAGAGCCTATCTGGAAGTGGTACACAAGTAGCTGAGAACCCACTGCAACATTTACAGAAAACCACAGTTCGCTCTTCTACCAGATTTTTCACAACTCTACATGAAGCCACCAATTAAAAAAACTAGGTGTACAGCAGTCTTAAGACTTTAGCATCCCCATTTCCCCAGAGAGTAACACCCTTCACCACTTCCTACCTTACTGAGAATTGTCAGCCAAACTGATCTAGCAGAGCTCCTGACAGCATCGGAAGAGAAAGCATGTCTAAGAAATTAGGACTTGGAGACCTGTGAATCACATCTGTGTTACATATCAACAGGCTACAGAAGACAGCCTGAGTTTGCAATACAAAAAAATATTTTATTGAAGTTTAAAGGAATTAAGAACCACAGATATGTAAACTGAAGTGACTGATTTAGAGATAAACTTTGATAAGCTACAGATTTTAGAGAGGCAAATGAACTGAAAAGCTCAAGGACTTGAATTTCAAGATGTTTCACAACTTCCCATATTCAAGATTTTCAATTCATCAAGGATCTTTGTTCTAAAGAAGAAGCAGCTTGTAGGGGGGCTATTCAGAAAGGACAGAGTGAAGTGAAGAACTACTTGGATGATAACATACAGATCCGACAAATTTCATGAAGCTGGACAAACCCCAGAAAATATCTCATCAGCAAAGAAAAGCAGGTGTAAGAAGGATCAAAACAAAAAGTCAGACCTTTCAAAAGTCCATTTTGAGCCCAAAAATATTAAAAAGAAACAGCAAAAGATTGAAATTAATTAAAGTATCATAGAATAATCTCAATAACACCTCTAAAGTCAGTGGCTGTTCTACATCTCTTTGGTAACTTAATGTGAGGGTGGGAGCCAGCCACATATTTCAAAAATTTAGAATTCATGTAATGCAGGGAAGTCAGAGACATTAGGTAATTTACCAACAGTTTTCATAAGAATTAGAATGTGAAATATCTGGACTAGCAGCACATAATATTCCTCCATACTAGGGATTGAACATGGCTGAAGAAACTCAAAATAAAATGTATTTAAAAGAAACTATCAAGAGCGATAAGGTTTTCCAACCTAGGTCATTAATATTTCCCATGTATAGTGTGGTAAAGGCATTGTCTAAAAGAAAAGCCAAAGGTGATTTTGCAGAAAGAAGCAGATCTGTCTGGAGACAAACTGCAAGTAACATTTCTCAAAGATAACTTGACCCATACAAATTCACTATTTTCATTCATGACCCCAGCACAAAAGTGGAGAGTTTGTGAACTTTCCCAATTACTGTCAATACACAAAGACCACATCATTATATTCTCCAAGGCCACTTATTTCTGATTAATAACAAAACGAGTATGAAATTTAACAGTACAAAATACAACACTCCGTACTAACTATATTAAAAAAAACAAGTCAAAAGCAGGGAGTTTATTGATTGGAAAATTACTCGGACGGGAATATTCTTGGTCTGCAAATCTATAATTTCGTTGACTGTTGAATGAACATTCCATTAAGTCATCCAACAGTTCACAATTTCTGCAATATGCACACAGCAATAAATACAGAAAACATTTTATACACAACTCTAAAATCAGCAATATTGCAATGAACTGTTACAGCTCTAACATCTATAACTATAAGACCACTCAGATCTAGGTATATACAATCTAAAATGGAGCACTCAGCTTTTCAGAAGGTCTTTAACCTGACTTGTTACGTCCTCATAAATTTTAGGTGGTTAGTTTCCCCATCCACACTTGACAGAAGGTTTTCTCAAAGAACTCGAGCATTAAATAATGTCTTATCATGGGAGGCATGCATACAGCATTGCTATTCATAATAGATATAAATCTGCATTTGTATGTCAAATTTACTCGACTGATCCAAATTTTCGTATCAAAAGTCTCCATCTGTTTTAGAACAGCAGGTTCCCTTTAGTTTTACAATAAAAACTGAGGTTGAAAGGAGAGCGAAGGCAGACACATTACTTACTTTCTTAAAAATGGTAACTGAAGATTAATTTCACTGGGAAAAGTTAAAAAAACCAAACAAACAGGCAGTTTCCCATGAAATGGAGCATTTTTTGACACATGAAAGTTACACACACCAACACACTGCAGTACAGACAGTTCTCTGGCACAGTCCTGCCCTAATCTTCACCAATAAAGTATTTTCCATGGTGTGCTACATGTAAGGAGCAATGGCTTCTTTGGATGAGACTGATAGGTATTAAGATTTTTTCTTAATTTATTTTTTAGGAAAATAGGTGGAAAATGAAAAGTTGAAGATAGCAAGACAGACTGCTCAGTCAAACTAGTCAGCCATAAATATTACTTACTAGATATTATCTCAAAGCCATCCCAGAAGTCACGCACTTTCACGTCTGAAATTATGGCACAGTTCCTGCAGTTCACCAAATCTACATCTTGATCTCCAAATTCCAGGCTGAAAGCTTCTGGTTTCCAAAGCTCTGACTTCAACTTCTTATGGACACCAGATACCAGCACGGGCTGAGAATACAAAGATGAATGCTTACTCCACCATAACCAATTATCTTACATATGCAGCCAAACTTTCTTAAGAGAGCCAAGACTCCTGGCTACCACCATACAAAAGACACCACAAATCTATTTTCATCATGTCTGGCTTTTGTGAATCAAGCAAATAACCAGAGTCAAAGCAAACTGTAGTTCCACGCCATGTGTAGTTGCCTTAGAAGCGGCGTTGGATTAGACTTGCCAAGGCAAGTGCATTAGGTTTCCACGGCAAGGTGTTGGCAGCAGGTATAAGCTCTGTCAGAGGAGGCTGGGAGCTGCCCCATGGTGGACACAGATGGTTCCACCTGACTCAACAGACCCATCACTGACCAAAGCTGAACCCATAATTGATGCTGATAGCATTCTCTCTAATAATGAGAAAGGGTAAAAAGTTCTCCACAGCTGATGCACACACGTGTGTGTGTGTGTGTGTGTGTGTGTGTGAGAGAGAGAGAGAGAGAGAGAGAGAGACGGGGGACACCCAACCCCCAACCCAACACACGGATGGCGGGCAGGAGGAAGGGAGAGAAGCAGCTCTGCATACACCAAGGCCAGTGACGGAGGAGGTGATGGGCTAGCAGCCCATTGAAGAGCATGGTGAGGCAGGCTGTCCCCTGCAACCTGCGGAGGACCACAGTGAAGTAGAGATCCACCTGCAGTCCACAGAGGATCCACAGCAGCAGAGGGATATTTGCTGGAGGAAGTCCATGGAGAGCCCATGCTGGAGCAGGCTCTGGCAGAAGCTGTAGGGAGAATCCCACTTATAAGCAAACTTTCTGGGAAAAACTGCCCACTGGGGACCCACACTGGAGCAGCCCATGGAGACAACTCACATTGGAGCCATTTGTGAAGGACACTATCCTGTGAGAGGAACTCCACACAGAGGAAGCAGCCGGAAAGTGCGAAGAGGAAAGGGCAGCAGACACTGTGTTGTGAACTGACCACAACCCCCATCATCCCCCCTGTGTCACTCCAGCAGTTGTGGCAGAAAGTAGGTAGAATAGTCAGAGATGAGAGAGTAAAGCTGAGCCTTTAGGAAAAAGTTGAAGTGGGTGGGGAGAGGTAAGGTGTTTACTGATTTGTTTTTCTTCTCTCCTAGCCTACTCTATTTTTAACTGGCAATAAATTAAAATCCTTTATCATGAATTAAACCTCTTTTGCCCATGACAGCAATTCCTAAGGGTTCGTCTTGACCCAGAAACTTCTTCATCTAATTTTCTTCCCGTGTTCTGTTGAAAAGGAGGAGTGAGAAAGCAGCTGGGTAGAGGGGTCTGGCAGCCAGACAGGGTCAATGCACCTGTGGCAGTAGAGTAGGTTTAGAAACCCACCACCTGTCCCTTTTCTTAAGCACACATGCAACTACCACTGGAAACAGCATTTGTACTAAAGCCTTCTAATGTGAAATTTTTGCATTTTAATATGAATTGTTTAACTATTTCACTTGTTATTTATGTATAATCACAGATCAACATTAACTCTGTAGGACAAAACCAAGTAGTGGAAAAAAGGCTGCTCACTTGCAAAAGGGATTTTAAGATGCTTAGGCTAATGATGTACATATATTCCAAACAGATATTTCAGTGGCCTCTCCCCATAAAAGCATTTAAAATGCTTTAATTAATTAAATTAATTTATTTACTTAATTAACCTCAAAGCATTTGCTAAACTGACAACAATTGGGAAAGCTATACCAGACAATCCTCCCAACACTGTCAAAACCTTTTCAGTTCTTCTTACCCTGCCATCTCAAAAGACAGTTACCAAACTTGAGAGAAAACAAAGAGGGTATGAAGTGAACTTGCACATGGACTCTTCCCACCTGAAAAGCTTTAGCTTTTGTAACTGCTACCTATGTTCAAATGGCAGTTCCCATGGCTACGCAAGTTTGAATTAATTCCAAGCTGTGCCCTATACATTAACAATGATCTGATGGTGGGTCTTGGTTTATTCACATGAAAAGCTCAGCACAACCCTGAGAAGCACAGGTCCGTAGATGTAATATCAGTGTGCTAGGCAAAGACACCTACACAGCTATATACAAGCAACTTCAAAGTTATGCTGCTTAAACACACTCCAGTAGCTAACAGCTGCTTCTTTTGTAATGTCCAATAGCCTCTAAAAGGCCTAGTTTTAATTTTAGTCCCTAAGTGAGGGCAACTATCGACTCAGAAATGAATGTAAAAATCCCAAGTCTGCGGATAACAGAAATGGCCTTGGTTTTCAAATACAAAACAACACAGCCATTAAGTTCTAGAAGGCAGCAATGAAACCTCAACTTCAGAAGAGTGAGATTTAAGAAAACAAGAAGGGGTTGTTTACTTTACTCCTGTGAATTTCAGGGGAATTCAAAAAAAGCAAAAAACCCCACAGAAATATTGAGACTGGAAATGACTACCGTCACACCAAAAAAGAGTATTTTCTTGTGTTGAGGCTGAACTTTCTGCACCCACTCTCACTTCTCCTGTCAGTGGGCACTGACAAGAAGAGCCTGGCTCCTTCTTAAGATTTCCTCCCCACATTCTCCTGAGCCTCCTTTTCTCTAGGCTGAACAGACCCTACTTGCTCAGCCTCTCTTCAGCTAAGTGATGCTCTACTCCATCATCTTTGTGACCCTTTGCTGGGGGTCCCCTCCCCTCCTTTGTACTGGGGAGCCCAGAACTGAACACAGTAAGGGGAGCCATCACTTCCTTTGACTTGCTGACAACTCTCTTTGTTGTGAGGACACATTCTTGGCTAATGGTCACTCCCTTGCCCACTGGGACCCCAAGATTCTTCTAGGCAAAACTACCTTCCAAATGGTTGCTTCTCAGCAACTGCCATATGATGTCATTCTTCCTTGATGTACAGGACATTACATTTTCCCTTGCCGAACATCACCAGATTCTTCTTGGTCCAACTCTCCAGCCTGTTCAGATCCTCTGAATAGCAGCAGAACCCATCTGCTCTATCAGTCATTCCTCCTAGTTTTGTACTGCCTGTGAACTTGCTAAGGGTGTATGAGCCCTATCCCATCTAGGTCACTAATGACATGACAAGTACTACTCACTGCAGAAGTAACCCCCTATGATATACCTAATGGTGTCAGTGCTCTCACACATGGCATTTCAGTCAGTTTTAAGTCCATCACACTGCTCACTTACCAAGTCACTTTGATGACATTATGACAGTGTAAAAAGCCTTTATTAAAGTTAAGACAAAAAACATCCACTACTTTCCCTTCATGTACCAAGCCAGTCATATTATCACAGAAGGCTACGAGGCAGGTTAAGCATGATTCAACCAGTATTCTGAGCTCCTCTTCTCTTCATGACCATATCTCCACGGGATTCTTCCAAGCAAGTATCTGAAAAGGCAAAAGCCTGCTCTCCCCAAAGCCCAAATTTGTGATCATGATTTTTTGTTTTGCTCCCTCCTCTCAGAATCTTGACCTGAATGCCGCCATCTAACAGTCACTGCAGCCAAAGGTGCCCCGTATCTCCACATCAACCAGCAGTTCTTCCTTGTGTGAAAGCAAAAGGTCCAGAACAAGCACCCTTCCCTAGCTGTTTCCTTCATCAGCTGTCTCAGAACATTGACATCAATGCACTTCAGAAAACTTCAGGACTGCTTGTGACCTGTTGTGTTGCTCCTCCAGCAGGTATCAGGGTGGTCCCATGCGGCCCAGGAAATGTGAACACAGGGCTTCTTCCAGCTTTCTGAGGCCTTATCAGGTTTTTATGGTCAGTTGGTCTGCAGTATGTTGCCATATGTTGCAGTATGTTGCCATTATTGCCATAATGTTGTCCATAATTGCTGCTCAATAATCCTGGCCCCTAAGTTCTTGGATGGCTCATCATCAGTTCCTACACAATTTCAAGCATTCTAGGTTCTTCCTCACAAAAACAGCAATGCTCCCTGCTTACCCTCCTGGCTTGTCATTCCTGTGTTGTCCTTCCTGAACAGCCTTTACCTATTCCTTCCCATACTACAGCTGCATGAGCTATTGCACCACTTTGTCATACCAATGAGACCATGGCTGCGCTCTCATGCACACTAATTCCTCCTCTTTGTTCAGCGTGCTGCATGCATTAGTGTACAGGTACCTCAGAAAGACATCTAGCGATGCTGATTTCCCAGAAACAGTGTGAGAGCTTTCTTCACAATGCTGTGACGTACACAGATGCTTACTTACATGCATACACTTGAGGAGGACATCTTTCATCCTTGGTTTCCTGAGTACAGGATTATTCCTGTTCACATCACCTCACACTGCTTGCTTGCCAAATCAATCAATTTCTTCCTTGATCACTGGTCATACTCTCCCTCCCTTGTTCCTGCTTATAGCTTTCCTCATAAGGTTAGCCAGCCTGTTGGCAAAGATGCCTTTTTTTTTTTTCCTTTTTGCTTAGATGATGGATCCTATCTCTTCCACCCAACCCTCAATCCTCAAAGAGGTTCCCATGATCACAAAACCCTCTCAGTTAAAACGAGCTGTGCAAACTATGGTTGACATGCAGGATCTGTCCACTCCCCTATCCTTCACTGGCAGGAGTAAGAAAACCATGAGGGCTCCACAGCCTTGATTAACACTTCCAGAGCCATACAGCCACTTTCGATACTGTCCCAGTCTTCCCAGTAGTACTCTGAGTGCCAATATGGAAAAGCAGCAGAGGGCACATGTTTGAGGGACAGATAAGCTTTGGTAGTCTTCCCACAATATCCCAAATGTGACACCCTGACAAGCAGCAAATCTCCCTAAGATAACAAAGCAAATACAGCAATCTCAAATCTGAATATACTCCCTTATCCCAGCAAAAATGGTACATTAACGCAATTTAAAAGCTTAAGCATATTCTACAACAAACACTAGGGATCACCTAGGAGTAAAATAACCTTTCACAGTACCTCTCACAGGATATGTAGAAAGCATTACCTGGTAGACTTTAAGCTGATAGCTAAACCAGCTGTCTCCAGTACAGAAAAAATGACATTTTGATCCCTGCTGTATTCATTTGACCACTTGTAAACAGCAATTAAAAGAAACCCCAAAACAACCAAACTACTTAACTTAGTAGAACCCTTCTGGCTATTAAGCAGCAAATTTGCAATGGAAGAAAGAAAATATTCTCTCTAGTGAATACCACTATAGATAGGGCTCCAAGATAAAATGACAGTGGACTTGCCTGGTAGATATCTCCTGCCAAATCTGCTCTCAAACTACAGGGAGATAAAAATAACGAAAAACACACACACAAGAAAAAAAGCTCCAGTACCATACCATATTTTCGGTGTCTCAAAAAAGAGAGATCCTAACATGAAAAGTCAGAAAATACCAGGTTGTTATAGGATGAGAATCCTAACAGTATACCCAGATGAGCAACAACCATTTTCAGGAGAGCAAAATGCTCTTTAGAAACAACTTCAAGAATTACTCTTACGGTCTCAGTGAATTCTGGGGTAAGACAAAGTTTAACTTATTTCTGACAATTTCTAAGATGAAGGACTCCAAAAATGTTGCTTTTTTTGAGTGACACTGAAAGAGTGCCATTTATTATCTAAGGATTAAGGAAAAAGAATTTTCTCTTTTAACAATTTAGGATGCCATCATATCCAACATCTTCATATGGCACAGACCTAGCATCCAGTGTGCATTTATTGTGCTGGGGAGGGTGGCTAAGGGTTTTTTTCCAAATAACCTTTCCCAAAACAGGAAGGGGATCTGGGGAATAGTGGTAGAATTAATGTTCTTTCACTTCACTTTTAAAGATGCAGCTGGGATGTACAGGAGGATGTAAGCCAAGGAAGAACAGTGACAGAGAACAGTTTCTTCAGAGAGTCTCTGCTTGAAGAAATTCTGTTTAAAATCACCTTGTTGAGACAGTAACACCTGCCTGGGTCACATGCTCTCTCTTTTGCAGGAACAAGGGAGGTTGTTCGATTCCTTTTCACATTTCAACAGGAAACTCCAATGACTGCAACACCACCTGGAGGATTGCTGAATGAGCAAAGGACTTGCTCAGTCTGTTCCTATTCAAGGGGTCCTCTGAATGATAAAATAATCCAGAAGCATCAATAGCATACCTTGGGGCAAAGGCTAAAATAGCAGGTCACAAAGAGTACACGAGCATGGCAATTGTAGCCAGAGCCTCAGGGTGTGCACCAGCTAGGATGGCGCTGCACACTGCAAGCTACACATCAGACACAAGATCCATAATCACATCTCTAGACTCCCTAAGCAGTCTCTCAAGACTTATTGACAGTCAAGAACCCCACGGTCACAAGCAGCATCTTGCACATGGTGATTAACCAGTCTCATTAGCAAAGAAACTGACAAGCACGTTTTTTGTACGCATTCCCATGATGTTTAGGATCCTCCTAGGAGAGGCAGTAGTATTTCCTGACAGAAAGTGTTGAGAAAATTATCAAAGTAAGCTAACCAGAAACTAAGAAGCTCTTAGCAAAGAAAAGCAGATTATGGACACCACAGCACTGCAAAAGAATGCTCTGAAATCCCTTGTAAATCAGAAGTCAGGACAGGAAGGCAACTGCACTTAGTAGGAAGCTGGCAGTGAAGTTTCTAGTCAGACAAGTGAGGGTGTGCTGCACAGTATCTTCCTCCAACTATTAGGAGTTGGCCAGAGGAATCATGAACAGAAATGAGGCTCACGGCACAACATCCATCTTTGCAGTTCTCATTGCTATGTGCTAGCTGTGCTCGTGCCCAGGCAACCCAGAGAATGTGCAGTTCCACAGGACAGGCTACATTTAAATGAAAAGTACTTCTGTCAGGAGTAGACTCTGAGTGCCAAAAGAGGTATATGCAGCCTGTTCCTCCACCACACCTCAGCATCTTGTGAAAAACCACAAATAAGTATGGAATATGACTGCCAAGTGTATTAGCACCGTAACAATGAACTATCTGACAACAAGCACTTCTCCAGAAAAGATGATGATGGGCCTAATGGTCTAGCACTAATGGCCTCAATTCTGAGTAGTTAGTGAAGGTAACTGTGTCAGAGGCAGCTGCAGAACCAAGTGCCAAGAATACAGTTTGAACAGCAATGGCCATTATCCTCTGTTAGAGCTGTGGGTGCACTTCCTTTGCAGCAGCAATTACTCACCCATTTTTTAAGATTCAGGTTGTCTGACCAGGTTGATCTTACTGACACTCTGGAGAAGTCTAAGCCGCAGCACTACAGACTGACATCTGAAAAAGTGGCTATGCTGAGAGCAGGTCTAAGGTATAGTCTGTTGTCTGAAGGCCTAACTGCTTGATGGCACCTCAGACAATCCATGAGAGTGCTCCATGCATGAGTTGCTGTGTCCACAACAATATTTGGGTTCCCACTGGCTGTAGGGCTCAGGGTGAGACACTGTATCAAGTACATCCAAAATTCAGTAGACTATTGCATGTAGCATTTTCGCTCTTGTACACACTGCAGCTGGAAGGAAATGCATCTTTCCCTGAGGCTATAAAGCATCAAGTGCGGGGTAGATGCTAAGGTGCACTCAGGAAATCAGAGTGGATTTACTACGGGGCTGGAGTAGAGCAGACGAGGTTCAGCACAAAGCACACTACAACTAAAAGGGCTGTCACAGCAAACACTCTCACGATGGTAAGCTGAGAAAAGCTCAACATGCAAGAGCACATGGACCCAAATAAATGTAGCATAAAGTGAACAGGGCTGTTGTGTCCTCTCTTTATAAACCTACACTCTCTTTATAAACTCCCACTCAGGAGCCAAAGTTTGAATAGTCTGTTTTTACCAACATACAGACTGCAATTTCAGGACACTAATAAGCAGCAAGGGTTGGATACTTATCACCCACCTGGCCTTGTTTCCAGCATTCCCTGAAGATCTTCCAGTTGTTTTTGTTGCTGGGATCATGAAGGCAAAGAAGTCTACCATCACAAAGCCAAGAGTGGGAAGTGTGTGGATCCAGCACATTTAATCCCATTACCATTTCCTTCACCTCTCTCTGTGTGTCAGCTAAATTACTAGCTCGTTTTGCAGCATCAGACGTCTTCTTATTTTCCACCACAGAAGCAATGATATGGTCCAAGAAGTTTGGCAGGCTGGCTTTACCTTTGATCCCCTAGAAGACGTAAATCCAGAGGTAAGTTTAGTCTTGCAACAGTATAAGTATTAAGGTATATCTGCTCTCCTTCAGACTTTAGCACAGACACCTTGCTACCAGGAAAACATGCATCAGAAACAAAGTGGCTCAGAGACAGACATGTATCCAAGTAAGAACAGAAATGGCTATGGCTCTGTTTTACAATCGTAGAGTTTTAAATAACCAGCTAAAGGCTACCTAGAAAAATATTATGCAGACATAAAATAGAAAACATAAAGGATCTAAATTCAGCTACTCTGATATTAAAAATAGTTCATAGTTTTCTCAACTTCATTAATATCTCAACTCTATTTCCCCATTTTCCTCATCCCACTACTAAAGAAGTGAATTCAACCTTGGGACACATAAGCTGATGGATATGTGAATACTAAGTAAACAGGGACAGAGAAAGGAGAAAATGCCTCCTGCATGTTAGTGGAACCACTGGTAGAGAGACTCTCTGGTTCTGGTTGCCATGCTCCTCAAGGGACATTTAAAACTCAAGGGGTGTTTAAAATTCGTAACAGGTTAGCAACACAATCTTAAAATTTCATTTTAACTTTAGAAAAATAAAAAGCCTGCCTATAGGCCTTGTTTATAGCAAAATACTTAAGACACTAAATAGATTTCATATATTCAACAGAAGATAAACACTTATTGGACCTTGTTTCACACATTTGTGGGAGGAGGCAGGACAGTGATAGATTTCTGGTAGAAAAAACCTTCTCATTCAAGTGAAAAACAAAACAAACATAGCAAGCCAATCAACACCACTCTCTCCTCCCTCCCAAGAACTCCCATCATCTTAAAAACAAAAGTTCAATAGATAAAAAATTCACCATATATAGAGCTATCAGTCTAAAACATAACATTATTTATTAATGGTCTTAAAAATGTACCATTACTCTGACTCGCTAGAGGCTGTAAGATAGATAATATGCAGCTTAACTATTAAAGACAATGCTAATTATTCTTCACAACAGACTATCAATGCTCCAGAAAGATCAAGGTGATTCTCTCCATGAGCAGCAGTCTTGCTTCTCTCAATCTGAGTAACACACCTGTTTCTCAGGTTTGTTTTGCTCATTTTATATGAAGCATCCAAACATTCAAGTCAGGAGATGGACCAGAGGTCTCCGTAAGTTCTTTAAATCTAAATTACTCAGTGAAGATCAGAAGTCAGGAAAGTGAAAAAACACATTATACAATACATCTGATTAGATGTGGTGAGACAATGCATAGAGTTGCCAGGACAGGGACACAAGTTCAGACAGGCTATCTCAAGCCTTGAAGGAATCAGTTGCTTTGAAACAAGTGACCACAATTTCTTTGCCTGCACTCAGTGATGAGAGGCAGAAGTATTCTTGGATTCACTTTCCTGCAGCAGCACCAGATTTTCACATACAATTCCCTCTCCCAAAACCAAGCAACATGAACTATTATCGAGATGCCAGCCAGCCAGCCTGCCTGGCAGAGAGTTAAAAAAAAATCCACTATGAGACAAGCCATTTCATCTTCCTTCTCACTCTTATCTGCCTAAGCTTTTGGAGAAAGTATTCACCAAAAAGAGCTAAGTGTTGATAAATTCCACAGAATTTATCCTTCTCCTTAAACTAAGTGCTTCTAACCACTCCAAATAGCATTGATTTGTTCAGTTTTTTTTCCAAAGTTATTTCTTCCAAAATAGATTAAAGTATCCTTATTCCAGAAAAGGCATTCAGAAATAGCAACTACACCTTAAACTCACAGAATCACAGAACCATAGAATATGCTGAGTTGGAAGTGACCCATCGGAATCATCGAGTCCAACTCCTGGCCCTGCATAGGACACACTACGAATCCCACCCTGTGCCTGAGCACATTGTCCAAGTGTGACTATTCAGCTGTCTGCTGGACATTTTGTCCAGAAGGATACTTAGAGAGACATCATCAAAAATTTACTTCCAGAAAGATGACACCTACTGACTTCCCCAGACGAATGAGGTGGCCCTGTCATAGGAAATCACATTCAACAAGTAGGACTTTCCACCCACACAATGCCATGCTGGCAGTGACCAATGACGGCATTGTACTCCAAGTGTTTTCAAATACTTCCCAGAATAATATTTTCCATTATTTTACTGGACATTTAAGTGAGACTGACACGCCTGTGGTTTCCCTGGTACTGCTCTTTGCCCTTTTAGGAAATCAGGACAATGTTTGCCAGCTTCCAGTCAGCTGGGACCACTCCAGACTCCCAAGACCGCATGAAACTCATTGAGAGAGGCTTTGTGATGACATCAGCAGCTCTCTGAAGATTCTTGGCTTAATCCCATCAGACCCCATAGATTTGTAGTGATGCAGCTGGAGCAGCAGATCCTGCCCAAGTATATTCTAGCTCAAATGCCTTTCAAGTATACATAAGTTTAAGGAACTGGCTTACTCTTTTTTTTTTCTGTGGTATGCTCTTACAATATTTTTAAAGATGTGAAATTTAAAGTTAACTTTGCAGGGATGCTGATTATCAACGAAACAAGTTATAGGTTGCACTTAACCCACTTTCTTGGTCTCTTAAATGAGAGAGAATAGCCTGTCCTCAGCAGTAGTAAACTAAAACTAAAAATTAGCATGAAAATTCTCTACAAATTTGTGGAGTGGTGAGTTTTGGTGAGGCATTACATTTGTTTCAACATTCAAGAGTAGAATACTATAAAAACATTTAGATGAAAATTCTTCCCTAGAACAGATATCATTGAAGGAATACAAAATTATTTACCGTAGAAGCTGCAGAAAAGACTGGAGGAAAGGGGATTCCTGTGTCTGATGGGACCTGAGGAAGCTTTCCTGGCCCTGTGTGTAGCAGATCTCTGAGGCTGGAGCCTTCAGCTTTGTTGCTAGATGTCACTGGGCCCAACAAGAGGCTATTAAACAGCTTTGGGGTTAGCGGGGAAACCTTTGTACTGGAGTTGAAGGAATCTAATCCAAAGGGTGAATGGGATTCTTTATTAAGCACTGATCTCAGTGATCCTGATTCTGCAAGATAAATATAAACATTACAGGGAGGGGAGAGAAAAAAATCCCCAAGAGGCAAAGTTAAAACGATCACAAAGTTTTCTGAAATTATTTGCTCTTGCATTAAATAGGATATTAACAGAATCTTGTGGTAACGGTAAATTATCACTGTAACAGTGAATGAGGCACCTCAATGAGCATCAAAGATAATTCACATAGATTTTGCCCTTCATATGCTGCTAAGGTTTTGAACAGCACAATAGATCTGATCCAAAAAGATCTGACACATGTAAACACAACTTTTTAATGGATTCAGTTAAAAAACATTTCCCTGACTTTCTGAATTAATGTTTTGATATTAAATATTTCAAATTTTAATGGTAATCAAAATATTACCGTGACCTGCAAAACTTGCAAGTGATTCATCAACATTTAACATCAATATGTAAAGTAGTCCCTTCTAGACATATGGACAGGAATAAATCCTGTGTTAGTCATGCTACCTCTGACTTCTAAGAAGTGTATTCATTCCAGCTACTGAGTATTAAAGATGCTCTAAGCTTTCATCTAACTCTCCAACTGGACTCTAGTCTCAGTTCCCTGCAAATACATTCTTCACATAGCACACAAAAGAGCTGTATTTACTTCAACAGTCAATGTGACAAAGCCGCATCTGAAATTAATTATTATCATTTTACTTTAGGATATCAGCTTCTGAGAAAATAAATACACAACCTGGCACAGAAATAAACTGTGAGACAGTATTGTCTGCAACTGCTTCATCTTTCCAGCTTTGCATTTTTCTAAGCCTGTAGAACAAAACTGGCTCTAAGACGCCAAGGAACAAAACTTACCTTTTTCTTTTCTATTTAGGGCTAGACACTCTCACAAAGTATAGCAATCAAATAGTATGTTATCATTTATGTTTTAATTCCAACCCGAGAGGGCATTTCTTCTGCTCACCTTTTGTTTCCTCTTTTGCTTTTTGCGTTGCTAAGTCTGCAAGCCAGTGTAAAGCTGATGATGGAGCTGTTTCTGGACAAAGTGGTCTGTTAGTCTTTACTTCCCCAGTGTTATTGGTTGGTAATGTCTCTGCTTTTGCAGATTCTTCTATCCTACTGTCAATTGCTTCAGATTTTGGTACAGTGTCCATTTCTACTTGCCCCACTCCTGCTGTCCCTGCTCCAGTGGAAAAGGCGCTCTCATGTCCAGAGACTGATGCACTAGGATTTACAGTTGGAAGCTAAAACAAAAAATATAAAAAAACTGCTAAATGTTGAATAAAGGGAAGAGTTCAACTTGGAAGCCATTTTCAATATCCAATGCATTTGGTTTTGTCAGTTTTTCTTTTTCCATTTGCTATAAGCTCACAGTAAAATTCATTTATGCTTAGCAGAATACAGGAACTTCTTTATCTGAGTGTATTCACCTTTGCACTGTGGTATGAATGTCATCTTTTAGTCATCTTTTAACATAAGCCAAATCTTTTTGATTTCTTTCCTTTTCTTTCTTTCTGTTTTTTTTTTTTTTTTAATTGCAGGAGGATTTTTTGTGTTGATAGTTACAGAACCGCTCTAGGTTCCTTCAGGAAGCACAACAAAATAAAAACACATGTTGCAAGCTACTCATAGTGGTTTGGTTTAAAATACGGCATCAATATTAATGGCTCCCTCCCCAATTTCTACATAAGATTGTTAGCCCAAATAATATCTAACTTGGTAGATAACAGATGCAGTTCATGCCCCCAAAAAGTGACCTAGAAGACTTTTGCTACCCTCAGAGTACATATGGAGAAAGCAAAACTCCTGTTTCACAACAGATTAGCTTAACGAATCTAACATCTTAATAGATCTTAAAAATGTAAATGTCGAACAAGGTAATTTCAGCTTCAAATTACATACCTGTGATATTCCATTAGTGACAGCTGGTCTCAACACTGATTTGTTCTGTCTGCTAATACATGGACAATTGGCTTTAATACCCCATTTGCCTCGTGCTGCATGAACCATGTCTCCAATATTGTAAAGTGCTGTAAATAAAGTTAGATCTTTAATATCACATGCAAATAAATCTAAAAAAAGGCCAAAACTACATCTTCAAAGAGGTGTTTTTTTTTTAGTATTACTGCAAAGTATCTTTAAGGTCACATGCTATATAACAAGACATTGTCCCTGAACAGTAGAGTTTGGCGAACAGTGCTAACACTGCCTTCACAATGTCACTTGAGAGGCCGTCAAACCTGGCAAATCCTACAGATTATCATCTGCTTCTACTATTCCATGTAGGGTCCAACGATACTGCAATGAGGTGACCTTAAACCACCACAAGAAGCTATGTAACCCTTGAAGCAATGCTGAAAGGATCTGGAACACAGGTGTTCACCTCTATCCTCCTGGTACACAGACAGATATAATGAATTGACCAGATGAATACCTGGCGGCGTGGCCAGTGCCATATTCAACAGTTTTGCCTTCTGTGACCACAAATCTACTTCCGAAAAGTCAGGTCTCTTGGGAGCAGATGGGATTCACCTGCCCAAGCAGAGCAAGAAAGCCTCTGCCAACAAGTTGACCAGTCTTTTATGGAGAACTTTAAAACTAGATTTAGTGGGGAAAGGAGATGCAGATTTGAGCAACACGCAAAAGCCAGGGGCTACCAACATATAAGGAAGCAACAGGGAAACATCTGTGAAATAACTCGAAGGAATTTGGGCATGTTCCTATCAAGAGGGGTAAGGCTGATAGCCCAGCTGGAGGGCCTCTTCATACTAATCCATGCAGCTCAGGTGATGAGCAGGAGGAGACAGAAGTCATTGTGCAACTAGAAACCAACAATCTAATCTTTATTACTGAAGCATGATACAATTAATTGTGGAACTGGTGAACTGTGGGGAGGTGCTCTCCATGTAGAACAACATACTGACCACAGAGAGCTATCCTTGAAAAACAGTGATGAACAGGTCAAGAATTTATGGGCAAAAATGGGGGACAAAGCCAACAAAGAAAACCTCACTGCTGGGGTTTACTCCAGTCCACCCAGCCAAAGGGAGCCTGTTTGAAAAAGTGTTCTTACTTCAATGACAGGAAGCATCATGCTCACATGATGATTACGGAAATTCAATCACCTTGATGTCTGCTGGAAAAGCAACACAGCAAGCTGCAAGCAATCAAGGAAAATTCTGGAGTGCTTTGAGGATAACTTAATCCATGACACAGAGACCAACCACAAAAGAAGCATTACTGGACCTGTCGTATACCAACATGAAAGAACTAATCAGACACGTTAAGACTGGTGGCACCCTGGGCTGCAGTGATCAGGTCCTGGTGGAATTCACAACCTTGAGGGGTGTAGGCCAGATCAAGAGTAGAGTCAGAAGACTAAATTTTAGGAGAGCAGACTTTCACTTGCTTAAGGAATTAGTGTATGGGATGCTCTGGGAAACTGCCCTCAAGGACAAAGGAACAGAACAGAGCTTGCAGCTCTTTAAGAACATTTTTCTTGGAGTGCGAGTGCTGTCAATTCCCCCATGTAAAAAGTCAAATAAGGAAGGTAAGGGAAGAACATGGGTCAAGAAGGACCTCCTGATCAAACTAAAATGTAAGAATGAAATGCAGAGGCAGTAGAACCAGGACACATAATCCTGGATGCTGCCTGGATGTGCAGAGATGTCATCAGGAAACCTAACGCAAAGACAAAAATGGATTTGACAAGGTATAGAGAGAATAATAAGGGTTTCAACAGTTATCCTGGCCAGAAAAAGAAGATTAAAGAAAATGCATACAACACACACCATCTGCACTAAATAAGATCCCCAAGCAAGTGACAGCTGACATGGAGAAAGCTGATATACTCAACATTTTTATTTCCTATCAGTTTTCAGTTGTATTCCCTTTTCTCACCTCTCTCTCGTCCCTGAACCTCAAAGGAGAAACTGGGGGAACAAAGTTCCTCCTCTCATTGGAGAACCATACAGAATCTCAAGCAGGAAGAGGACCATGAGGATCACTGAGAACAACTCCCTGCTCCTCACAGGAGCACCTAACACTAAGCCATACAACTAAGAGCATCATCCAGACACTCCTTGAACCTGACAGGCTTGGTGCCCTGACCACTTCCCTGGAAAGCCTGTTCCAGTGCCCAACCACCCACTCAGTGAAGCAGAGTCTGAACCTCCCCTGATGCAGGTTCATTCCATTTCCTTGTGCCCTACTGCTGATCACCAGAGAAAGGTGATCAGCACCTTCCCATCTGCTGACCCCCTTCAGGAAGCTGTAGACTGTGATGGGGTCACCCCTCAGCCTTCTCTTCTCCAAGCTGAACAAAACAAGTGACCTCAGCTGCTCCTCCTAAGCCTTGTCCTTGACACCTTTCCCCGTCTTGGTCACCCTGCTCTGGACACACTCTCACAGTTTGATATCCTTCTTGTACTGAGACGCCCAAAATTGCAGACAGTATTTGAGGTGGGGCTGCACCTGAGGAACCAGAACATATAAAAGTCCATGAAACCTGGTAAGATGCATCCCAGGGTCCTAAAGGACTGGGCTGATGTAGTTGCCAAGTCACTCTCCATCACACTTGGAAAGTCCTGGCAGTCCGATGAAGTCCCTAGGGACTGGGAACAGGGAAACATTATGCCCATTTTTAAAATGGTTCAAAACGAGGACCCTGAGAATTACTGACCCGTCAGCCTCACAACAGTAACCAGGTAATATCATGTAGCAGATTCTCCTAGAAGACATGTCAAAACATACGGAAGTCAGAGGAGATTAGAGACAGCCAGCACAGCTTCACCAAGGGCAAATCACACTTGACTAATCTAGTGGCTTTCTTCAATGGAGCGATTGCATCATTAAACAATGAAAGACAAATAGCTGCAATCTACCTATACTTCTGCAAGGCCTTCAATATAGCACCTCACAACGTTCTTGTCACTAAATTGGAGAGACACATTTTAATGAATGGACTATTCTGTGGGTAAGGAAGTGGCTGGATGATCACATCCAAAGGCTACCATCAATGTCTCTATGCCCAAATGAAGAACAGTAACAGGAGGTGTCCCTCAAAGGTCCTTACTGGGACCAATACTATCTTGTGCCTTCATCAATGACATTGACAGTGAGATTGAGCATGCCCTCAACAAAGTTGTGCATGACACCAAGCTAAGGTGTGCAACTGATTCCAGCACGTCCTTGAAAGCCTAAGGAGTGGGCCCACCCAAGCCTCATTAAGCGCAACGAGTCTGAGTGCAAGGACCCACATCTGGTTTGGGGCAACCCTCAATATCAGTACAGAGTGGG
>JAYDZK010000039.1:18203039-18216970 GCA_034509185.1 Euphonia xanthogaster | reverse complement strand
TTTACAATACAGAATATTTGTGCATTAATATTGTTTATTTAGATTCTTTACAGTGCAGGAAATTAACCTGGTGATCTCAGAAATAATCTATAAATACAGAAATTAGGACTGGATATACAGCAACTTCTGTATATCCTCAGATTATACAGCTACCACAGTAATTTCTACTGTAGTAGCTGTATAATCTAATTTACCTCAGCCATCTCTAGCAGCTTGTTTTCAATCACCTAAAAATCTTGGCTTCTAACCTCAATTTTTAAAATATGATACTATTGTTCTCATTATGCTTTTCTAAGTTATCATAATGAATACGCAGGAGTGTTCACACTTATTAACATCCAGTTAATGTAACCATCACTAATTAATCTCACTGAGATTGCCATTTGTTTGCATCCATGCTACCAAAGTGGTCTCAATACAGTAGAGTACACCAAAAAACCCAGCCAGGAATCTACTTTCTCATGCATCTGCTTCTTAAAATTGAACTTACTGAACTTCTTCCTGAATTAGAAGCCCTGGTGTGTCAGAGAAATAAAAAAAAAAAAAAAAAAAAAAAGAAGAAGAAAATCTTCCAATCTAGTTCCTTATCAAAGACAGCATTTCTCTGCATTGTCTGCTTACTAGTTCCCCATACAACAGCTCTGAACTGTTAAGATAGTACATAATTTTTCTTTTATACTTTCTGAGGAAAAGAACTATACAGTCTGAGACAGTCAACTGTCTCAGTAGACTCTCTATGTCTGTGCCTGCTGATGCTGTGATTTTAATAATCCCATCCTGTGCAAATAGATAAAAGGCAGGTACAATAAGGAAATGAAGAAGGAAACAGCAGCATGTAAGACAAGTTCCAAACATGCAGCCTTCCAAGCTGATACTCGGTAACTCTCCCACAAAACCTTCTATAACTTCCCAGAAACTATTTCCTGACTATACTCAGCTCAAAGATGACAGTGGGGGAAAAATGCCCAGTACTCACCACTACGTGGACGATTCTTCCTCAGCCGGTAACAGTCCAGACAGACACCAAAACCACACTTCCGACAAACCCAATGAATATTGAAGAGTGTTGTTTCACACACATCACACATCTCCCTCACACCACGTACTGCTCGCTTCCATGCCACCTTCTCTATAGAAGAAAAGCATACTACGAATTATTGCTTTGACATTTTGCATTTCTCCCACCTAATTAGAGATTATCACAGCAACACTGATAAATTCATAGCAACATGACCTGAAAGCAGAGTATAGAAACACATACTTTTTACATTCATAGCCCCATTCTTTGAGTTGCTAGTCCAGTGACACTATTAAAATTCCCATTTCTAAGAATAGGTAAGGTCAGGTATCAAAATGCACACTACTAGAAGGAAATGCAGCACCTTACAGCGTTCTGTAACAACTGAATTTAATGGAGCACTAATGGAACTTACAGCAAAATCACAAATCCTCTGCTAAGTGATATCAATATATAAACCCATAAAAAATGTGTATTTAGTTTTACTAATCAGAGCTGTCAGATTCTAAACCAACATATTTGCCAAGGAAGGGGTTTTCCAAATGGCTGCCCTTGTATATTCCAGAAACTAACGGGAAAAAATTATAGTCAGTTATCTCCACGTGATAAGCTAAACTGGCTACCTTTTTTTTTTTTTTCCCTAAACCCTTTCCCCCTGAAATGGAAAGCTGGCAAACAGATTATCAGCTAAGACCTTGCAGGCTGAATTAAGGTACAGCTCCCTCCCTAGAAAACCCTGAGCTTTTACATGAGGTCCCTGGAGCATAAAAGGATAGGAAAACATCAGAAAATCTGTTCATTAAAGCATAGCTGGTCAGTGTGGTAGGTGCTTGGGCTTATTTCTATTTTCTTAGGAGCATGAGCCAGCTGATTTCTGCATTTAGTTATTGAAAGAATAATTTAATGTCTAGGAAAGTTACCATTAGCTTCCTTGGTGGTAATGTTGCATTGATCCAAAAGAAAGTCTCAAATTCTGGTCCCTCAGTTACACTCCCCACCCAAGAGTGAATATAGCCTCTCTTTGGAAGAGCAGGAGAAGCATTTCAACAAGAAATTGTAAGACATTTTCAATTCTATTCCACTGTATCGTACATGCATTATACAGAAAGGGCAGGAAAAACCGTGACAAAAGCCCAACGTACGATGTGGCTCCACCATCATCATTGCCTCCTTCTCTGACATAACAAGCTGGCAGAACTGGTCCCCAACATTGGCCAGGATATATTTGGAAGTTTCCAGATCGATCCCCTCTGCAGGGGAGGAAGAAGGAATCCATAGGCTCATAGCATCAGGGTCACTTTGTTGTGGGTTCAAGAAACCTTCTACTCGTAGTATACCTTTCCGGGTAAATACCAGCCTGCAGGAAATAGGATGGAGTAATTGAGAAACTGCTCAACCACATTTAATTAACTTATAATGACATCTATACCAGAACATAAACCCAGAAATGGGGGAAAAAGACTTCAGCTAGAGTGCTATATTCTACAGACAGTACACTTATTATGCAAATCCCAGTAACACAGAGAATAAGGCATACAAAGCTGTAGCTACAACACCCATTAGAATGAATCCCAAGGTCCTAGTAAACATTGGTGGGAAATTCCACCTAAAAGAAATTGCTACAGCTTGCTAAATCCCACTTCTCTATCTTATTAATAGAAAGAGATGACAAAATTCAATTTGACCTGCTGCATGATGCTGCTTGCAAAATTCTGAATGGCTGTCATTCTCAGTTTTAATTAATGAGAAAGTTTTTCCCAACTTTTGAGAAAATAGTATTTCAGTTCTGGCTAGGGCTGCCAACACTTCGCAATTCTTCCAACAGCTCACAAGACAATATATGCAAAAATCCGTGTCGCACTGGTCTCTACATAGATGAATCACTACTGTTTTACCAATAGCTGTTAATCTTCCTTTTACCTTGTGTGGTAAAAGGTGTAAAAACGTATGACAGAACCCTAAGCTCTCCTGTCAATATCAAAGGTAACTTAATTTTTAAGTAGAAACCATCTTATCTTTAACCTCAAGCCAGATTAATTTTTAACAAGTTTAGGAAAAGAAGCAGCATGCTTACTGGATGGGTGACACATACTAAAAATTCAGTTCATCCTTTACATGCCAGGAAGTCAACTAACTACTTTTAGAAAAAGATGCACAGCGCTTGCTAGAATAGACAGTTAAGGAAGACAAAGAGAAACACAACAGGTCGAAGAAGTGTAAGACATGTATGTAACACAGGGGGAACACAGACATAGCGTTCTACTCCTAAAAATTAGTCCTGTACTCAACAGAATATGGTCGAACATTAGCCTCATGCTGGCAATGTTTAGTTACTTGTTGGGTGGATTAAAATTTTACCTTTGTCTGAATGCCTTCTGAAGAAGGGAGAATTGCTGTATACAAATTGCCACCCAGAAGTAAAATTCTACCCAATAAAGCAAATTCAGTTTCCTGAGGCTGTACCCAGAGACCCACTTAGTATCAGACAGCTTCATTACTGTACCCAAGCATATTTAATAAGTAAAACATTAATTACTTTGTGCTTAGACATGGCCCAAGTTCTGCACACAGACTACATATGAAGAAAGGAAGAATTTGAGCACCTCCGGAAATGGAAGAAGCGACATGCCACAGTTGAGTCATCCTGCTCTTGCTCCTTAAATTTGCGGTACCGCTCCAGACGGCACTCCCGACACTTGTGCAGATGTGGAGCTACATTGATGCAAGAGCCATCCTGGAGAAAAGGCTCACCTGACTGCTTCAGCTTCCTCACCTTACTCATATCTTTCAGCACAGACTGGCCAACTGGATGAGGCAAAGTAGAAGTAAAAATCTATTAGTTAACTTCAACAGCAAAAGGATACTGGCTCCAACAATCATCTTTTCAGAGATCTGTATGTTCATACCCATGTAAAACCAGTAAGTTTGTTCAAGCCTACAGGATACCACACTTCTGTCCTGATGTACAGGCTTAAACATTTAACAAAGTGAGCACCAAATTCACATACATGAAGCATTAAGCTTCAGCCTTGTAAGCATCCTGTGTGCTGCCTCCCGAATATGAATGAGGTTTACAACTGTGGTTAGTTTATGCAGTTCATTACACAGGCGATAACCCAGTATCCCACCTCCTTGTGCTTCCAAAACATCATCTGCATTCAAGTCATCACCTTTTAGGGGAGCTGTGCGGGGCCGGCCCTTTGGGGCTTGCTTCCCCTTTCCTTTACCCAGCAGTAATTCTGCATTGCGCTCCACATTGGGGCCTAGCTTCGCCATCAAATGGTCTGGGATACCCTTCATACAAGCCTTAGCCTGCAACTGGTCTTCAGAGTCACTCAAATCTGACAGATCACTATTTGTACTGGAGTCAGAGTCCTGTTTGGACGTTAAGCTCCGCTCATCTAGCGAGAACCTTTTCACAGCTTCAAAAGGGGCTTTCTTCTCCTGTAGAAACTCTGCCTGTGAAGAGAAAATGGTAGGTGGATGTCTGCCAAACACATTAGAAAAAGTTTTCAGAAGAGGATTGTCCTGTTGCCCAGGCCCAACAGCTGGTTTTTCTTCTGTTGGACTGGAGGACAGTGTGGGCATCTCAATAGGCTGTGTCAGGCTGCTGCTTGGTGAGCTGGAACGGCCATTCCCTGCAGTGGAAGGGCTTTGAACACCAGCAGCAGCTGTTGAACCAGAAGCACTAGAGATCATCTTTGAGGAGTCAGTTGTTATAAACAAGGTTTTCTTCTTAGCTGAAGAGTCTGTACAGGTCAGTGATTCCGGCCAGCCAGAAGTGGCCTTATGACCCACAGGTGTTGACGGAGCATAAACGCCTGTCTGAGATGAAGATGCAAAGCCACTGAAAGGACTGAGTTCTGCTTTCTCAGCAAATGCCAGGAAAGGGTTTGAGGGTTCCTCTCGTGATAGCTTTGGGGGTTGTAAAAATAGGTTTTCATGGCTATCAGAGGGACGAGTATTCAACAGACTTCGTGAAAAGGCTGGAGTAAGGGTAGGCATAGATTCCATCGGCAGCTTCCGCTCTACAGAACTACCAGACTGGGCTCCTGGCTTACTGTCCACTGGAAGAATTTTGCCTTTACAAGTCCCAGCACCCACACTCTCTGTACACTGCTTGAATGAGTCTCGACTAGAGGCATCTTCAGTCAAGCTCTCTGAAATGACTGTGAAATAGTTACTGGAAGGCAGATTCTGGGACATGCACTGGAAAAACAAATTCTTGGATGAATCAGAATCTTTTTGAGCCTCTTGTCCAGCACCACAGCCAAAAGGAAATCCAGAAGGTTTGCTTTCTGGAGCCATCACTCCATTTGATTGGCTCCTACCAGCCCCAAATACCAAGGACTGGGAAGCACTTGGGAGAGAGACTCCAAATCCAGGAGAAGCCAAAAGTGAATTTCGGGAATTCTGAAACAAAATTAGTAAGCATTAGTCTATTATAAGATTGTTATTTGAAACAAGACTACTTTAGTTCATCTCCTAGTACTATTAGCATTATCCTTACCCATCAGGAATAAAAATTTCCAGCAGACTTACAATTACTTCTTTAAAGATTCCTACCCACAAGCTATTGAAATTGAAGACACACAGAGAAAACTAATACTTAATGTCTCATCACACTTAAGAACGAAGGTGAGGCACCAGACAGGTAAACTAATTCATAGAAAAGCAACTTAGTAAAACTGCTGATCATTTGAATTCAAATCAACAAAAAGGGAACCTTAGTTGAAACTGTTTTTGAATACCCTCCAATCTTTCACCCTCCCCCAAGAGCATTCTGATAAGCTTCATCTACTTAAGTAGCACCCCTGAAATAAGTATCTTAGTTTGCAAGTTAACTAAACAAAGCAAGCCCCTAGTGGTTAGCAGACAAACTATTCCTGGTCCCCACGACCCACATCTGCTGACAGTTTGACAGATGCCTAGGATGTGGAGCCTTCCAGGGAACAACTCAGTAGAGGTTAAGCACAAAAGGCTTAATTTTTCTGACCATTAAATACAGGAAAGTTTTGTGAATGACATATTTCTACTAGAACCATAACCGTGACACAGAATATTAATTTGTTCTCTTCTCAATAGGTACTTGTTCAGATTTTCCAATTCTGACAGTCCAACTGTAACTGATTACATACTGTGACTAATTCCTCATAGGATCATTTAGATCAGCTCTGCTCCTTTTCTTTGAGTTTCCACTTAGAAATCTGCTCATCATTAACACAATTTTATTTCAAGGTCATGTTAAATACAACCACAGACTCTGTGCAACACATCCTACTGGTCACTAGTGTCTCTGCACACCTACTCTACTGCATACAAATGTTTAGCTTGCTCCTCATTACCAATCTACAGCTGTACTAACTTTAATAACCTATTAACAGTTCTTCCAGATATTAGAATTTTAGATATTTGTTTTTAGAGATAAAAATAATTTTAGAAAACTGTATTCTATTAGTTTTTAAAGGAATATGAATTTGAATAGAAACCAAGGTTATGAAGTCATCCCAAGGACCCAGTCACACCATGATATAGCAGGCAGTCTGAAACAGTAACATATGCGAACTATCTACAACACTCTTACTGATTTATGTCAGGTTCCCTCCCTCAAAAAACAATAGTTTAAAATGGACTAATGGTCTGCTTGCCAACTCTGAAGCCGAATTATTAATGTTTAAAAAAAGTGATGTGGGGTTGGAGAGAGGGAAAGAAGGGGAGGTAGTACCAAAACTTCTCAGTACAATTACACAATCTGTAGTTGCTCCCAACTCTGAATTTATTTACTGGGGGCGGAGGGTGGAGGACAGAAGAGTTCATATTACATTATGCCCATTATGCAACACTCCTGTTTTCCACAATTCTATTCCTCCTTTACACCTTCCCATCCAGGAATCTTTATCCCAAGGTAAATATCTAACCTTTCCACCCTTTCCATTATCTAACACAAAAGACAGGGATGATAACAAGGCCTTCAACTTCCTGGCAATCACACTGGACTCTCTTCACTTATCTCCCATTTTCTTCACTTTCTTTATATAGTAGATGGTGAGATTCTTTGTTTTTCTTATACTTAACTGAGGTGGGTTTCATTTTTGTTTTGTTTTTACAAACCTTCACTTGATTTATTTAAAAGTCTCCTATTTTGCTTTTAGCAGAGTTTCCCTTCTATTGTTCCACTCTTTTCCTTGTAAACAAAGGCATAACTAAAAGGCCTTAAAGCTGCTTCCAGACTGACCTCTCAGCTCAAATATTTTATTATTTCTTTGGTTTTAATCCTAGGCAGCATACAATGCAACTGGCTCCTTTTTCTACTGTATAGGTAACACAGCTCTAACACACAAGACAGGCATCTTTTAAAGGTCCTCTAAATGTAGGCTCATTGTTTTTCTGGTTTTGAGGCTTTTTTTCTTTAAGTAAGTTGAATGTTCAATTCAGTGTACATGTGCATGCAGATTTGTTTATATAAAGGCAAGAGATTTTAAGAAGGTTATCTTCTGTACGACACAACAAAATTAATTAAGCGCAGTGCTTTGTGTTATTTTAAGGCTGGATTTCTCAGATTAAGGTTGAATAAGCACAAGAGTGCTGCAGTCATCTCTTACTACTCCTTCACCAATTATCTCAATTCTCTTTTGAGTAATTTCTTCAGCCAGATAACAGGTTTTCTTTGGGAGGAGATGGACTCATGAGAGAAAAAGTAGTTTTTTCAGTTCCATGGACACACATTTTAACAGGAGTATATTGCAGAACATCTGTTGCACACATGTACATCTTTCTAGAACAAGTGGGATCATGAGCTACTCACCTCTCCGTGGGCTTGTGATCGGACTGTTTTCAGTTTCTCCTGTCCAGTAACAGCTGGCAAACTGGTATCAGAGATTCTCACAGTGGTCGGTGTCAAAGCAGTTGCAGTAACTGCAGATGCAGAAGTCACTGTGCCTTGGCCAACCTGCTCCAGTGATTTTCCTGCCTCTTTACACCCAGATCCAACTAGTAACGGCTGTCCAGCCACAGAAGAAAATGGAGTGAAGGGCAATGGTGCGTCACCACCAACTGGCTCGTCTTGGACTACTAGCGTTCGGCCATTCTCTTTGGTGTAAGTAGCAAAACGAATATTGCGATTAATCTGAGGAATAAATGAAGGCAACTGCTTGGCCCTCGGATCCAGTCCTGTTTCACTACTGGAGACTCCTTTCCAGGGACCTCTGCTTGCCTCACCTCCATCACTACCATTGCTATCTGCCTCACCCCTCTCCTTTAGCTTCTTTGTTGCAGGATCACAACCAGGATCTGATACATTTTTCCTCCTCCTTCCATCCTTTCCCTCCAGGCTTTCCTTCTTCTTTTTCCCTTTAGATGATGATTTAGCTGCTTTTAGGCCCCCTCCCTATAATAGACAAAGGTGTGCAATCACTAAACAGAACAGTCCAGATACCCATTCAAAGAACTTTTTTCTGTCAGAACAGAATATATTACACTGCTCTGAAGTTCACTTTATCACAAATTGAGACATCTAAAGTGAGATGATACGTAAGCACAAAACACAAGCATTAAGCGCAGTCCTGTCTTTTGTGTACTAGAGTAAGATCTGCACAAGTAATTTTTTACCTGAGCTACATTGCTGTAGCATGAACCACATCCTGGCAAATTTTGAGAAATACGCAATACTCCAACAAAGCTCTTTCTAATGTATGAATACCACCTGTACACTAATTTTTGCTCCAAGCATAAACCCCACGATTCTTTTGAAGGGCACGCTTTCTGTCCATGACACAAAGCCTACAATATCTAACTGCAGGAGATAGCTTGCCCTTTAGCCTAGGGTAAAAATTCAGGTTCAAACATTATCATGGAACATCTTAACCAAGGCAGTGAAATGCCACAGACATATAAGCCTGCTTACAAGGCACAGCAGCCAGATGGCAATTTTTAGAAATGCCTTAAAAGGTCTGTGAAGCAGCACAGAGTGATCCTATTAGAAAAAGGCAGCAACACTATACATTAAAATGGAGTACAACCACCATGGTTACATTGCTACTGATCATCTCTCCAAGATCCATGCTAAATTTAGTAAACAGGCCTGAACAAAAAGACAAGATTGCTTAAAGAAAGCTATGACCATCAAAATGGTAAACAAAATTTTCCTGTTCAAACTTTAAGAGGAAAATTACTAAAACTATCTGAAGTCCACAGTCAACACTGCATCATTTTTTAGTCCTTTCCAGATTTTACTTATTTCACATCAAAAATTTTACAAAGTTGCACACTGTATATACAAGACTTGAATGAACTGCTGTACTACCTCGCCTGGAGAAGAGTTATCCATCACCACGTGAATCAGTCGAGGATCCACCGACTTTATCTCACCACTCTAATTTTTAGACAGATTGATAATGAAGAAGTAGGAGAAAGAAAAGCAGAGGTTAATTTTTAATTCAAAGTATATAGTATCAACATAAGAGACTTAAACACACTGTTACTGCGCAGGCCCTCTCCCATTTACCTTTCCTTAGTATCTCACTTCTTCAGTAATACTACAGCCTTCTACTTTACCTTCTATCCTTTTGCTCCTTCTCTATTTCAAAAACTTTCAGATTTGATTCCTACCACTGTGTGTATATTTGTTCTTGTATATTTGTTCTATTGAGCATTTCTAAAGGTCTTCATTGCATTAAATGTAACTCTTGAATTTCATTTAACATCGTTATATGCATGTTCACTCCGCTAGGTGTAGAAAGGACTACTGGAAGAAGCATATCAGTTTGGCCTAAGGATTCTCATCAGTGTCTCCCCAAAAGAAGCAATGAATATCCAATCTCTGTAACTGTTCTTGGAGGTTCCTTTCTATTTCACAGTAAGTACACCAGAAACTCTGTGCTTCCTAGCATGTATCTGCTAAACGCACATACTCCACAATTGCAATGCCTCTCCAAGTACTACGCTGATTTACCATACAAAGTATCCTTTTTTCCCCTGTGTGCCAGCAATAGCAGTAGTCAGAGTTTACTGAGTCAGGATTACTGCTCATTCAGTGCATTCCATCTGCACATGGAAGAGGCTACAGGGGCAGTGAGTGCAAGACACAAGATGGGATGTAAAGACCAAGATGCGTGCTGCTGCTACACAGCACCGTGGACCCGCTCCCAGTCGTTCTGGAAAAAGGAAGCTATCAAGAGCAGGCCACTGGCAAGACGGAGCTACCTGTCAGACTGCACAGAAGCACATAATAAAAACCAGTAACTAGCAGTGCAGATTCTCTGTGCTGTACACAGGTTTACTGATAGGAACAGGGCAAAAGTAAATAGTCTGAGCTAAAATACATAAATCAAATTTATTTATATTAAGACTTCATCTGCTTTGCTACAATTGTTTCAAACCACTTGTACAGTCTGTCAGATGGAAACCAAGAGAAGGCATAGGAAAACCACAATGTAAGGAACCCAGAAGATAGCTTTCTATGCATCAGCACCCTTTCCCTTCTGGAGAGTAATTTCCAGTATTTTTTCTTACAGCACTCATTTCCAAAGAAACTCTTCCAGCTTTTTTCTTTTTTTTTTAATAGAAGTGGTCTGTGTGACACCATTTTTTTCTATAAAGTCATCCTTACAGGAAAAACCCCCTGTGAATCGCAACACAAATAATTACTCATCTTTTAAAGCAGAAAAACAACCCAAAATAACAAGTTTTGGTGAAGCTGTCATTCTCCACATATAGATATTGAGGAATGTTGCACCAAAGCACCACTTCATATTTTTACCTCAGTCATAGACACATCCATAAGACGAGTTATTGGGTCTTGGTGGCTCACAACACCACACAGCCAGCTATTTTCATCCTCTGGTTGATAAACTTTAACTCGCTGGCCTTGGACGCTGTAGGGACCTGGAAAATAAGGACTTTGAGGACATTTTCCAAACAAGTTTTGTGTCATACAATAAAATGATTCTGTGCACTTAATTAGGGCTTGAAGTGTCATCTTCCAGGTGGAAAGAAATTAAAACACCAAGGCTTCTGCTGCAAATCCTGTGTAAGCAGGCACTTTATCCTAAAAAGTCAAAACGTCCTCATTGCTGTAACTCATGAAAAAAAACCAAAACATGAAAGACCAAAATTAACTCACTCCTTTGACTAAATCAAGCTACATGGTGGCTCCTTGCTAAATAAATTCTTTTGCTTTCTAACCTACAGGTTAGTAATTATGCACCATCAATCCAGTGAACAGTCCCAGTATTCCGACTTAGTCCAGATGTGTCAAATCCCAGAAGAAAAGCTATGTGTTTCAGAGTAAAAACATGTATTTGGATATCCAACATCTCTAAACCAACCAGTCTTAGTTCTTTCACACAGATAACAGATCATCTACAGAAAGGTTTCCTCTCACCCTGGCCTTGCTCTCCAGATCAGCGTGCTGAGCTTTCCTCCCACCCTAAGTCTGGACAAAATAAAACCTCTGCTTATCTTGGATCATCACAATCTACATGATACAACAACCTGTATGTGACACAGCCAGAATTAGGCACTTTAGAAGAAGGCTTCAAACTGGACAATTCTTGAGCTACTTACTCATCAAAGAAGTATTGTCCTAAGAATTTCTATGAACACACATTTTATTTGACCAAAAGGCACCAAATTCCCATGAAAAACTACATCTTCCTTCAAATGTAAGACAGTGGTCTGTCTGCAGGGTGGCTCCCTGACACATGAACTCTGGATAGAAATTATTTTAGTACTTGACCAAGATGACCCAAATCTGACAACCAAAGCCACAATCAGGCTTAACCCTAATACACAATCCAGACAACAGATATTAACTCTATGCTGACCAGCCACATCCACACATATATTCAACTAAAACAATTGATTTATTAATTATCAAAATGTCAAAATTTGAATTGCCATTACAAGGAAAGTTTCTGAGGATCAGCAGCTACAAAGAAACTTCACTTTTAAGTTCCCACAGTTACAGAACAGAACCACAGAAAAGGACCAACACTTTAAAAATTCAAAACTAAAACTTAAAATAGGGAAATTGTAAATACACAGACATTGCCCTACTTTAACTACGCCTTATGTGACCATTCCCAGTAGGTATTTCCTGGTTGTATGTAAGCAACTGCTTACCTGTATCTGTGATAAAATAATGTTACTTTGTAAAGGACTTGCAAAGACTGAAAATTGACTCCAAATGAAACAGTAACAGATACTATTACTATACCCCTTCACAAATTCCAGCATAGCCTTACAGTGGTTGCACAACAAAGCAGCTCTGAGAAAGAAAACACACCTCACCTCTACTAAATATCTCCTGAAGCTTCTGGTCGCTGATCAGCGCATTGACAGATTCTCTTAGTGAAGGCTGCTCCTGTAGAATCTGATTTTGACTCTCTGTTCCCATCTGCCAAAAACAAACAGTTTTAACAAAGTATAGACTTCTTGGATAATAGAAACATTAGTTTTTACAAAACAGCTCTTCTGACTGCAGTCAGATTGACAAAAAAGAAAAAAAAAGTAAAATTAAGAAAAATATTACTGAACATGCCAGGAGGAATAAAGGAATTAACTATGCAAAAGCTGTATATATAAAATGTGTATTCATAGAAATTCTGAGGACAAAACTTCCACTGTAATTAACAGCTACACAATGACAGCTAGCTCTCCAATTGAACAATGTAGAGAGTGTCAGTACTTTTCGAATGCAAATGGCGGTCAGTGTAAGGACCTGGAAATGCAGGGAAACAAATACAAATATGTGACAGAACAGTGAAAGGAGAAAGATGGGTATGTTATTGAAACAGTAAATAATACCCAAAACTAATCTGACAAGCACAGCACAAGGCTAAATTTACATTTCAACTGAACATAGTTCAAATACCTGAAATAAACGCAATCCACTGGCATCAGACAGGAAACGTAAATGTCTGTCCAGAAGAAACTCCACTGGGACCACAGAGCCTAACCCCAGCTTATCTACTAGAGGAGTAAAGGTCTGTGATGAACAACAAAAAAAAGAAGTTACCAAAATGACTGAGCACACATACAGGCCAACAACAGTTGATTTCATATTACTCAGGCCTTTAAAAAATTAAAAATTTTCATTTCGCAACTTGTACTGTCCAGTGCTTGAGTTTTAATGTAAAATACTAGTCATTATGTCTAAGCTAATAATTCTTGCATTACAAGCAGGAATTACAGACAGCTGGATCCACTTTTTCAGCAGATCTTAAAGAAGCAATGAAAACACCTGTGGTGGGGTTTGGTTTTTCATAGGTAAGCATCTTCTGATGCTCAGGTTTAAAAAAAAAAAAAGCTTTGTTTAAGGTTAAAAAAAGCTTTGGTTAATAGTTCAAACTCTCTTAACATATTTCAGATACAGCCTCATGAAAGGAGTGGTTTTATTCTTATACAGAAGCTAGCTGTAAGGAATTTAGACACTTATCAAATGAGAGCATTTTTGGCTAGTGTTTTGTGAAAAGCTAAAGTTCATAGCAAGTGTATTACTGATGTTCAAGATGCAGAGCAAATCACTAAAAATACCTAGTGAATTCAGAAACCTTGTAACAGCAGAATCAGACAACCTTATAACACAACTTGCTGATGGAAGAGGAAGTTGCCAACCAGAGTCTTTGAAATGTGTTACTTGTCTCATGCTCACACTTACATGATTTTAACACAAGTATTCATGACATTTTTCCCTTAACAGCTCTCATCAAGTTTGTTTACATTCCATTCTCCCGTACACAACAGAATAAATATAAAAATTTAGTTACTCAGTTTATGCAAAACTATCTCCTGAAAGCAAACAGGATTACAAAAAAGAGACAATGAAGAATGAAAACACATTCATAAGTGATATATATCTTAAAAAAAAAAAAAAAAAAAAAAAAAAGAAAAAACAAAACCCCCCACCCCCCCC
>JAYDZK010000039.1:18184380-18202939 GCA_034509185.1 Euphonia xanthogaster | reverse complement strand
ATATCTTAAAAAAAAAAAAAAAAAAAAAAGAAGAAACAAAACCCACCATCCCCCACACTGCTGAAACATACCATTCCCTTTGTAATGGTAAGTAGTTGGTTTCCCACTGCAAGTATGTACTCTGGTGCTTTGACTAACTCCAATCTGCATTCCCATGCAGTTATCTGAGTAGGCCTGTAGTACCTAGAGAAAGCTTCAATGCTCACGTGACTGCCCAGAGTACAGAGGATGGAAACATTTTTTCAGCAAGTCTACAGATAAAGCTTGAGTTGTAGTGGAAATAGTCTGGAATTATTACACGGTCAGCATGCAGACTATGGTAACACCCCCAAATCACTCAGATTTTGACCAATTTGGAAATCAACTGAGAGATGCTGATCCTGTGTAAAAACAGTTTCCCACATGAAACTAACAGGAGTTCATTCCTGGAGACAAGCTGGAAATACACAGAAAGGAAAACTTCACCTATGGAAAAAACACTCTCTACAGAGTAACTGCTGTAAAGATCTGGTCTTCTTCTGCCTTAAACCAAGCGCAACAAAAGAAATCCTCAGAGAAAGATGCAGTGATGAACTTACTGCTTTGAGCCTGAATGCCCATTTAAAACACTAAATTCAAATTCTACCAAGGCACATGATCCTTGACAGGAAAAAATGTTTCAATGTATCCATGTACAAAATGTATTAAAAAGCAGAGAGTAGGATCCCAAGCAGTCCAAGGCCTGTGAGAGGACAAAAGAAACAAAAGAAGGGGCAAATAATAAAAATTAAACAGCATAAAAATGAGGGAAGGATTCCCACATATAATGATCTTTCCTATTCAGAAGTCACTAAGAGAAGAAATACATAAGGAATGCTCTTCACTATATACTACTCATCAAGATGTTTGCAGAATGGGTATATTCAGATATGCTAGCTAAAATAAACTGGCTTTGTTTTTACGTGTCATGACATGTAACGGCCATGTAAATAGCAATATCGTTAACCACATCAAGAAACACGAGAAAATTTTGCATGTCATGTTAGTTAATGCTGACAACAAAACAGAAATAATTTTTTTTGATTAGGAGTCGCCAATTCATGGTTTATATATGAGGCACAGCATGCATTCTCTTCCTGAAGATTGCCTTCTCGTATACTTATTTAATTCATACAACAGCCTTTACCATACAGAGCTCTGGAAAGTCCTTCGTAAGACCAAAAGGCTTATTCTCACAATTCAGAAAAGCCTGACATACACAAGGTTTTAAAATAGGGAAAAATAATCTAACTTTAAATAGTAAATATCACTTTTTTGTACAATATGTCACAGCAATTTCTGGGGTAGGAACTGGAAGCATACTGCCTCTCCAATGCCTTCCCAAAGGCACTATTAAATACCAGTTAAGGAACTCGTATTAGTAAAAGTCCATGCTCCAAGCAATTTTTGAACCTGCAAAATGGTGCCCTTTACAATATCCAAGCCTTGAGCTTCACAGTGGAGCTGATGAAAACCGCTGAGGATCTAAGGGCTTCTGGTCAAATACTCACCAGTGCAGGCCACTGTGCCTGCGAGATTCTAGTCCCCTGAAGCATAACTGGATCATTTCGAGGTGCCCAAACCAATGATCCTTCCAGCAGCAACACTATAACTTCTTCAGCGTGGACTTTCACCCACGCATGTTGTTTCCAGTTACAGCCATCAAATTCCACAAAGATCTGATTAAAAAAAAAAAATCATCTCTTTTCAGACACTTAATAGAAAATAAGATTCCTACAATCCTTATGGAAAATGAGACTGCAATTTTAGTAAGAAAAATCAGTGTAAGTATTGCAATGTTATTACTGAGAATACATCTACACAGCTATGGGAATCAACCATCACTAACCTATGAAAAATTATTTAACCCCAAACATACATCACTGGCTCCAAATGCTGTGCTTTCCTATACAAAATTAAAGACATGAAAACTGTCCATCCCAAAATACAGATGATGACCCAGTGCAAGCCTCTTTCACAGTAGGATTTTTTAGAGAATCTCAACAGTCTTACTTGGCACTTCAACAGACTGTATCATCAATACATGGTATCAGTATGGTTAACTGACATTCACACAACTAAACGCTTCAGCCTGCAAGGTTTGTGTTTGCGAAACCCATTCTAAATTGGAAGCTTTGTCTTGTCTTGTACATACATTATTAAACTCCCTGAACAAATGCAAACATTTTGGATGGCATGAGATTACCCAGAATTACCTACTTGCTAGATTTTTAATAACCTTATTTACAAGTGTAACAATATAAACCACACTACACACACTACAAATCTAAACCACTATTCTGAGATATCATCCTCTTTTTTTTTTCCTATCACAAACGACAACTGTTAAAATAATTTGAAATTACATGGCAAGAATGCTAAGGTTACAAATCTCATTCCATGTCCTAACAACTGGAGCCATTATGTGCTAGAAAAGTCACATTCCAATCTCTCATCTACAGAACTTACACACTTGCCAAATATAATCAAACATGTCAGATGAACGGTAAAAAATTACTAATCAGTTAAGGAACACCTTAAGCTGGATATCAAAACAGGGTTTTGTAACCATTACAAGATCACTGGGAAGCAACAAGGCAAACCAGAGAGAAACAACTTTCTGCTTTACCCATACACTGTATTAAAAGAAGTATTAGAGACCACTTAACTCCTCTACCCCACTCCTCCCCCCAGACTCAAAAGCTCAAACCCCAAGGGAGGAATATGAAGTAACTCTCTTGATGAATTCTTGAATTCCATTACTGCTTAAGCTGCCCTGCTGAGAAACAGTGTCAGACCTTCCAAGATATCCTTCCACCAATTAAACAATTTTCAGCAATATAGTGGAAATTAGACTGAACATCTTTCCATTTTCAGTGGGCCTATAGCTTTCTTAATATTATATTTGTGCTACTTCACCAGTAGTCCCTACTCAAAACACTTTGTGTCCCAGGCCTCCTAATTTTTATGTTAATTGTACAGCTTGCCTATCCATTAAAACAATCATGTCTGATACTTCCGTTCCACATAAGAAAATCAGTACTGTCCTTCATGTGACACGTTGAGTTATTTTCCCATTAGTGTGCACTTTTACAAAATCAGGGAAAAATTAGGAAAAAGTACCATGTACTTTTACAATATTAGGAACAGACTGAGATAAAGCTCAACAGGTCTTTAATGATCCTGTTCTAGTAAACATTTTGAGAAAGAGGGTAATACCTGTTTGCATTTAGAAGAGGCAAAGCTGTTTTCTAATAGCAGCATAATTTTTCCTCAGGATTTCTTCTAGATGCTCTGAATATGGGACAAGTATGACTGACCTTTATATGTATTCTTTTTTGGAATAACCACAATTAGGTTACTCCACACTATATCAAAGTAAGAATGTCTAAGAGCTACTCTCTGTAACCAAAATTTTACAGGGGAAAAAAAACCCAAAAATCTTTCAGAGGCTTTACTCTACCAGAAAAAAAAAAAAAAAAACAACCACAAACCCCATACTTTGAAGTTTTATACTTCGTGTCTGTTCCCAAGATTTCTGCCCTAGAAAGGTGCAGATATTCAACTCCACATTTTTACTTCTATAAGCCGAACAGGAGACTACAGGCTAGCAACTGATACCACCCTTACAGGATGAGAAAGGACAGACTTACATAGACCAAAGAGTAGAAAATAAATTTTTCCTAGCCTTTATCACACCTAGTCCACACTGTTACCTTAGAAGAGTATTTCCTAAACAGTGGTTGACTGCCTGGTGCCTGCCAACTCATCACTTCTGACAGAATTACTTTAAAGAGAACTCTTTTCCAATAGTATATCACTGGCATTGTCACAGCTGCATTCATTATGCACGGAAGAGTCCATGAAAACACTGAATGTCTCACATTACCCTAAATTCTTCCTCGACTATTTTACACAGTTCATATTTTACAGTTCTTGCATAGATTTTTGAGAATACACTGTTTAGAGACAGCTACACCCCTGAAACAGTATTAAGCGGAAGAGTACTGGTGAAAGGAGCTGGGGAGAGAACTGCAATGCTGAATGAACGTAATGAATTCACACACCAATGAAAATGCAAGACTACTGATGACACATGTGTCCAATACAGTCTGCTACAAGAGTGGCTCTTCAGCTGGATCTTAGCCCTGACACACTTTCACAATTCAGATAGTCTCAAACACCTGACACATTCCCCTTTAGAAGAAACCTTTTCTGCATAGGTTTTTCTTTCCTCCTCCTTGAACAAGTTAGGCAGCAGCTAGAGTACACAACCACAGCTCTCAACTGCAGACATAGGGTGCCGGGCCCGCCAGGTTTGCAGAGCCAAACCTAGCACATCACTTCCTGCTGACAGCCGTAGGTGCAGTTCTAGAACAAGGACTAGAAAGTAGTATCACTAGAGGATGCATGTCAAGGAAACAGCTCAAATTTGGAACTCTGCAAACAAGCCCAAAGAACTTATGGTAACTACTAATTTTTTAAAAACTGATCATAAAGAGAACTAAAACTCTGCACAAACACAGAACCTCATTCCTACTACCATGGGACACTAAATCAGACATAGCCCTTCAAAGCATGCTGGCACTTAAAGCAAGTGCCTGCAGAACTGACACATGCAAAGAAACACTCCACCAATACATTTCAAGAGGTCTTTTTAGGATCTTCACCCAAGCATTTCGCTGAGCTATACTAGAAATAAACGAGACAAATGCTTAAGAGTGCTTAAATACATTACATGAAGCCAAAATTCCTACAACTAAAAACAAAACCTGAGAAAAAATAAAATGGATGAGCCTCACTCAAAAGTCAGCCCTCAATATATATTTTCATACATAATTCACGCTGAATTATTCTCGTGAAGTATTCACGAGAATACTTACCATCTTCCCGGCGGAAAAATAAAACAAAACAACCCAAAAAAAACCCAAAACAACGCTTTGAGGTTATATACATACATATCCATCAGCACCAGAAATGTCCCAGACGTATTTGTTTCACACGTATGTTACTTCCAAGCACCGCACCGGCGGTACCGGACCCCTCACATATCTGCCCGGTCGCTCCGCCGCTGCGCTCGTCGCAGGCTGTACCCGCCGCTTCCAGCCCCGGAGCACGTCCGGCGGGCCCGGCGCTGCAGGAGGGCTCGGGCCGCCGGCAGAGTTCGGTCGCGGCACTCCGCCCGCCCCCAGTCTAGTCCGGCCCGCCCGCGGCCCTCGCGGGAGGCTCGACCCGCGGCTCCTTCCACGGCCCTCGCGGGAGGCTCGACCCGCGGCCCCGTCCACGGTACTGTGCGCCCCACTCCCGCCCCGGGCCTCACCGCCAGGTCCTGGGGCACCGCTCCGCTCATGGCCCTCACGGTACCGCTCCGCCAGGCCCGTGCGGGCAACGCAGGCCCCGGCTCCGACCCCGCCGTCTCGCCTTCGCCCGGCCCCGCCGCCAGCAGCAGCAGAAGCCGCTTTCCCACGGGAGAGGCCGCCGCGTCCGCCATCCCCGCCGGGCAGAGCCGCCGTCGCCCGAGCGCCCCGGCCGCAGCCGCCGCCCGAGGCACCGAGAGGCTCCTGCCCCGCGCTGGGCCCGAGCTCCGCCCCGCCGTCCCGGCGTGCACTGCGCGATCGACCCGGCCCCACAAGGCCCCGCGCGGGACGGGCGGGACCCGGGCGGTCCGAGGGGCCGTCGGGAGGGACGCCTCGTGGCGGAGCGGGAGGGCCGGTCGTCGGTCTTGCCTAGGCAGAATCGCTCACGACCGCCAAGTTCAAAACCTGGAATTATCGCAGAAATGAAGGCATTTTAACCTAAATTTTGATGTAAACACACAGAAGAACTAGTGCCCGCGTCTCAGGCTGTATCCCACAGAAAGCAGGAGGAACTGCTGCCAGCCCTAGAGGACCGGCAGCACCGCACAGAGGGGGGTGCTTCACTTTCCAGTGAGGCAGATTTTGGAAAGCAGGCGCATTTAGGAACTAATTACAAAATTAATGATACAAAATCAGTAGGTGAATAAATTCAGCTGTCATGATTAGCTAATAAATCTGAACAGTTATCATGTAGCACAGCACAGTGTTCTAAACCTGCCCCTTTTCAACATCAACCACAAAATACTTAAGCATCCTATAGTTAGAAAAATGACATGTGATTTTATATGTTTCTGCTTTTTCAGTAAAGGTACAGTAGCGGTGCTAGAAACTGGAATGAGGAGCAGGTACTAGACTCCATACCAGCATAAGGATACTCTTGTGAAAGTAGGTTGTTCTTTTGCACTTACTGTTTCTTCACTCTGGCAGAGTCCCATTTGACACTGAATTAGCAATAGCAAAGACAACTTGCTGCTTTCACTTCCATTTATTAAAATGATTGTGCCCAGTTGTTTTAAGCGGATGACATTTCCTTTGTTACTTTCTAGTTAAAGGGATGCAATGTACTGACTGGAACATGGGTAAGGCAATGCCCAATACTAGTTAACAACTACACAAAACTTCAAAGTATTAGTGGCACCAGCACTCTGTGCTCTCCTCCTGTCCTATACAGCATCTCTGAGTTTTGACTTACTACACACCACTAGATTTACTAACTCCCCTCCCCTGTTTTGTATTTTTTTTAAGTACAGTACCTACATGAAACATTACTGAATGGTAGCAGAGCCATTATGTCTTGCATCTAAGTGAGTGCCACGGTAAACCCAAGATCAGTACTACATTCTTTGAAGACTAGTCTTTGTCCTCATGTCCTAAGTTTCTTTACTGGAACAGTAATATTATCAGCTGTGCAGCAGAAACAGTACCACCACGTGAAAGATTCCAAGTGCTCCTATGCCCCTTCCCATTCCACCAGTTCAGACTCCCATTGCCGTGATAAAGTAGACCAGCATTTCTCATCTCCCAAGCATGGTGCTGGATATTCCAAAGGCATACAGCACCAGGTGAGCCAACAGTGATAAAACTCACCAATACTAGGGGTTTCCTAAGTGTCATTAATAATTGACCCAGACAGCATAGGTCATAAAACATGAATTAAATTCAATGTAAGAAATACCTAACAACTTTTCTATGCTAATTCTGTTGCACCAACCTCTACTACAAGTTAGAAAAATTAGTTTCGTAAGCTTGTTTAAATTTCAAATACTGTTTTACTGTCAAAGGGTAAAGACAGCTACTGCTGCTAAACTACATACTTAAATGGCTGCAAAACAGGTATCACAATTTCAGCTTGTGAGAAATCAGGTAAGTAACCACCACCCTACATCCAAAGGTGTCCCTTAAGCACTGAACATGGCTTCTTCTCCAGACTGCCACCTGCACAGCCTTGAGCGATGGTCAATGCTACAGCATCCAAAGAAAGTAATTTGCCAGAGTAGCTGATCCAGGGACTGATTTTGTGGAATTTAAATAATTTGAGATGCAGACACTCACCTGTACAGGTTTTCAACCCTCCCTTTCAATATTGTATCTAAGGCTACCCCTTCCATAGACAGCAGCCATGTTCTTTGGAGAACTTTATTAAAGTATATCCAAGAAGTAATCAAACATGTTCTAATGAGCCAGGAGAGAACTGAAGTGAGGAAAACATCTGTACAGAGGACAGTGCTGTAAATTTTTGTTTACATGCTTTATTTCAATGTTTCACAGTTTAATCATTGTCTACAAAAATATACTTCTGAAACTCTGAGTCCTCTATAAAAAAAGCTGGTCAGCAGCAGTGACCCTGACAAACAGAATGTACCTTGGGATAGTGTGAGCACCTCCTGTAAGCAGATTAGTGCGGCTAGGGAACGCCTGCCTCACCCTGGGAGACTTCTGTTCTTTGGGATTAAAGCTCTGCACTAGTTCTGAAAGAAGGCAATAAAAAAAAAAAAAAGTCACTCAATTTCTGTATACTGCACTAAGCTTGGAAGAGGGAGATGCAAGTTCAGTGTATCACACAACAGAGTGCTAACAAAGTACTTGGCACTCAGGGAAAGAACTCAGGATGCTTTAGTACTGGTAATTTTTTCTTTGAGCTATCCATTCAGAACAGCCTTTGTCTGGTGATAACAGGTTCAGGCTGTCAGCAGAGGTACAAACAGCACACAAGCAGAGTAATCCTATAAATGCAAAGAGAATCCTTATTTGAGGACAAGATGATGGTTCTGTTCATTTTTACCTCAACATTTTCTGCTGTGGCTTTAACCAAGAGGAAAATTACCGTTATATCCAATAACAAGTGTACATTGTGTTGGATAGAACAGAGCCACTATCAATGCTGTCAGCTTCAATTCCTTGGTACCCATAACTGGAAATACTTCTTACATCATCAATGATTTAATTCCTATGCTTACTAGTCACTAGTGTATCTAGTCACCAAAAATATGAACTGAGAAACTCATGTTTCCCCCAAATGAAATTTTTCTACTCTTCCTCTGCTCAGTTATTTGACTGTCTATAGAGATACTTGCAGTAACAAAGAAAAAAAAATAAATTGCCTCTTCTAAAAAAATAAATCTATCTTGCATTGTGCTCTAGAAAAGACTAGGTCAATGTACTCTGATCCTCAAAGCTCGTAAATAGAAGCCCCTTACCACAAAATAATCTCAGTCCTGAACGCCTAAGCAGGGCAGGAGTTTTCAGCAGCAAATAAAGAGTAGTTATTGACAGACTGCTTCCCTAATGTGGTAATAGAAGATGAGCGCTCTGAAAACTTTTCCACACCTGCCTGTCAGATCTTTCTGAGCCAGCAGCTGGTGAATTCTGAATATCCTAGAGATTAGAGAATTCAGGAGAGTGCTGATGGTTATTTTAGGTACACCTGCAATCAATGGGCTTCTGAGCTCCAGGCTTTTGTTCAGAAAAAGTTCTCCTGTAACTCATGCCTACCACCAGTCCCAGTCTGATCTGCTAGACCTGAGCAGCCAAGGAGGTATATGAATTAGAAGTAGAATCAGAATCATCCACAAAAACATAGAAGCCAAGAATCTTCACTGAGACAAATACCTTATCAAAAAAAGACACTCAGCACTAGAAAACTAGTATTATCTCACTAATACTAAACAGCTCAAGTGTAAAATTTGTAAGAAAACACCTGAAGTTTACTTCTTGACTATTTTCCTTTCTTGAATTGCTGAGGGGAGTGGAGAAGGGGTGGAGAAAGGAATCAATCACTGTATTAGTAGTAAGCCACTATAGAGAAGGCAGTATTGGAAAAAAAATTTAAACCAGAAAAAAAATCTGAGAGCTTAATTATTCTGAAAGCTTTCCTTACCTTCCTAAACTAAACATCCTAAACAGAAGATTTTGTCCATACTTCAAGTTGTTTCTCCAGTCTGTTCCCATCTGTTCAGCTTCCAGTCACAGACACACAACAGAGAGAATAATCAAGGGAGGCAGAGAAACCCACACATAGGGTACGCCTCCCATACAGCACCTACTTTAATATATCCAAACAACATAAACAAATCAATCAGATATTGTTACATCTTGTGCATGGAAAGGCTATAACTGAAGTGTAACAAGATGAAATTAAAGGAAGACGTGAAATTAAAGAAACATCTTCTCCTGTGGAACCTCTTTGCTGAAGACTCCACATCCCTTAAAGAAGCGATTCATATTCAGTCATTTGTGAAATGGAGAAGACTTGCCAACAACAATCCTGCCTTGGCTTCAGGTGAAAAACTGCAAGTATTAATTCTCCTTTTAGTATCACAAAGCCTATTCATGTAAAACAAACTGCTGTCTTGCGTTGCCCTGCTGCCCTGCCCTGCTATAGAGATGCAGTATATCACAAAATCATAGACTATGCTGAGTTGGAAGGGAGCCATCAGGATCATGGAGTCCATCTCCTGGCCTAGCCCAGGACACCCCAAGAATCCCACAATGTACCCACAAGCATTGTCCAAACACTTCTTGAACTCAGATAGGCTTGGTGCTGTGCTAGGCTCCCTGGGGAGTCTATTCCAGTGCTTAGCCACCTTCTGGGTGATAAACTTTTTCCTGACTGTTAAAAGCAGCCTTCTCCACCAGCAGAGACAAGTGGAACATTACTTCTAGCTGATGCAATTATGCAAAAAGAAAAAAAAAATCTGTATCTTAAAGCCTAGAATTCTAGTGTGATGGATCCCTTGTGGATAAACACTGCCATAGACTACGAGGTACTTGTGTGTGAGGAACCAGCAACTGCAGCTGCACATTATTGCTACTTGCTGTCTCTCAGTGCATGCTTTTCCTATTTCAGCATTTTCTTACCTTCTCCAAGTTATAGACTCCAGGGTGAACAATTCTGAAGCCTCACAAACATGGTTGCCACCAAAATACACTTGATGACATTTTAATCCCTTCCAAACTATTTCAAAGGCTGGCTTTGACAGTGCTACTTTTAACTTCAGGCCTAGAACTGCATAGAGAAAACTGTGTATGCTCAAGAATTAACAGTGCCTGCGCTATGCCTGTCACCACAGGAAACATTAATTAAAACAAGCAAAGTAACACAGAGCTTAGCCTGGCTGCCTTCTATCAAGGGCATAATGAAGACAATAGTCACAACTTCTCCAATTCACTAATATTTTTTCTAATATTCCCCATGGCTACACTTGAAAGAGGTTCAGCCAAATTAAATTTAAGCTACAAGTCACAACTGAAAAGTGTGCACTTAAGTTTGTACCACCAAGGACCATCCCTGAACAGGTGGCTTCACTTCCATTTTCAAGCACACAAAGACAGTTCCCTGTCACAGACAACCGAAGCAGATACATGGGAGAACTGATTAATTAAGCCAAGGGGAGGCAAGGTCACTGCTGCCATGCCCCAGAGAAGGAAAAAGATTCATCAAGAAATTATAACTAAAAGGTTACAAAATAAAGGCAAGAGCTAAAGTCTGTCGGCAAGGAAATGCATTCTCCTGTCCCATGTGAACAGGAAACAGTGTCTGTAGGGTGTTAAAGAAGGTCCTAGGAGGAGATGCCCTCCTACTTTTTTCTGCTGCCAAAGGAGAGGAGATAAACACGCTGCTATTGGTCAGCAGGAATCTCTCTGTCTGCATCCAGTTTGCTTGTCTCTCCTGGGGAAGGAGTACGTGGTGCAGAGTGAGAAACAGGAGGGATCCCATGAGCTACAATCCCTTCCACTACTGGTGGTTCTGGTAGCCCAGGGTTGGCTACTCCCACTACTCCTGGAGGAAACCTAAAACCAACAAAAACATAGAAATTACAAGCTTGTCCAACAGAGTTATTCAAAGGAAAAGGAGCCAAGCCCTCAGACGTGCTGAAAACAAATCCCTCTTTCTAACAGAAACGCTCTGAGATAGAACACAGGAAAAATCTCCAGAGCTGAGGAGTAGCAGTGGTATCCTAATGCCAAATGACACCTGTCTGCAGACAGACCCAGACAGTCTGAGGTCACATACTAAGCATTTGAAAACAGATACAAAATTTATCTCCAGTTGAAAATATTGTGAGGCGCTCTATGAAGGCACCTGGAGGCTTAGGAATTTCCTCCCCATCAGCAGGAGGGGCGTAAGCTGCAGTTATCCTTCATTGGGCTACAAGGCAGAAAAAGTTAAGAAGCTGAACTAATAAAACTGCTAAATGCAAGATGAAAAATAGGAGAGTGACAGTCATGAATTGCTAATGAACTATTCTTCCATCACTTCCATTCTGCTTCCCTATGCCCTATCTATAAATAAATCTCAACTTCTCTAGATCTCTCATAGAAGGAAGGAAAATATATTTCCTACTCTGCAGATGGGAGACAAACAGAAGGGAAGCAACCTGTCCATAATCACTTTACAGGTTTGTAACAGATAAACTCAAATGCACTCCGTTTAGACTACTGAACAAATCCACTGAACAGTGACTCAGTAATAGTCTGTATCTGGGCTACATGTAAGAACTGTGCTTTGTTTTTATACAGCCCTAAAGCTATGCACAACTTCTAATGTAGAGCTGCAGACCACTTTTAGGACATTCAGCAGGCTTTCTTATATTAAGGTATCTCTTGGGCATGTCTTCCAAGGATTTGGAAATATTGACCAGTATGCAGCTGGAACTTTATATGACCAAGTACATGTTAAATACTTGTACACCTTTAGAAGTGCTGCTGTTAAGTTTCGGGAAAGAACTCATATAGAGTGTACAGGAACAGAGACATACCTGTTTGCAGGTACAAGCAGTTCTCAAACCCCCTGGCCTACTTCAGCAGGAAGATATGCTTGGATAACCTATGTATCTCACCTGTAAGCTGCAGCTCCGTTGAGTTCTGGGTGGACAGTTGCAGGATCAATATTGGACCACTGAGCTGCTAACAGCAAGTACTCCTTATTAACACAGTTTCTCAAAGCGTCAGGTATATGACCTGCAAGGGCACCAAGAATGACAAAAAACCCAGAAAACAGGTAGGAGAGACTTGTTCCCTGCAGCATGTACAAAGGAAAGTAGAAAGGAAAAGTGCAAAATCTTTTCATCCACTTCCACAGGAAAACACTGGATACGGGAGACTCTCCTCTAATCATCTGGTGTCTGGGGATGACAAGAAACGGATCTTTTCCTCCCACTTCTATGATCAGGTAAAAATTATTGCCACAAACTGCAACTGCCAAGCCTCACCTTTTTCAAGAGACAACATGCACTACTCAAGGAAAAAAAACATACAGTAAAACTGTCAAAGGAATTATTGCAAAGGATTTGGAAGACGTAGGTAAAAAGGCTTTCCCAAGGAAAAAGCCACTCTGGCATTAGGTACAAGAATTCTCAGAAGGCAAAGATACAATTATCAACTTACACTCCAGTCCCAGAAACCACTTATATGAGTCTAAGTTTTCAGAACAGCCAGCATAATCCTTGCAGTGAACTAACAAAATTCAGCAGCACGGGCAAATCTTCTTCATTACCTGTAATAGCTCTGCGGATCTCTTTAGCTGCATCTTCTCTGGATTCAATGGAAGCCTGTTCACTGTACCAAGCAGTGTGAGGGGTGCAGATAACATTGGGTGCATCTTTTAACGGCCCCTGAGCAAAACTGGGGGGAAGAAGAAGGGTTTTTTCCAGAAGTGATAACCCCATCTGTAACCCGAACAACAACAAAAACAACAACAACAACAAAACCCACAAAAACCCCCCAAACCCACCAAACCACCAAAAAAACCATCCAGTTTAGGTGAACCACCAGATAGCAGTAGGCATGCAGGTACAACATTACCTGAAAGGCTCAGACTCATGCACATCCAATGCCGTTCCTCTGATTCTCCCCTCTTTCAAGGCTTGTGCTAAGGCTTTCTCATCTACCAGCCCTCCCCGGGCTGTGTTCACTAAGAAGCAGCCTTGACGCATCTGGAAGAAGAAAAATAGTACATGCATTGAGAATGAGACTTTTCATGGAAGCTAAGTGAATCTTGGGAAGTCTACTGGAAATGAGCAGGAGTCTGCAGTGGCTAGATGAGGTCTGGAGGAACTAGGAGTGCTTTCACTGCAAAGCTTACCACAGGGGAAATGCCTGCAAGCAATGCTTGAGAAATTTGCTTTAAAAATCAACAAACAAAACCATAAGACAACAAGGGCATAAGTGGAACTCTCAAGTTCTGCACTCCATATTCATCCTACTACATTTAAAAAAAAGAAAAAGAAAAAAAAAAAAAAAAAAAGACAGGAACCATGACTCAAGTATCCAGCTACACAAAACTGGACTACAATGTCCAAATGTCTCTCTCTCATAATAGCACTGGAAAGCATTCATAGACTGTTTAGCCTGAGACTGGCTTTGCAGTGGGCTTGGGCAGGGAGGCTTTGGCAGTGCTGTGTAAAACAATGTACACAGTCCCAGCCGTGCCACATCTACCTCTAACCAGGGCAGTAAATTATTTTAAGGATAATTTGAAATTATGGAATTACCTAAAATATTCTTTATAAAGGAAACTACTTTGCAAGAAGAGCCAATCCTATTCTTCTCTTAACATTAAATTCTATACAGCACAAAGCACAGGCACCCAGATCCACACGCTCCCAGCCTCCAAAGGCAGCAGGAGGCACACAATAGAGGCAGCAGGATTCACACGCTCTCAGCCTCCGTGAAAGCAGCAGTTTTGGTTTGCATTCATTTCCACAGTGCTCTGTGGGGGAAATCAAGCTCCTGCTGCACCTGTTTAATAGTGAAGTCATTGATGAGGTGATGGTTATGTTCATTCAGGCTGCAGTGCAATGTGATGCAATCGCTGTGCATTAGTAGATCCTGCAGGGTTCCTACTCGCTGTAAACCCAAGGATCGCTCCACTCCATCCGGCAGATAGGGATCATAGAAAATCACGTTGAAGCCAAAGGACTTGGCTCGCAGAGCCACTGCCTGTCCAACTCGGCCTTCACAAAAGAAAACCCACAATCATAAAGGTAAGGTAAAACAAACTTTAAAGACAAGATACTGGGGTAGACTGGGAGCCTACACTGAAGTTTACTACCAGGGCCCAAGGTATTGCAGACCTGGAAACCCCTAGGATTGCCACAGGGATCCAGAGGAGGATATTCAGTGCTGCTCCTATGTAGCTAATTCTAGTTCTTCCCCATGCAATAGCCAGAGCGTAGTCAAGAAGCAGTTTTGTTTTCAAAGCAAATCTAGACTCTGAGACAGAGAAATAAATCTGTCTACAAGAACTTGGAGAAGGAATTGGTAGTCACCTTTCAGGCAGCTTTGCTACTAATAAAGTACCTAGCACAGAGGGAAACAGTCACTGAGAAGAGCTGTATAAATGTTCCAATTCTTCTAACCATTTGGAATCAAAAAAAGAGTACCCAATCCCCTGACATATACCCAGCTCTTGAAGATATCCAAAATAGGGCACTAGCATTCCTTAGGAGTCAGTGTGTTTCACAAAGAACAGCTGTAGAATTATCACTTTTCTCAGTATGTGACTCTTAGCTTCCCAAAAACGTTCACAGTTCTCTTTTCAGTCTAACAATTCCCATCACTTACCTAGTCCAATGATGCCCAAAGTCTCCCCACGGATACGCACAGCACCTCCAGCTACCTCTCGAATCTGTTCTACACTTGAGGCTCGATTCCCTTCCCGCAGAGCCTGATGTAGCCAAGTAACACGGCGATAGAGGTTCAAGATATGGCAGAGGGTAGAGTCAGCAGTCTCCTCTACTGAGGAGGAAGGGATGTTGCAAACGGCAATGCCTGCAAAGCCATAGAGGTCATACAAGATTTTTAGCATCACAATCCTAAACCAACATAAAGCTCTTTAAGCACAAATGCTGAAAGATAATTGAGTACTCCAGAACTCAAGAAACATAGCATTCATTTCAGAACCTTATTCTACAACAACACAGATGTGACCAGCCATCTTTTCAATCCCCCAGGATTTCCCCCAGGAAATACCATTCCTTCCTTATAAATATCTATTTGATTGACACACACACCAGAAAAACAAACAAGCTGCAATGAGAAAACTGGGCCATACAAGTGATAAAAGCAACTAACTCTTTTAAAAGACCTGCATTCAAAAAGATGCACTCCTTCCACAGATACTCCTGACAAATTAACAGGCATTCTGTAGAAGATTTGAGACAGATGGCTGAGCTCCTCATGCCTCATGGTCCAGATGCTCACTGGGAGCATCAGCCTCCCCAGGAGCAACAATAAGTAACTAACTCATTAAATGCAGACAGAAGTCCCAGGAGCTTCTCTAAATCCATTTGAAGTTAAGCTTAAAAAAAAGAACAAATAACACTCCCACTATAGAATAACATATAAACACAAGGACCATAAAACCCATGGCTACAACTATCAAGTAAATTACTAACGCAAACAGAGTTGAAGTCCTAGAAGCATAAATTACTGTCAGAAAGGGGAAAGATGGAACACTGTATGAAAATCTGGTTGAAGTTCTGAGCAATCTATGAAAAAAAAAATAGGAGGGGGGAGGCTGGAAATATACCATTTCATTCCTGCTATCCTTTGTTTGACAAACCAGCGAAGAAATAAAAATAATTAGATGGAAAAATGGTCTCTTCCCAAACATAACCCTAGTCACTTGCCAAAGCAAGGCAACTCTTCTACCTCAAAAGTCCACCACCTAGCTAAAAACTGGAAACAAAATCTAGGCAATGGTTGAAGGCATCATTGTTTCTTAAGCCTAGTCAGAGGAGATATTTGGCTAAACTCAGACCATGCTTTTCCATGAGAATTAGGAGAGCAATGGCCACAGATAATCCCAGATATCTGACTGTTTTTCTCTATCAAACTATTTCCAATTTTGCCATAATGCCACACAGACAACTCAGAGGACATGAGTAAGGGTGATAGAAAAAAACAGTTTCTCTTAATCTCACTGGTTACCATCTCATTCAACTCTAAACAAGCGCCATGCATTCATCTGTTACACAGCCAGACACAGATTTGTGTTAACATACAGTATTATACCTAAATGTAATAAACCACAAACACAGACAACAGCCCTTTGGTCTGAATATTCAGAACACACAAGGAACAGTATCTTACCTCTGAATGAATTAAAAGGCCTGGCTAAGGATGAAAATAACCATTAATTGCCCATTAAAAAGCAAATCTGGCCACATGTAAGGGTCATCACACTGTCGCTCCACAGCAAAAGTGGCAAGCAACGGTCTGATGGTGAAGGAATTTTGACTCATTTCACCTTGGATTAATGAGTGTGCAGTGGAGGAAAAGGGAAATATTTGGATCTGAATGAATCAAAGATATGGATGGTGGCCTTAAGTAGAGAAGCATTAAGACTAGGTTAGGTTCCAAATTCAGCAAGAATATGGCTGGATGAAAGGCAAGAACCTTGACAGGAACTCTTGAGACTATTCCTTTGAATCAACCAAATGAAAAGGTTCTTTTGACTTATTTCAAGCACTAGCCCAATACACACTCTTCATTTTTAGAAATTCACCTGTTCTTACAGATCTGAAAATTGCAATGCTTGCCTATTTCAATTTTATATACTAATACCTATATTTGATTTAACCTTAACAAGACCTGCATTACATTAAGGAAGCTTTACACTTGTAAACCCTTATACTTGTAAAACTTAAAAAAGAAGGGGAAGGATATTTGAGTGATCCATCTCATCTATGAGACTAAAAGGTCCAGAAGTCTCACTACCATCTGTTTAATAAATAACATCTTCTTGTCACCTGATCCAGACACTTTTCACGTGCCTAGGATTCTAAAGGGATAACTAATAAAGTTTTGTATCAGAACCTATTTGCATATACAAAATTAAGAAGAAAACTCATGAAGCATTTATAATGAGTTTATCCTGCATCAGCATTTTCAGGCAGCTTTCAGACATCAGTTTGCTCAGGGGTCACAAAAAGACCAAAGTCGCCTCACCAAAGTTAGCTAGACACCATATTCAGATTCCTGAATCCCAAACAACAACAAAGACACCAACATCATTAGCAGAGCAATCTGAAAACTGAGAATCTTTCTTTTAAGCCGCCTACCAGCCCCTCTATTGGTCAGCTTCCTAAAGATACCTGATACTGAGCAGCTCCAAATCTTTGTACATGGAAGTTATTAAATGGACTCAACTCATAAAGCACAAAAAGACGTGCAGTGTTCCATTTCATATTCAGTTCTGATCCCAATAGACACCTAATGGTGTCATCATACCTAATTCTGCAGCGGATTTGATGTCAACATTGTCATAGCCACTGCCAATACGCACAATGACCCTGAGGGCTTTGAATTTCTCCAGATCCTGACGAGAAAGGGTAATGGTGTGATACATCAGAGCTCCTACTGCCTCATTCAGCACCTATAACAAAAACCAATCCAAATCAATATCTGGTTTGGTTACCTAAAAGGCAAAGCTCTACTTCTGAATCTTGCACATCTTCTTGCCCACCTTTTCATGGATTTCCTGAGTTGACTGAGCATCACAAAATGCCACTGTAGCAACATCCTTCAAGATGGGCATCTCCACAGTGCAATCTCGTCCATCCAGGAGTGCAACCAGTGGCCGGGCTGGCATTGGGCCATTCACAATAGGAGGCCGTATGCCTATTAAGAAAGTCAACAGGAGTGATTACATGAAAGAAAAGAATTCTGGAACCCTCATCCGCTAGTCCAACAAGTTGGTAATAGTATTTAGGAACAGATCGGGCAAAGCAAAAGACATGAATACGAAAAACAGGGAAAAGACGCTGGGAAAAAAAGCACAACCACTTCTGCCACCACTTAGATGAAGGAAAATAAAGCATGCATTATCAATAATAATATATGAGAGGCGATCTGCTCAGAAGCATGCCATCTTACTGCTGGCTCCTGAAACGAGTGACTAAGTCGCTTCACACCTCCTCCCCAATGACCGCCCCCCCCTCCATCCTAGCATGCCCAGATAATATTTCCCCCTTAAGTGAGCAAAACTTGTACGTCCACAGAGCCTCCGACAGTCAGTAGCATCCGGCCCTTTCCAGAAGGCCGTAGGCAGCGCCTCCGCGTGCGGCGGGGCCCTGCTCGCCGCCGGCCAGGCGGACGCTCAGCCCCACAGGCGCGCAGCGGGTCCCCGCGGGGGCAGGTGCCGCTGCCCGCCGCCCGCTGCTGCCGCAGCTGCCGAGGGG
>JAYDZK010000039.1:18169176-18184261 GCA_034509185.1 Euphonia xanthogaster | reverse complement strand
CGCCCGCGCCGCTCCGGCGGAACCGGAAAGACGCGGCCGGGCCCACGCGAGCGGCATCGCCGCCACCGAGGCGCTGCGCGCTTCCGCTTCCGGTCCGCGAACCGTGGGCGTGCGAGGGGAGCGGAGCCGGGGCGGGTCGCTCCGAGTTCGCTCGGTACTCCCAGGTCACGGCCGGCCTCGGGCCGGCTGGGGCTGCAGGGAGTGGATCAGGAGGGTGGTTACAAAAAGCTGGGAGGTGGATCCTGGGCTCTAGCTGCAGGTCTTCCTAGAAAGCTCTCTGTGCGTGAGACAAAACAGGGAGTCATTCAAATCGGTTCTGCTGTTTTGCCACTGTTGCAGCCGGGTCTCCTACACCTGTCCCGTGCTTGTGGGAGTGGATCAGCGCTGCAATATCCGCTCATCCCGAGAATCCACTACAAAAATCACGACAAGGACGTCACTAAGCAAGTTCTCTGCAGTTTATTGAAGAACAAATTAAAACTATTTATTACACAAACGTTCCTGGTACCTGATGTGAAGTTCATACAGTTGATCTACTTTCACACGGCCCTTTTCTGAAATACCTCCCACATTCCATTCAGATGTGCCACGGTACGTTTTAACAGATCTGTGTGCGTTTCTCCTGCTCTTTGTTGGAGTTAGGTGGACAAAAAGCAAAGTGATAATTGGAAGCGCCAGCTGGCGACTGTATGTTGGGACAAATGGGTTAAAAGTAGATGACTGTCTGTAGAGGAGGACTGTAAACACGAAGCTGGGAATAACCGTTGCTAAACAGATGTGAACACTCCAGTGATCCTCTGGCATCACCCCAGTTTAATGGTGCCTATGTCTCCCCTTGTGTGCCTCTGCTAAGGGGTTGCTGTGGGGATCCCCCAGTTAGCAAGGGAAGGGAAATAAATTACTCCTTGGGGTTTAGCCGTGGTGGCTGTCCTGGCTGCTGCCTGCCTGCGCTGACACTCACTCGAGCAGTTAAATAATAGCAAGGTAAGAATGTTTGGCAAAGACAGAGTGCTTAGAAAAATGTGTTTCGAGGTCCACTAGGTTAGATGACCCTCTCAGATTATTTAATGAACTGGTTGAAATAGTGACAAAACCATGAACAGTGGCTCTGATACCAGGAACCTGGAAGAGGCAAAACCCCACCTGTGTGGAAAGAGACAAGAGGAGAGGGTAAGGAATATGAATTCATGAATTTGTCTGTAATTAAAAAATAATCTGGCGCATGTAAATTGTTTGTGGCAATCTGTGAGACTACTACTTGTTTCCAACAGCTTGTCAAGCATTAATTCAGTGTCTGTGCTATATGTGGCTACAAAAAATATTGGGTAGTTTTACCCATTTGGCTTGCATGCCAAACCTCAGAGGCAAGCCTTCTAACACATTACTGAAGCAGCCCTAGTCTTCTGGAGCACAACTGCCTATTGCCCAGGGAGTCTCCCTTTACATTTATGCTGGCTGACCTTCATGTCTGTATAAAACCCCTCAGTTAAAAATCTCCCTGAGTGCATTGAGGTATCCTCCTCAACTGTCAACACTCTTGCTGATAGCTCTTCAGGTAAGTACTTTGTTGGATGCTTTAAAAAACCAGAAGGAATAGGAGGCAAGAGAGGATTTTCCTGAGGAGAGACAAAGAAATTGGAAATCCTAGAAACCCTGTTGCCAGGAGCAAAATTAGTAAAGAAAGCCTCATCTATCTGGGTACAGCTAGCCTGTGCTGTGGCCCAAAGTCCTGCTATGTATCAGAATCATAGAACAATAGCATTTGCTTAGTTGGAAGAGACCCATCACAATCATCAAGTCTGACTCCTGGCCCTGCACAGGACGTGCCAAGGATTGCATGATGTGCCTGCAAACAATGTCCAAACACTTCTTGAACTCAGATGCTTGGTGCTGTGAGCACTGTCCTGGGGAGCCTGTTCCAGTGCTCAACTGATCTTTGGGTGAAAAACCTTTCCCTGAGACCCAACTTAAACCTCCACGACTCAGCTCCATGCCTTTTCTTTGAATCCCGTCACTGGTCGTGAGAGTGAAGTGATTGGCACCTGCCCCTCTGCTTCCCCTCATAAGAATGTTGAAGACTGCAATGAGGTCTCCCCTCAGTCTCCTCCTGGCTGAACAAACCAAGTGACCTGAGCTGTACCTCATAAGCTTCCCCTCTAGTCCCTTCTCTACCCTCGTGGCCTCCTTTGGATGGTCTCTAGTAGCTTAATGTCTTCTTAATATCGTGGTGCCCAAAACTGCACACAATACTCAAGGTGGGGTTGCACCAGTGCAGAGTAAAGCAGGACGATCACCTCCCTTGACTGGCTGACAATGTTTTGCTTGATGCACCCCAGGACATGGTTGCCCCTCCTCGCTGCCTGGGCATACTGTTGACTCAGTAGGAGCAGCTTGTACCTCAGTCTTTCCTGGTAGCCTCTAAAGCACATAATGCTGCTGATAAGATGTAAAGTAAACAGCCCTTGTGCTGCTGCCCTGCCATGTACCCATCTCTCTCACAAGCAGAGGAGAAAATTTACAGGAGTGATTAAAATAAGAACCTACAGGAGTGATTAAAATAAGAACCTACTGGTTCGTGTTCTGTGTTCCACAGCACTGAAAGCCAGTGAAGGTGTCAGCAGAGTGGGATCACTGATCTTTGTGGCAAAATGAGGCTTTGAGTCCCCTATCTCGTGGCTTGAATGAATAGAAGTCCAGTCCATTTCAGTGTGGAAAGCAGCTGCAGGACTGCTGCTAAAACAAGGGGAAATAATCTAATCAATGTTCTTTAACCTGATTGCTTTAATACCTGTTTAAGTACCTTCCCAGCCTACAGGAAAGTAAAATCTTTGATTTGGTTCCTGTTCTGGTTTTGGCACAGATCAGTGAGAGTGGGCATGGCCAATACCCTAATATTATTTGATACCACCTCAAATCATTGCTGGGGGCAGAGAAAGGAACTCTCACTTCTGAGGAGAAGAGGTTCCTTCTGGTGGGGGAAAGCATGGTTGGGAAGAGCCAGTGAGTATTGTCAGACTTTCTGTGCAAATAATTTCTTTCTCTTATGCCTTTTGTTATTAATATTGTTGCTGTTACTATTCCTTATCTCTTTCCTGTTTCTTATCTCCACCCGTGATCTTCACCTTTTGTTCTTCCAATTGAAGGAAGGCAGGGGAGCAAGCAGCAAAGTTTTAGTGGGAAAACTAAATTGAGAAATACCCTTCCAAAACCATGACATTATTTTTCTGACTGCATTGAACAGCTACAACCCCTAAGGCCTGGGTCTGTCTTGCCACTGCCAGATCCACTGTCCTGCAAGCTAATTAAGCTTCACTTGAGACAAGGAGAGACAATATGCATCATGGATATATCTGGATCAGAAAAATGGGCTCACAGTGCATCACTTAAATGTCTTTGGATCAAAATATAGTGTAATGCACAATTAAAACTACTTATTTTGTCTACATTCTTGCCTCTGAAAAAATTTAGACTCGAGGTAGTACAGCAGCGCTGTTATAAGGAACTCTTCCTTTCTTCTCTTGAAAAAGTATTTTTGCTTTCCTTTTACAAATAATTTTTCTTCTGAGCTGCTCATGCCTTAAATTGCTTCTGTCATCCAAGCACATGCACACTAACCATTGCTTTAAGTAGTTGGTGAAAAAGGACTTAGAGAGTCTGTGATCCAACATCTTTGTACTAGTCAGTACAGACTCTTATAGATAACCTGTTCCAGCACTGCACCAACATCTTAGTGAAAAAGTTTTTCATATCACTCAGCCTGAACAGCCCAAGATGAAACTTATGGCCATCATAATTTCTTGTATCACCTGCCATTTGGGTTTATCACCTTTGCAGCTCACCTTTAAGCAGCTGTAGGGTGGTAGTAGATGGTCTCTCAAACAAGCCCAGGTCTGATAATCAATTTGTAGGTCATGTGCATCTTGGTAGCCCTCCACTGGACCCTCTCTTGTTCCTCCACATCCCGCTTGAAGTAAGGGGCAGGAAACGGCACATAGCAGTCCAGGTGTAGCCACTCCACTGCTAAGCAGACACGAATAACTTCTTTCAGTCTCTGGCCATGTTCTTCCTAATACAGTGTGGTGTGTGGGTTGTTTCATTCACAATCACATCTTACTGGTATCCATGGCAACTTCCAGGTCCTTCCAGCAGGACTGCTTCTCATCCACTCAGTCCTCAGCCAGAAAAGATGCGTGGGGTCACTGTGCCCTGTTTCAGAACACGACAGTCCTTCCTAAACATCATAAAGCACCTGTTAACTCAGTTCTTTCATTTCTCAAAGTCCCTCTGGACTGAAGCTATGTTGTTCAGCATGTCCATTGCTCACCCTGAATTTTTATCATCATAAATTTCTTAGTTCCCTTTTCCTGTAGAATGACTTACAATTATTCTCACCAAAGATATAGTCTACCCGTTGAGCTGTATGACTGTACTTAATGAGACAGACACCTAAACATCTCTGACCTTCCTGCTGTGACCCACACTGAGGTTAAAATACAAGGACAGCTTTGAATTCTTTACTCATAGGAACAAAAAAATAAAACTGTCTGAGCCAGAAGTGGCCAAGTATCCCAGGGACTGAAACACAAAACTATGGGTAGCTGCTATGGATGTCAAACTCCTGAACCTTCTTTGGCAATGAGCAGCCAGAGCTGTTTAGGGCACTGGCACTCATGCTAGGAAATGGAGGAGGTTTTTATTTGGTTTTCCATAAATATAGACATCAACTTCTGCTGGGTTGTTTGCATTAGGTTAATATTTCTGCAGTGTACAGGTGCTACTATTAGCTGTGAATGTCTGCTGTCTGTTTCTAGCCCTGTAAAGAGTAGAATGTGGTGCTGTAAATATTAGCCCAGGCATAGAAGTGTTTGCTCAGCCCTCCTCTGTGCTACCCCCCCCCAGTAGTTCTCTGATAGTACTCCGGACAAATGGCCAAGACTCAGCATCCTTTGCACTTCCCAGTAATGTGCTCTGGTTTTGACTGAAGAAGGGTTGTAGGGGTCAAATCCTGAAAAAAAGCAGCAGAAGCACCAGCATGCTGTAATCTTCCTAAGATCAACACTATACAAAATAAAGTACAACTATGTAACTCAGCACCTACAGCAAACAAAATACTTCTTGGTAAAATCCACACTTCACTGGCTGTGGCAGTCATGGATGTTGAGATGAAATGTCTAGCATATCACTGGAACTGCTACTTGCTTTAATATGGTGATATACAGTAAATTCCTCACAGAAGAATTCTCTCACATCAGTTCCTTCCAGTAAGCAGGAGGACTAGTCTTTCGTAAAAACTCAAGAAGAGGAGGGCACCACTGAATTAGATATTCATATACATTGAATACTTAATGTATCTGCACAGTTATTACCCTTTCTGTTGGGGTTTTCAGGCCGATGGGGTAGGTCTCTCTATTTATGCAAACAACAGACTTACAAAAACATTTGTCCCATTTTCTAATACTAATGTTTGATGTGCATGTGTTGGACTGTAACTTTTTCGCACTGGTTAATTTGATTTTAGGATGCAAATTAAAATAAAGTATCTGTTCAAAAGAAGAACAGCTGCCTAAATGCCATATGTGCTCTCAGAAATGCCATCTTTTGTGTGGCTGCAGACAAGCAGCTCAATCGACACAGAGCCAGCACCAGGTAAGAAACTGAAATAACAGCCTTCACAACAAAGCCAAAAGAAGCCACAAGCTCAGTCACCCCATCCCAAGAATCACTTGGGGAATCTACGCAAAAGCCAGTCTGCCTCTGTATCCTCCAAGAACAATCCCTCCAGAGTGAAGGAGACTCTCCTAAGTTGGAAACTTACTGTCCTTTATCCAAATAGGCCCCCGAGGGTGTGCAGTCACAGCTCTGCTCTCAGTTCTGAAGCGTGCTATCAATCAATAAAACAAACGCGTTGCGCAGCCCCTTCCAAAACGCCCCTTTTGAAGCGTCCCTACACTGCCCGGCCCCAGGCCCAGCGGCCTCCCGGTCGCCCTGGGGACAGCGGCCGCTGGATGACCCCTGTCACTCGCCCCATCTCACAGCCGCCCGACGACCGGCTGGCCTCTCCGCCCGCTGCGGTCCCCACGGGCGGGCCGCGGACCCGCGCTGGGGCGGCCCGGGGGCGGTGCTCGCTGCCCGCACCTCGACGGGGCGGGCCGGGCTCAGCAGCACCGAGGCGGGGCCGTGCAGCATGCGAGCTGCAGCCCCGGCGCTCGGAGCCACTGACCGCCAGCATGGGGCCGGCGCTGCTGCTGGGGCTGCTTCTCTCCCGAGCCGGTAACAGCGCCCGGGGCGCGGGGCGGGCTGGGCAGGGCGGCACGACTCCGTCCCTCTCCCGGCGGGCAGACAGCGGCGTCGCTCGCACCCCGGTCCCGCCGGGGGTTGCAGGGGCGGCGCCGGCGTCGCGGTCGCCTGGGCTGACCGCTGCTCCCCCGATGCCGGGCGGGCGCGGAGCGCGTCCCGAGCGCGGCGCTCCCAAAAGCCGCGCGGCTCTCCCGGCCACCGGCTCCAGCTGCGGGGAGGAATTCGCGATTCAAAGAAAAGGCGGCTGCTGCTTTGGCCCGAACGGGGAACCTCCGGTGTGGTTGCGGTCAAACTGGAGGGACGCTCTGGGGAGGGGACCGTCTGCCCTGGAGGCAAGGCGTGAGAAGGCGAGAGGAGATGCCGTGAGCCGATCCCTTAATGCGGCCGGATGGGCACAACGCGGAGATTCATTCGCCTGAGCTGGTCCCGGCTGCGCCGCGCTCTCGCTGGCTTCGCCCAAGCAGTTTTTGATACCTACCCCCCATTCATTCGCCCTCTGAAATGCTTAAGGCCCATAGTTTTCCGAGACTAGGCTCGGTTTGCGAAGACCAATCCAAGGAACTCCTGCAGAGATGCAGTTGATTGTTCTACTCTGCCTCCTACTACTGCCAAATAACAAGAGCTCAGGATTGAAATTATTCCTTTACCCAGTTCATCTCTTGTTCAGTCTTCAGGGTTGATGTGACTAGGAATAAGGAAATTAGAAACTGCTCTGAAGCATTCCTAGTTTCTGTCTAGGGGTGCTTTGCACTCAGGAAAAGCTGCAGCTTTTTGACTGCTAGAAGATGGGCTGCTGCACTTACAGTAGCCACTGCAGCCACACGATTCCAAAAGATTTCCCACAATTTGCCATGTCCAAATGCCAATGCTTCTTTGGTAACTGTGTTTGATAAAGGAGTGCATCAAGGGAAACAAGATAGACGTATCTATATGACAGGACATTGAAAAGGGAGAATAAAGTTGTATTGTACTACCTATCAATTTTTTTCCAAGGTATAAATAATCATCACATGTTAATTGGTCATTACCTTTTAACTTTTTTTTTTTTTTAACTACAGATAGGATTCCCATACACATACATCTTCAACATGTTCTGCAACCTAGACCACAGATCTAGGAAAGAATTAGCTTTCTCATTCTTTCACATTGTTACTGGACTACTAAGACAAAATCCAAAAAACAATTCAACAACTTGCCAAACTTCAGGGCTTATAACAATGCACAGACAGTAAATGATGTGTATAGAGGAGGACTGTTTTAAAGTTGAGGTTTAGAGCACTTTCACCTGAACCCACTCTGCTGGATACAAAGGATTCCTGATGAGAGATTTTTCAGGGAGTTTGAAGTCATCAAGTCTCTATGTAAGAGCCAGATGAATTACAAAGTACAGTAAGTTGCTGGAAGAACAAAGAAACTTGTACAAGTGAGACAGAGGTACCTAGATAATATTACTGAGCTGTAGGAAAAGTAGAAACTTTGAGAAGCAGGCTGGCATTCTATTGCTTGCAGCAAATAAACTGATGATGCTAGCAAAAATGAAGTAAGTGGGAGAACAAATTACATGGGGAGGATGGTACACTGGGCAATATGAGTTGTACCAAGATTTGCCCCTAATTTACAGTGATGGCAGGCTGAACTAGTACTACTGCACCTGCAGAACAAGAGAATGATAAGTAACATGATGTATCCAAAGAAGACTAAAGGTAGATGTAAGGCTCAGCACAGCCGTTTCCAAAAGTCAGACAAGGAATATTGACCTGAAGGGAAGGAACTTACCAGCCTATATATAAAAATTTTATTAGGAAACTGTCTTGTTTCAAGACTTCATTGTAATTGTACTGTAAACATAGATTCATATACTGCAGAAATGAAGATTACAGACTGAATTAATCTACCCATGACGACATAATCATAAAATTATAGAAAGACTTGGGCAGGAAGGGACCTTAAGGACCATCTTGGTCAACCCCCGTACCATGGACAGGGACACCTTCCACTAGACCAGGTTGCCCCAAGTCTCATCCAACCTGGCCTTGGACACTTCCAGGGATGGGGCAGCCACAGCTGCTCTGGGCAACCTGTGCCAGGCCCTTACCACCCTTTGAGTAAATAACTTCTTCCTCACATCTAATCTAAATCTTGTATTTTTATTTTAAAACTGTTCCCCCTTGTCCTATCACTATCTGCCTGTATAAAAAATTGCTATCCCTCCTTTTTTATAAGTCCCCTTTAAGTACTGAAAGGGGGTCCAGTGGAGGTCTCCCTGCAGCCTTCTTCAGGCTGAATAACACCAGCTCTCTCAATCTGTCCCAAAGCAGGAGGTGCTCCAGCCCTCAGAACATCTTTGGGCCTCCTCTGGACCCATGCTAACAAGTTAGTGTCCTTCCTGTGCTGAGGGCCCCAGGGTTGGATGCAGCACTGCAGGTGGGGTCTCATGAGGGCAGTACTTACTCTCTTGATCTGCTGGCCATGCTGATTTTGATGCAACCCATGGCCATATTTGCTTTTTGGGCTGCAAGTGCACATGACCAGCTCACCCCTGAGAATCCCCAAGTCCTCCTCTGGAAGGCTGCTCTCAGTTCATCTCCCAGTCTGGACTTGGGTCTGGGATTTCCCTGACCCAGGTGCAGCACCTGTACTTGGACTGGTTGAACTTCATGAGGTTCTTATGGGCCAAGCCTTCATCTGCATTTTTGGCAGGGATTTTAGGGACTGGGCTCAATGTACTTTAATTGACTGCATATCAGCCCTTCTGTATGAAGCTTTGTTAAGGATTCATTTTATTAAGCAAAGAAGATACATTCTTGAGTCTTCAGGCTCATTAAAGTAGTTGGTTTTGTACCCTATAAATGGTTTTCTTGGTACATCTCCTAATGACCAGCATATACTTCAGTAATTGCAGCAGTACTGACTCACAGTACATAGTATGGTGTTACTATGTGCTTATTGCACTATGGTTTTCAGCACCCAGATAGAAGAGCTTCTTCAAAGCAGGCCTCAGCAACCCCAGGGTTTCACAGGGATTTACTAGTCCCCAAAATACAGAGCAATCCCTGATCCCAGCCAAGTTGAACAAAATTATTATGGAGGCTTTTATTTAACCTTTTTTTCCCTTTTTCATTTATACTCATCCTTTTTTTTTCTAAATGGAGACAACTCTTGTCCCTTAACTACTCCACATGAAAGATCCCAACAAGTTCTGTTTATTGCAAGGAGTCCTTGTTGAAGACAGAATCCCTGCATAGCAACGACAAGGTGCTTGTGTGGCATTTGTGGCATTTGATGTTTGGCCATTTTGACTGGGGTTCTAACAGTCCTTTCTCTACTTGATCAGGAGACCTCATGGCTCTGCCCAGCAGCGACTGTGTCATGGCAGAGCAGCTATGTCTCTCTGACTCCACCTGCAATGCCACATACAGGACCCTGGAAAACTGTGCCCTGGCCAAGACTCGCCTCCTTTCACTGGATCATGATAGCAGGGTCAGATGTCTGAATGCAGAGCTTGACCTTGGGAACAGCTCTTTGCTGCACTGCAAGTGTCATCGGCGCATGAAGAGACAGGAGCACTGCTTACGCATTTTCTGGACCGTTCACTCCAGCATGACAGATGGTGAGATGAAGTAATATAAATTTACAAGGTACTAGTAAGGCTTACCCCCACCCCCTAGGTGAAAACAACCATGAAAGTCCACTTCTCAGCACTGTAGGTAATTGCTCCTGAACCATATCTCCTAGTAAAGAGAATTCATTACTACTCTCTTTGATAAGCAGAGAAAACTTATTTGGTATGGGACCAGCCCTTCAAATACACCAGCAAACCTGAGAGACAAAGATAGCTACACTGAGATAGTTAGATTTAGTGCTGTGAAAAATACCTCAAAATGGTCCTGTCTGTCCATCACTGAAAACACATGTGATTATGACACATACTGCCATAGCATCCCTAAATGTTCTGCTGCTTTCTTTTGTGGGATGCTTCTACTTGGCCTCCCACTAGAGCCTGCCTATGCTGCTCAGCTCCTCGCACTTACTGAAGCTGAAAAATCCAAATGACTAGATAGACCAAATTCCAGCTGGACAAAATGTAATGAGGGTTTTATACAGTAATAGCTTCGCATTTCCAGAAGAACCATTCTTGGCATTTGGCTTTGAGTGAGACAGAGCATTTCAGAAATCCAGCCTGAGGGAAGAACCAGGCATAAATAAGAAAAATATCCATTTAAGAATAAACAAACAAACAAACAAATAAATATGGTCATAAAGCATTTCTCCCATCTCCCAATGCATTAAATATCTTGCATCTTGCCTAGGTTATCTCAATTTGGAGACCTCTCCCTATGAGAATTCAGCAAATGAAGAACACTGGAAGACAGATTATAATAAACTGGCAGCTCTGGTATCAGGTGAGAATTGTAATGGTTACATGATATAATGCTGCCCTCTCTTATATTTTCATGGCTTGAAGATTATTAAGAACAATTTGGGGTAAAATGGCCCCTTTAATCAGAGGAATGCCTGCTCTAGCTACTTTCCTAAATTTGTCACTCCTACCTCACGTAAATAAAGTCGCAGATCCAGGCCCATGAAACCAGTAATAACCCACAACGATCCATATTCTGAAACAAGCACCCAACTATGAACCAATAAAAGAATACTCTTTTGTAACTAGTATAGTTACAGTGTCATACTCTAGGCACATAGAAGGACTGGTTTGCTTTGTTGTTTTTGATTTTTTGAATCTGACCATCAAGAAAGGAGTACTCCCGTTTCCATACAAAATCTCGTCTGGAGACTTGCTTCATGGTTTTTGTGTTTCTTTTGGCTTTATAGGCTCACAGTTAGCAGGAGATGCAACAAATCCATGTCTGAGAGCAACACACGTCTGTAATCTGAGCAAGAAGTGTTTTCGTCTGCGCACAGACTATGCCTCCATCTGCACCAAGGGAGCAGGAAGTGAGGATGTGTGTGACCGGCGCAAGTGCCTCAGAGGGCTAAGGAATTTCTTTGAGAAAGTTCCTGAGGATTTCACCAGAAGGATCCTGTTCTGTCCATGTCAAGATGAATTTTGTGGAGAAAGACGCCGCAAAACTATTGTTCCTGATTGTTCTTTCCAGTATAACACCAAACCAAATTGCCTCTGGCTTCTGGACTCCTGCTTAGAAGACCATATCTGCAAGTAGGTCAGGCAGCAGAGGATGTTTTCCAAGAGAACAACATTGACACTGATGGTCTCATTTTCCTTCTTACAGATCCCGACTGGCTGACTTCCAGCAAAATTGTCAACCTGTAGACACGTCTCCAGATGGCTGCTCTCTGCACAACCATGCTGCATGCCTGCAGGCTTACATGGGGATGATTGGTAAGTGATATCCACAGGAAGATACAGGGTAGATGCTTTCAGGCCACAAACTTGCAGGAACTCTCTGATGCTGTGAAGGACCATTCTTGTCTCCTGCAGGAGGCAGCACTCAGTATACTGGTGAATAGGCCTTACTAAAGGATGCTAGTGCTCTCCCTTGCCTCGGAGGTAAATGCAGTCCAAAGAGACCTCTTCCATGGCATTTTTTGCTATACTTTGCCCCATCCTTGCCAGAGATTTCTGTATGCCTCTTTGCATCATCAGCTGGTGCAAAGCACTCCAAGTGCCTCAGCAACAGCACTCTGTGGGCTTGTGTGAACTAAGTCATTGTCATTCCTAATGCTGGAGTTACATCCCATCACAGCAGTGATTAAACACAGCATTCCATCACTGTCTGGCTTTTAGACTCCTGATGGTTTGTTAGTATTGTGCACACTATGTTCTCGGAGCCAGCCAGAACATAGGACTACCAACCGTTAGAAGGAAGGTCATCTTTGGTTTTAGTTATTTACTATCTACCAACCTACTAAAACATTTTCAGGGTGGCTCAAAAGAGGATGTAAAGAGCAGCAGTACCTCAGAAGCTGTAAATCTAGACAATACCTCCTCTTTTTTCAGATGGCTCTGCTAATTTTGAGCTAAATGAACACTGCCTGAGTGGCACACTACAGGTGTGCGGTGTTTTTTTGTCAAAAGACACCTGGCTACACAGTGTTTCCAGTTACACAAGAAGCAAGAATACCTTTTGCTGCCCTATGTCAGCTGAGTCCACGCAAGTCGTTCACATCCTAAAACAAAAATCCTTCACAATTTAATGCTTGCACCATTAAATTGCTTTCCCCCCATCAGTTTGCACTGAGCTATGCAGGTACAGTTCTCACCATTGCTTCTGCTGTGTACACATCACAATTCAATGCTTGCACCAGCTTCAGTTCCCAATACATCTCAGAGTGCCTGTGTCAGGGGTAGCAATCTCAACACTTTCTTACAGCTCAGCAGACTTCAAGTAGGTTCATTGAGCCTGGGCCACCTAGCTGGCACTTCTGACCTCGCCTGGGTACCATGCTTATCACAGTGGAAGGCTTCTGCCTCCAGGGCAGCATTTCCTTCAGTGTATCATGATTCATAATGTTTCTTTCATCTGGGGGTTTGGGACAGGCACACCCATGACACCCAACTATGTCAGTAACTCCAGTGTGGAGGTTTCCTTGTGGTGTACATGTGAGAACAGCGGCAACCAGAAGGAGAAGTGTGACCAGATACTCGGCATGTTTGAGAGCAACAAATGCCTTGGTAAGCATCAGTCACATCACAGAGAAACAGCTCAGCAGAGAGCAATTTAAATCCTGTAGTTTCAAGATTCTGTGTTGCACTGCTCTTGTGTATGGTTCCATCTTCTGCAATGTCTCCATGATCTCCTCTGCAACCTATGGGACCAGCCTGGATCTGCTCTAAGAACTGTTTTGGTATCTTTTGGCAACATTTCTGTTTGTCTCAAACACCCTTGAGGCTATTTCCAAACATCATTCAAATGAAAGGCACTGCAAAAACATCACCAAGGGGTGGTGAGACATGCTGTATCCATAGGTTGCTGAGTAACCACATCTGTGCAGGATTATGGGGTCAGGATTCCCCTCCTCGTCCTCTGTTTTGGTACTCACCCCTGGCCCTCATTTACTCAGTCAAGATAAGTAGGCTCCTGATGCAGCCTATTACTAGATTCAGCATATCAGTTGCAAAAGTCCTGTTATATGTAACTGTGTAATCCTAACTCTGTATTTCTTTTATTTCCCTAGCATTTTAGCAACATACCTCAATGAGATTTAAATATTTTATGTTTGTAAAAGCTTTAAAAGGATATAAAAGAAAACAGCATCATTATGTAAATGATTAATATTTAAACCTGCCTCCTACAGTATATAAAAGCCTTACACCCAGCACTATAGACAGATCTACAATTTGATCTTCTCATCCGAGACAGTATAAACCTGCCCCTTACAAAATACAGAGCTGGGAAAGTAGCAGAGGGGCCCAAAAGTCTTCAAGTACAGTTCAAACTGTTTTTGCAGTCTGCTCAATCTCACAAGTAAACCCACAAACTGACAGGCCATTCACAAAACAGAGAATACATATTTTTTAAATCAAGGCCACACAGCCTGTGAGTGCCTTTCCTAAAATAGCTTCTCTAGACTTCTGCTTGCTGGACTCCAAGGTGTGCACAAGAAAAGCACAGTAAGACTCTTACTTTGCTTCTGTTTGCAGAAAGTACCATTTGGTCTCAAATGCACCTGAAGCAGACAGCTCTAGAAAGACAGGAAGACTTATTTTATTCATCTTCCCTAAGCTTCCAAGGAGACAGTGCCAGCACATCCCTCTCTTCGGCAATGTCCCAGGTACGCAATGCTTTGTTGCCTTCACAAAGCAGCAAGTCAAGTAGCCTAGAGACAGTAGTTGAAAAACCTTGGATCTGGAAATATGTGACTTTGGACATCAAACCAAGGGATGCCATGTGCATGCAGAACACTGGACTATGCTACCTTAAGTTAGTCCTTCCACAGACAAGCAAAAATAGAAGGCTGTATGTCTGGCCACAGGAGTTTCAATAGTCTCACATTAGCACTCAGAACCAGAGGTTCTGCAGCCAGAAGTTTGAGCATAAATGTGTCTAACTGGGTTTCATCCCTCCTTTTTATTTCCTAGGTGGCTGAAGGGAAGACACAACGAAACAGCTCCAAACAGAGCAGTATGCCTATGGCCTCCTCTGTATTTTCTGGAGCTGCTACTTCCTGGCCTTCTCTGGCTCTGTTCCTGCCCCTGTTGCTTAGCCCACATTAATGTGGCATAAATGGAATCTTTCCTTCCCATATTATTAACATTATTCCATATCCAGGCATGTCCCAATACAGATTTACCTTTGGGAAACAGAAGGCTTTCAGATAAGAGGAATGGCCTTAACCCAGAATGGCAATCACTGGAAACGTCCCACATACTTGCACCCCGCTTTCCCTGTCAGTTTGCACTGAGCTCTGCAGGTACAGTTCTCACCATTGCTTCTGCTGTGTACACAATCTGAGTAACAGGCTAATGTTGCAGCTTAATAGGTTGAATCAAAGGTCTGATTTCTTTCAGAATTTGTGCAGAGTTTGGTTTCTGACTCTAGAGATGATGTGACAGTGTCTTCGACCACCCCACCATCTGAAGCTCCTCCTCAGGCATACAATCATTGAAGGGCTTGGGTTTGTAGCAACCTTTAAAGATCAACTAGTCCAAACCCCCATGCCACGGGCAGGGACTGCCTTCCACTAGACCAGGTTGCTGCAAACCCCATTCAGTCTGGCCTTGAACACTTGAGGGGATGGGGCAAGCACAGCTTCTCTGGACAATCTATGCCAGTGCATCACCACCCTCACCGGGAATAATTTTTTCCTA
>JAYDZK010000039.1:18142950-18154563 GCA_034509185.1 Euphonia xanthogaster | reverse complement strand
GCACCGGCTCCGGCCGGGCCGGGCCGAACCGCGGCGGGACCCGAACCCGCCCGGGCAGGCACCGAGACGCGAGCTGCCGCAGGGCAGCGCACGGGGTCACCGCTGCCAGAAACGCTGGTCTTGCGAGGATCCGGCATGTGAAAAGCGGGGTCACAGCTGCCCAGGGCTCGCACAGGAACGTGACTCAAAGGGTATTTTGCCTAGATTTCAGCAAGTAGCACTTCGTGCATTTTTGCAGCAGGTTCCGTATTTTGTATCGAAATCTCATTTCAAACATATTGTCTCAGTTTCCATTGGGAAAACAGCACATACTACCCAGTGGGCCCAAAACTGAAGATAAACAGACCTTAATAAAATTACTTCCTAGACCTCACACACACATACAAATTTTTTAAATATCACTCTGTATTCATGTAAAAACTGAACATCCTTGTATTAAAACCAGCATAGAATCACAGAATCATTTAGATTGGATAAGATCATTGAGTCCAACTAATGGACTCAAACAAATACCAAATACAATGTTTAGGAGCATAGAGCACTAACAGCTGATCCGTACATATGGAGAACATAAAATAAATGGTAAGTACAACAAAAATGTATCATCAGAAAATAATTCTGAGGCTCTTTTCACATGTGTTCTGAGACGGGGCAAAGAGAGAGAAAATGAAGTACGAGTTAGGCATTGTGTTGACTAGACCCATCTGTGTAGTAACAATAATAACAAAGTTTTTATTTGCGTTTTGGATATATGGGCTGGCAGAGTAATAGAAGTATTTTCTGTCAAAGCTACAACTGAACTTGCAAAACATTTGGCTAAAATTAAGTGAGGGGAAAACCCCATGTAACACTAAAATTATACTTCAAATAATGGTCTAATTTGCTTTGTTTATTTGAAAAACCATTGAAGACTATAAATACCTCATCATTTCCCACTTTAACGACAAACTGGACATTTCCTATCTCTGTAAACCTTTGCAGAACAATCTTAATTTCAGCAGGTGGCTCCAGATGAATAGGTTCCAGATCAACGCAACCTTGAAATTTTCATAGTAGTCATCACTACAGTGAAGGACAGTGGTAGCCTTAGACTCTATACTGGAGTCAGTGTAAGAATTAGTGTCATTCACAGCTCATCAAAAACCAGAAATCTTTTCTCACGACGGGACACTCTTTTCACCAGCAGTGAACTCGCTGCCAGCTCAAACACAACCGGCCAATCAGACTGCACGGCTCCGGCGCGCGCCCGCCACAACCGGCCAATCAGACTGCACGGCTCTGGGGCGCGCCTGGGATTGGTCACGAGACCTCTCACCCTCGCCCAAGCAGAAGACTCCGTATAGGGGCGGGGCAGCGCAGTGCTTCAGGCTTTGATTGGCCGGGCCGGCGGGCGGGCACGCAGTGTGCGGGTCTGCGATTGGCCGGACCGGCGAATGGGGCTGTGATTGGACGGGCCGGCGGGCGGGCACGCAGTGTTCTGGGCTGTGATTGGCCGGGCCGGCGGGCGGGGCTGTGATTGGCCGGGCTCGCGCGATGGCGGCGGCGACAATGGTGTCGGCGGTGGCGGGCGGTGGCGACTTCTCGGATCTGCGGGAGATCAAGAAGCAGCTGCTGAGCGTGGCGGAGCGGAGCCGCGAGCGCGGGCTGCAGCACAGCGGGAAGTGGTGAGCGGGGCCGGGTACAGCTGGCCGGGGCCCAGCTCGGCGGACCCCGGGCTAACATGTTCTGTGCCGGGAGGGAGGATGGGACGGAGCTAGGTTTGTTTAGTCTCGAGAAGAGGAGGCTCGTGGGTACCTCATCGTTTTTTGCAACTCCCTGAAAGTAGTTTGCAGTGAGGTGGGAGGCAGTCTCTTTTGCTGTGGCTGTGGGGAGGGGACCAGAGGAAATGGCCTTGAGTTGAGATAGGGGAGATTCGATAAGATATTGGAAAATGTTTTTTTAAATGTTCAGGTGGTCAGGGACCACCTGAAATAGGTTTCCCAGGGAGGTGTTGGAGTCACTGTCCCTGGAGGTTCTTAAGAGGTGTCTGCATCTGGCGCTAGATGATGTGGTTTAGGGATTACAGTGGTAGTGCTGGGCTGACGGTTGGACTTGATGATCTCACAGGTCTCCTCCAGCCTTGATGATTCAATGATCCTGATGCTCTCTTTCCCTCAGGGCGGCTGAACTTGCATTCGCCCTGGAGCCACTGCCACTGAGCGAGCTGCCGCCTCCCCCTGTGCTCACCGAGGTACGGGCCCAGGCTGTGCTTGGGGGGAAGTGGCTGTGAGCTCCAGAAGGTGCTGCAGCTCATGTGGGTGGGCTGTTTAATCTTAACTATGGAGGAAAATATGTGATTGCAATCACGTATCTCCCAAATCCCACGGGCGGGAGTCAGCGCTGAGCTCCAGTCTTGCAATAATGCTGGGAACGTCCTTTCCATAGTGTGTTCAACAGGGCCAGAGAGCTGAATGTGCTTTCCCAGATGAAAGCATTATCTGTTGCTGTGTCCTAAATGAAGCACTCTGTATGCCAAATTTGAAATCACCTGCATGCTACTTTATTTTTAGTCCTCTTTACTGAGGTCAAAATTTATTTTAATACAAATTATGTTTTTCCATTAAACTTGTGCTCGTTGGAACACAAGAGAAACAAGTTGTGTCTCCATCCCCACCTCTGTAGGAATACAGTAGAACCCATAGGTGTGTGTCCTGGTGTGTTATAGAAGTGTAAGATGTCATAAATGCATTTCAATGTATAATTACCAAGGAAGTGTTCTCTTGTATGTTAGCAGATTAATATTCTTTTATGTGGAATTCCTGAGCAGGTTTCTTGTTTATGGTTTTTCATACTAATTGAACAGCTAAGCCTTGCCTTTTGGCATCTTGCCAGAATTTGTTTCTGAAATCTCACCATTTATTTTAAATGTTCTTAAATAGTCTGTACTCGTTATTTGAGAACTCTAGAATTGGATCATGTGAAGGAGTGGAGGAACTTTTCTGACAGTACTCAAAACATCTATAAAGATGGACAAACTACATTTTTAGCTTTTGGAGCAATTTCACTGCTATGTTTGTAACCATGATTTTCCTAAAGTATGTCAGAGCTTCTTGGGTTTTAAAACTCATGTGTGTCCCTGCAGGAGGATGCTCGTGATCTGGATGCCTACACATTGGCCAAGTCTTACTTTGATCTCAAGGAATATGACAGGGCTGCCTACTTTTTACAGGGCTGCAAGAGCCAGAAAGCTTACTTCTTGTACATGTACTCCAGATACCTGGTAAGGTAGAAAAAAAGGTTGTCTCCTACCAGTGAACTTCTCTGCTTCTGACCCCTTCCTGGCATATCTTATTTTTTTGCTTATTCTTTTGCTTGGTTCCTAACGACCATCTTGAAGTCCAAATTCTGTGTTGGGGTAAAGAAAGATAGGGCTGTTCTTTCAGAACTGTGCTATCTGTGAAAACTCAGTTTAAACACTGCTGCAAGCGCTGCAGCAAACATAGGAAAAATACTATTATAATATAATCTTGGATTTTCTTTCTTTTCCACAGTCAGGGGAAAAGAAAAAGGATGATGAGACAGTTGATAGTTTGGGTAAGTCTCTGGTGTCAAGAAATGCATGATGAGATAATGAAGCTTTTGCTGTTGACTCTTCATGTAACTCATCTTGGGTCTATGGCTTTCCCCTCAATTTTTTGGATAATAGGTGCTGTAACACGATTTCTTTCATTTTCTTTTGATTCATTGGCTTAATTACAGGTTGCATATTTTCATCTATTAGGTCTTCTTTTAAACTGGGTGACCAGACTAAGCAATTTTCTTTAAAATGGGGAGCATAAACACAGGCTGGGAAGCCGTCATGTCAGTGATAATTCGGACTGTACCCTAAACCTGGCATTCCTGTGGTGAGACTCCTTACTGAAAGCTAGCTGTGTGACTTTCTCTTCATGTAGGACCTCTGGAAAAAGGACAGGTGAAAAATGAAGCTCTACGAGAATTGAGAGTTGAGCTCAGCAAGAAACACAAGGCACAGGAACTGGATGGATTTGGCCTTTATCTGTAAGTGTTTGCATGTGTTTCTTATATATTGGTGTGGATATGCAGAATTGCATGATTCTTGTCAACCTGATACTTTTTTTTGCAGGTATGGTGTTGTGCTGCGGAAACTGGACCTGGTGAAAGAAGCAATAGATGTGTTTGTTGAAGCTGCTCATGTTTTGCCTTTGCATTGGGGAGCTTGGCTGGAACTTTGCAACTTGATTACAGATAAAGAGATGGTAAAACTTTGGAGATACCAAGATGTGGTAACAAATCTCAAGAGTTTAGCCTGATTCAGTGACCAGTGTTTCTGTTTCCACAAGATTGATGTTGCCTACTGCTTCATTCTGTAAGAACTGTCAGGCAAGGCAATCCACGACTGTAAATTATGTTGTAAAATCTTCTTTATCTTCAATAGCTTGTGGTGTTGTAGCTTGAGAATCTTTATACAGGCACAGCTAATTTCTTATCATTCCCCCACAAAGTGGTTTAAGAAATTTCCAATTAATGTATTTTGGAAGCAGTTGTCACTGGGGTTATCATCTTGTCACATGAAGGAGATCCTCCTAAGAGACATCCCTTTTTTATTTTTTCTTTATCTGGTTCTAATTCCTCAGTTATTGAGCACTTCTCATTGCTTGAAAGGATATATATAATCGCTACTTTCAAAGCTGGAAAGATAATGTACACAGCCACATAGGAGGTGAATTGTATCCAAGAAACAGACTTCAGATATAAAACCAAAATAGATTATTTTTCTTTCTGTATGGAAATTGAGTCCACTTCTGGAATTCTTCGATAAATTTTGGATGATGAAGTATTTAAAACAGTACTTAAAAAAATGTTATAAAAAGTGATGCAGAAGAGTGTTACCAATTTGTGGGAAAAGGGAAGTGCATTTTTTATTATATAATTTTGAGTCTGCTTACATAGTTCATTGAAATTAATGTTATGATATTGATGTTCAAACATAGGAGGAAAGTGCAGTCAGAATTTAATTGCTGAAGCAAGAGCCAGGTAATGTCATATTTGAAGACAATTTCTTCTCTGATTGACCAAATGGGTTTAAGAAAGTGACTGCAGGAAAGCCTCCAGGACCTCAGGACCATCTGCTAAGTCACGGGAGGGAAGATAATGGATTCTTTGCCATGTGTAGCTTGTAGAATACTTCTGATTGTCATCTCTTCCTCCTCTTCTTTGATTCTTGCTAGCTGAAGTTCCTGTCCTTGCCAGATACATGGATGAAAGAGTTCTTTCTTGCACACATTTATACAGAACTGCAGCTGATAGAGGAAGCTCTGCAGAAGTATCAGTCTCTCATTGATGCAGGATTTTCCAAAAGCACTTATATAATCTCTCAGATTGCAGTTGCCTACCACAATATAAGAGGTCAGTGACACTAAGTAGGAATGACCCCTTTAATGCAAACTTGGCATTTATAGTTGTTGGTGTCCCATATGCTGTTCTTTCATCAGATATTGACAAAGCTTTATCCATCTTTAATGAGCTGAGGAAACAAGATCCTTACAGGATAGAAAACATGGACACTTTCTCCAACTTGCTCTATGTAAGGGTAAGCATTCTTCGTGTGGCCTGTCTATAGTGATGGTGTTTGTTGGAGGTATGTTAAACATTGGCAAAGCAGCTGGTGCCTCTGGCCTCTCTGAATACTGGCTTTTCTCTTCCCAACTCCATGGAATAGAGGCACTGTATGCATTGCCTATTGCAGTTTCTTATTTTTGATTTCAGATTGCTTATTGCAGTTTCTTTCAAAGCATAATGTACTCTCTCTCATTACTTTATTCTTTTGTTCCATTAGAGCATGAAGCCTGAGTTGAGCTACCTGGCTCATAATCTCTGTGAGATAGACAAGTACCGTGTTGAGACCTGCTGTGTAATTGGTGAGAGCCAATTCTTTTACATGTTATTTTTACATCTTATTTTGCTGTGTGTAGGCTGTGTGAGGGAATCTTGGAAACACTTGAGGAAGTGATAAGCCGGCAAGGCAATCAAAATCACCACTTGGTGAATTTGGATCCAGGTAGCCTGAAAAGCAGGCTAAATGACAGAGTACCCTTTTCTCTCATTTCTCTCTGAAAGCTGCTGTACTAGTACTAGGGTAGAAAGTAGACCCATGTACCTAAAAATCCCTTTAATGTCTTCAAACTCCAATAGAAATAGTTGTGTGTCAGGAGCAGGAAACTGATTTGTCAGATCATGACACTCCAAGGCAATGGAATCATAAATTGATTGGTACAGCTGGTAAAGGATTGACCAGAAGACTGGTGAACAGAGTGCAGTTGGGTCTCTTAAGGTTTGAATTAGTTCTGTCTTTATTAGGACTCTTGTTAGGAGGTAGTAGATAATACACATTGCATCATTTTTTCTACTTCTCTGTTGGTGTTGGCTTTTTTTGTTGGTTGGTTCTGGGTTTTAAAAAATTATTTAAATATTATGCCTTTTACTTTAGGAAATTATTATAGCTTGCGTTCCCAGCATGAAAAAGCAGCACTCTATTTCCAGAGGGCCTTGAAACTGAATCCTCGTTATCTAGGAGCCTGGACACTTATGGGACATGAGTATATGGAGATGAAGAACACATCTGCAGCTATCCAGGCTTATAGGTACCGCTCATGTACTGCACAAAATGGTGTTTGCTTCTGAAGTAATATCTTCTATTTTTTCTTAGTGTTTTGCTGGACTTGGTTTTGATCCTGACTTTCTGTCCAGTTTATTTCCTTTTCATTGACAGGCATGCAATAGAGGTGAACAAAAGGGACTACAGAGCATGGTATGGCTTGGGGCAAACCTATGAAATCCTCAAAATGCCATTTTACTGTCTCTACTACTACCGACGGGCCCACCAGCTCAGGTAAGGTTGAGAACGGAGCCGTATTTATTGGTCTTTATTCTGACGTAGTTGATGCTGGCTAAGGAATTTACATGCAAGAACTAAGTTGGGGAAGGAAAAAAACATTGATGCTTTGTGATGTGTGCAGTCCCACTGTTCCAAATCCTTTTAGTTGTGTTAGTTAACTGTTAACAAAAGCTTTGTCAGTTAAATGTTGAGGATGACTGGTCAGGAGTAAGAGTGATGCTTTATGCAAAAGGATGACAGACTGACAGGTGTAGATTATTGTTTTCCCTTGACCACCCCCCATCTTCCCCTCATCCTGAGATCAGCTGGCAGTCCATTAAACTACCTGAAGAATTGCTCTTTTACAGACCAAATGACTCTCGTATGCTGGTTGCTCTAGGAGAATGCTATGAGAAACTCAACCAGTTGGTGGAAGCTAAGAAGGTGAGAACTGATGTGTAAGACTAGGGTGTCTTCCAGAACACTGGGTGAAATTGCAGCAAAATTATGTAGCTAGTGCTACCTAAACTCATTGGCAGTTACAGTTGGGGAAGTACTGCTATACTATAACTAAAGCAGCTGATAAATAAGGAGTTGTCTACAGATACATGCCCCTTTTGCTGACAATCCCTGTAATTTTTTGTTTCTGATTTGCATGCTGGAGTCATGAACTGGACTAATTTTTGTGGCATGCTTGACTGACTTTCCTTCCTTGACAGTGCTATTGGAGAGCTTATGCTGTGGGAGATGTGGAGAAAATGGCACTTGTGAAACTTGCCAAGTGAGTATGTACCCTCACTGAACTGTCACGGTTGTGTTAAATGCAAGTCACACTTTGATACCCAATGATAAAATACAGAATATAAACAAGTGCAATCGCTGTTAGCTAACAGTACTTTTGGAGCTGTGTAAGAATTGGTATCTTTAGACTGCAAATTTTGGTGTCCAGCTTTATCTTTGTTTCAATCAGGATAACTAGAGAGACATAGCATTATATATTATAACATTATATATTATAACTATATTATTATAACTATTACTATAACTATTATTATTATATATTACTACAACTACTATTATTATAACTATAGCATTATATATTATATATATATAAATATATATTATATATAGCATTATATATTATAACCCACATAGCATTATGTGGGTTGCAAATGACTTCTGAATCCTGAGGTGTTTTGAGCATGTAGTATTGTGTTTGTTGTATTGCAACTTAAAAGCAGCCCGTGAGGGTAGATGATGTATAAAATTGTAGTTTGATTTTATTTTTCCTTTCTAGTATATGGCTGTGACATCGGAAAAGATCTAATGTGAATACTGTGACATCAGCACTAATTTTTTTGGTGGGGATAAAGTAGTTTAAAGTGGGAAAAGTGAAGAGGGGAAAAAAAGGGGCAAGTGAAAAGTGAAACTGCTGTACAAATTTGGGTTGTAGCAGGGGAAGAAGGAGCACTGGAGGGAATAGTAAGTAGAATGGCAAAGGTTTGTTAAAAGGTTTAAAATGCAACAAAATATACAAAGGCCCCTGCTTTTGTTGTCACTGCTTCTAGCTGTCTAGTCACTATCTGACTGCCTCTGTGTCTGTCAGCATGAGTGCAAACTGAATCATCTCTTTCCACAAGGGGTAGTGCATGTTGCATATCCTGCAAATTCTGAAGGAAAGGACCTGGTTTTAGTCCAGGTCAGGGTGAACAGGTACGTTCTCATAGACCAAGAAGGTCTTCAACAGGGCAGTCTTGTTCTAGTGACCCACTTTCCTCTTTTTGTAGGTTGCATGAACAGCTGAATGAATCTGAACAGGCAGCTCAATGCTACATCAAATACATCCAAGATATCTATTCCTGTGGGGTAAGAAGATAGCTTGGGAGTAAAAGGAGAAGTAAACACAGTGTACAACTACTTTGGAAGGCACTTACCAATGATGTTTTTCACCCCACTCACTGTAGGAGGTAGTGGAGCACCTGGAGGTCAGCACTGCATTTCGTTACCTGGCCCAGTACTATTTCAAATGTAAGCTTTGGGATGAAGCCTCAGCATGTGCTCAGAAATGCTGTGCCTTCAATGATGTGAGTACCTGCACAGTCTTTGGTGCTTCTTTCTTAAGGGATCTATGACCTTGATCTTGGCTCCCCTCAGAGTAGAAGGAATCTTCTATGAAGGAATGAGGGCTGCCTGCTATACAAGTCACATCCTGAATGGTGGTTGTTGTCTATGCCTGATCAGTTATGCTGAGTATGGTTGATAAAAGCCATGGAATGTGGTGTAGATAATGAAACTGAACCATACCTCATTTGAATTCACTAAGTAAAAGAATTTGAAGCATCACATGGCAGTCTTAAGGCTGCTAAAATTCTTGGTGTTGAGGAGGTAGTGGAATGGTCACAAACTCTCCCACACTGTGTAGTGGTGGTACTTTTAAAACTTTTTTTTCTCATCTTCTGCGTGTAGATGGTGCAGAGAGTATAATAGTACTTGGGTTTTGTGTGCAACTTCATACTCTGTGATGTTATGTATCTGTAAGTGGGCACTTTGGGATTTTTAATTTCAGCCTAGATGTAGACACTAACCATGAGTGCAGGGTGTTTGGCATATCCTTGACAAAGCTGCCTGTAGCTCTCTACAACCTGAATTCACCTTATTCAAAGTTTTCCCAACCTAATTTTTGCTGGAATATTTAGACAGCTTCAGTTGTTGATGGTTCTGTTCTCTGAAATACCGAAGAAACACACCAACCAGGAGTAAAAGGAGGAAAGACTAAAATGAAAAAAAGTGACTTACCTTAACATTTCTAAGGAGCAGAAGAAAAAAGAATTGAGAATGGCTTTTATAGCTTGTAGCCTTACAGAATGACAAGCTACTTTAAGTTATGCTGCTTACATACTGAATTTGACCCAGAAACCATCCATTCATAGTTGTATTGTTCTGTTTTCTACAAATTAATTTCAGACTAGAGAAGAAGGAAAGGCCCTGCTGCGCCAGATCTTACAGCTTCGCAGCCAAGGAGAAACATCATCCACAGATGTTGCTGCTCCCTTTTTCCTTCCTGCATCCTTGTCAGCCAACAACACTCCCACACGTCGTGTCTCCCCTCTCAATCTGTCTTCTGTAACACCATGAACAATTCTGATACTTCTAACTTGTGCATTGGATGTCACATTGCAGATGGGACATGCAACCACTTACTTCTTTCTAGGGAAATTCCTCCTTTTGTTGTTGCCCTCACATAAAGGGAAGGAGTTAGCAGAGTCCACAGCTGAAGACAGACGGGCCCCAACAGGGAAAAGGGAGCCTGATGTGAAAGTGCCTGTGCTGCAATGTGCGAACCTGTTCTACTTCTCACCGTGTCATTCCAGTCAGAGGGCAGACATGTCCCACTACACAGGACTACTAAGTGAGGCATTGGGAAGAGCTTGTCTGCTTGAGTTAAAATACATTTTAAGTTTGATTCTGCCAAGTTACCTCTGGTCTTTACTGCACTTCTTTGGAGGACCTCTTAGTGGTATCACTGCTGTCCTCATCAGGAACTGTTACCTACCTGTCTACATAATGACTTTTGCTTGTCTTGAACTACACAGGAGATGTTTCACTAAAGCAGTAGAATAGGCACTTAAGAGATAGGTCCCATGGGTATGTTAAAGGATTGGCAAATGTCAGAGGAATCCCAAGTAGCTACAGGTGACAGCTGTCTGAGTTCTCACTGTAGATCTGATGGATAGTTTTGTCTTTCAGTAGAAAAGCAGTCAGGATAGCACAATTAAAAAAATAATGAAGTTACAGTTCTTGGGCTTTGTGGTGCACGTTCCATGTGTACTGTAGCAATGGAATCAAATGAACTATAATGGATCATTTTGTTAAGGAGGCAATAAGATAATTATGCCTTTGTTTCAGAATTAGTGTCCTTGTTCACCCCTATAAATTTACAGCCACACCCCTATGTCTGTGGCATGACTTTAAATCAAGGACAAAGCATTTTAGAAACCCTTCCCATTTAGCCATAGCTTCCTGTGTTTCATGAGACCAGTTGTACAGGTGGGCACATCAGGAAACCTGGGTCACAGCCCTGGGCCCTCTGTACAATGCATTTGCAACATGTCCATGGGGCAGAGGGAACCCATGTTCTTAGTTCTGGGCATCTCTAGAAATTACTGTCCTATGCTCCATAGTATCCATTCAACAACCATTTCTACTGCAGATGGTTTTAAATAGTAAAACTGGATCTTGATGCATTTTCCAAGAACTCTCCTAATTCCTTGCAAACCTGAGGATATCAATGACACTACTAAAATTGTTGTCACTAGGGGCAAATTGTGCTTGATAAACTTGGTACTGGCTTTCTGCATGGGGATTAATGTGCCGGTGGATAAGCGAAGTGACTCATGTAATTTACTTGCGATTGTGCAAAGCATTTGATACTGTTGCTTCCATAGGGGGTCCTTGTCTCTAAGCTGGAAAGACATGGATTGGATAGGTGGACCCCAGGGTGACGAAGGTCACACTCCCAAATATTGTGGCCATTGACGTGCTGTCCAAATGGATACTAGTGATGAAGTGTGCCCCTCGGAAGTCGCAAGGCCTGGGGCGGGCTCTAGCTTGAGGCCACGGGTACTCCGGACACCTCGAGTCACCTGTGGTCCAAGGGCTGCGGCCCTTCGCCCTCAGAGGCCGGCTTGTTCGGACCCCGCCGCCAGGGAGTCTTGAGAGAGCCGCGCGCTCCGGGGCGC
>JAYDZK010000039.1:18089014-18142815 GCA_034509185.1 Euphonia xanthogaster | reverse complement strand
GCGCGCGCCCTCAGCGCCGGCGCGCAGGAGGCGGCGGGGCCGGTGCGGGCGCAGGAGCCGCCGCGGCGGCTGGAAGATGGATGCGCCGTGCTCATCCCTCACCGCTCGGCGTCTTTCCTTGGCGGCACGGTGAGCGGCGGCGGCGGCCGAGAGGGTCGCCCGGTGCCCGCGGCGGTAGAACAATGACCGGCTGGCTGCGGGGAAGCCGGGGCGGCGGCGCGGAGGGGGAGAGGAAGCGATGGAGGTGATGGACGGGAGGGGAGCGCGAGCGGGAGCCGACGTTGGTGATGGAGAGGAGATGGCGGGAGAGGTGTGGCAGGCGCAGCCCGCAGCCGCCTCAGCCTCCCGCCGGCCCTGCACCATTGTATGCCCGCCGGTCATTGTCCGCCCGAAGCGGGCGCGGCGCGCTGGGTGCGGCGGCTGGTGCAGGGAAGGGAAGGGAAGGGAAGGGAAGGGATGCTCCGGGGCTGGGGGCGTTCGGCGGAGCCCGGCTAGGCCTCGGCGCCGCGGGGGAGCCCGAGCGGAGCGAGGCCAGCGCGGCCCTGCAGACGCTCCCTGCGCTCGTTTCCACTCGCGGTGCCTCTGTGCCCGCTCCCACGACGGTACTGGGCAAGGCTTCCTGCCCAGCAGAATGTTCATGATTGCACCTGTACGTGTCTGGGCTGTCAGGGCTGGCGTGTCTATGTGTGAGAAGGCATTCTGTCTTGCAAGCACAGACCCCGCAGAGTGCATCTCTTTGTATATTCAACGCATGCTTTTTTCACAGTCACTGATGGAGGAAACCTGCCTCTTGGACTGGTGTGCAATTTATGCTTAAATTACTGGATTGCCATTCCTCAGTTTCATTTTGGCCACTTACAACAGATCTAGATCCTACATTTGAGTTACCTTATGACACTGAATACTCATTTGTAGCCTGTTTCTGTTTTTTGCTGAGAATGCAAATATTTAAAAGATGCTGCTCATACCTGACAGGTTGGGAACAGAAACATATTTTAAAAATTTATTTTGACCTCTTGTAAGAAAAAAAAACAACCCAGAGGTGCATTTTTAAAAAACATTTGCATTCTGATGCTGCCCTGTGCCTCACCTGTAAAGTGACATGTTGAACTTCTATTCTCAACATCTCTGGTTTGCTGGGTCAGATTCTGCCGTGGTGCAGGTATCATGCTTGATCTAAGCATCAAGGTAGCCTATCAGGAGAATCTTTTATTCCTTTTCAGGCAATAATGTCAGGTTTATTGCTTCTGCTCTGACTCAGGTTTTGATTCTATTGATCTGGCCTACTGCTCTGCATAGGAATTTCAAACCCAGGGCTGCTGTACTGTAAATGGTACTCAACCTGGCTCAGACAGAACACCTGATTTTAAAAGGTTTTCTAGGAGTGGGTATCATTTTGGCAAAATCTGGGAGTGGTGAGACAGTCATTGTTGAAGAGGGCACAAGACACAAGTGTAGGAAAGACATTCTGTGCTGTTCTTGTGAGCTAGCCAAGGCCTCCTGAAGATAAGGGGAAGCCCCACATCTCTCCTGAGGAAGACACCAAGGTTGTCACCATGGAGACATGATGAAGGAGAGAAGGTTAAGAGACACGGACTCTGGCTGGCTCACAAAGTGACATGGCTCCCTGATCACCTACTGGGAACTTTGTTTCTCTCTTATAACCAATGGGCGGTGAATGTGTGTGTTGGACCAATGTAAATATCTTGAAAAAGTATAAAAATAACGTTGCTGTAATAAATATCTCTCTTGCACCCTTCTGATGGAGTTGTGGTGCTTTGCGCTGTGTCGTGCTCTATAACGACACACAAGTACTCTATCAGTAGTTCTGTGTCAATCAAAAGATGCCATGGGCACCTTGATGCAAGGACATCAAACTATTGAGAGTGGATCCAGAGCAGGCATGGGGAAAGATCCTGAGGACAAGGCTTAGGAGGAGCAGCTGATGACATTTGCTTTGTTCAGCTTGGAGAAGAGAAGGCTGAGGGGTGACCTCATCACAGTCTACAGCTTCCTCAAGGGGGTCAGCAGATGGGGAGGTGCTGATCACCTTTCTCTGGTGACCACAGGTAGGACACAAGGAAATGGAATGAAGCTGAATCAGGGGAGGTTCAGACTACACAGCAGGAAAATCTGCTTCATTGGGAGGGTGGCTGGGTACTGGAACAGACTTTCCAGGGAAGTAGTCAGGGCACTAAACCTGTCAAGAGTTCAAAGACTATCTGAATGATGCTCTTAGTCATGTAGTTCAGTATTAAGTGGTCCTGTGAGAAGCAGGGATTTGGACTCAGTGGTTCTTATGGATACCTTCCAACTTGAGATACTCTGTGATTCTACTTAAGCTGTGTGATTTGAGCCAGTTCCACCCTTGCTTCCACAAGAAGCAAAATCCCAAGAAAAAGCCTCAGGGAGGAAAGGCTGGAAAGTTTTTGCTGGGATTTCCATAGGAGTTACCCAGTGGAAGTGGCTGCCAGGAGCTGTTGATGGATTGCCCCTTTGACTTTGTCTGTTTCCCAGAACTGTGGCAATTTGGTGGTCTGCTGGGATTCCCTGCTTTGTCAGCAGAACTCCCAGCAGAAAGGAGTAGACTGTCAGTGACATACTGCAACCTCTCCGACTTCCTGCTCTCTGACTGACTGTTTTGGTAGTACCTAAGGAAGAGAAATATGGCTCTCACCTTGGAGATTATTTTGAGCCATGTATTTCCAGTGTCCTCTCCAAGCCTAAGTGCAAGCTCTGTGATACTGCTAATGCGTTGACTCAGCCTCCTTTCTGAGAACCTTGCCACTGTCACCTTTCAGTGGCTTTTGATAATCCTTCTGCTTTCAGAAGCCATTCCCAGCTAAATAATTTTCTGTGTAGGAACTTTGGTATCCTGCACATTAAGAATTGAACATAAAGTGGGGCTTATGTACGTATGGTTATGTATGGTTGTGTATGGTTGTATTTTAAGGAGGTGATTGGCTATTTTAATTTGTAAATATATGCTGGGTTCTGGTAGACTTTTTACTTTCAAGACTTCAGTGTAGCTGGAAAGATGCTGCATAAGTTCTCTGTCATTACAAAGCATCTGTGACCTCAGGGTATTCGAGTCAGGAAAATGCTGTGAAATGTAACTGTAGAATGATGCCCAGAATAATTTTCAATTTTGAACCCTATTAATTAATTTAATAGTTGATATTGTGCTTTAGAAAGTTACAAAAATAGTCCTCCAACTGTAACAAAGGTGTGGGGATGGATTCCACTGCTGTAAGGCTGGTATAACTCAGATGTAGCTTGAGCAGTTGAAATCCAAGTAGTTTGTTAATTCTAACCTCTGGGGTTTTCCCCTCTTGTTTTTAACCAAACTGTGTGAGCCTGAAGATGCTTTCACTACTCAGTCATGGTAATTTTTAATAGTGGTAAATATTTTGCTTTCTATTGGCTTTGTGAAGTTGTGAGGCAGCAAAATAGCCCTTGTCATATGCCCGAATTTTGAGTCACTTTCCAGTGATGTTGTATCTTCTACATCCGTCAGATTTCTCTTTAGTCTTTGTGCATGGCAGGGCAATATTTTTACTACAAGACTGCAAACCAAATGCTTTTGTTTTAAAAACCAAATTTTAAAATATTTATGTTAATATCATTTACTTGTTTTTGTAATTACATGTTTGCATTATGTGTTTTGAAATCAATAGCCTCCAAGCAGGTAACATCTTCAAAGTTCCTCTATAAATCTATATTCCTTCAAGGTCGGGTCTTTATCAGATTATAGCAAATTTATCTTCCCATCTTCAGAGATGGATTCTCTGCTACCTTCTCTTTATAGGTCTGTGCATAGCATCTGTACAGTTCTCTGTCATCAGCTCTCAAAATCCAGAATCCATGAGGGTAGAAAAATGTAATTTTGGTAGTACTTCTAGTTTCTGTGTCTTTAAAGTCTGAATTTCTCCTTTAAAATATAAGGACTAGAAATCTTTGCTCCAGGAGGTAGGGCTCTAAGTAGAAAATTCAACAATTCAAATGCTAGAAGAACCATGAGAAAGCTCTATGGTCCGGCCACACTGTATGCTGTCAGGTCAAATGAGTGTAAACACAGCTTCTTTGGAAATGACACAACAGTGTGGATCATAGTCTGCATTTTGGACTCTGAAACATCCAATGAACTTGAAAGGAAATAAAACATGCAGTATTTTCAGGAACATGGGCTTTCAGTTCTTCTCCCTAGAAGTGGTGATGCTGTATGGTTTGCTTGCCATGCATTTGGATCATTGGTGGGTTGCTCATCACTCATCATGTAAACTTTAGGATCTGCGCTTTCTCTAGAAGATCATATTTGGACATTGCATTTCCCTGTGTTGAACAGTGTGCATCAGCCATGGTCCCAAGAGAAGCAAAGTGAACTGATGTATGTGACCATCCACACAATGGCATTACAACAAGAGGCACACGAGTGCAGCACACACTTTAGTACACAGCTGTGCAGTGAAACCTTCTTGGTTAACAGCTTAACAAATACCAACAAATAAGGAATGTAAATGAAGATTAGATAGACTACAGTTCCTTTTCTAACTTTGGACAAAATGTACTCTAATAAATAATAAAGCAGACTGATGTGCTTGAGAAAATTGTTAGGATAGAAGAGCTAGTCTGGTATGGCAGATCTTCTTTTATGTTAAAAATGATAATGCAAAGTATAACAGAATGCCAGATTATTTTATAAAAAATAATCAATTATTTGAATTAATTGAGAGCAGCTGATGCTAAAATGCATATGGGCTCACATTTTCATTTTATGCATTCCTTCCATCTCCATCCAGGAGGTAATATCTTCACCCCATACTCCATTTCTCAAACTATTAGTTTATTTTTTGAAATTGTATATTACAAGACTCCTTAAAGTGCTTAAGAGAAAGACCTGTTAAACCTTACATTGCATGGACTGTAAACAAAGGGCCTAAATAACATGGAAATTAAAACTGAAAAGAAAAAAAAAACAGTTGTTGAAAATTGCATTGAGGTACCAGGTGGTTTAGGGTAACAGTAATGAGTGAGCGTATAAAGTTGTGAGAAATAGTGGAGTCGGGGCTTCTGGATTTTTTTCCCCTGTATGTGCACTGGGTAGCTAATATTCACTAAGCTGGTTTTTTTAATGGGTGCAGAAATACTTTTAATTTTTCATTTCTATAATGTAAGCAAAATACTAAGAACTCTAAATGTTACAAGTGATAGAAATTAATTAGAATCAGTACTGTTTGGCATTTATTTGGGGTAGGCTTGGTGTACAAAAACTATGAAAAGACTTATAATGATGTTAATACATGTTAATAACATACACTTAGATTTTCATGAACATGAATGTGATTTTTATGTTCTGTGATTTGTAGGTAAGTCCTTGGGTTATTTTTCCCCTGTATTTATTTGTACTTAATATTTAAGGTTCTGTAAGATGCTCTATTCCATCTCTGTGCATTGGTGAGGAAGAAAATGAGATGCAGTCAATTTTTGAGAATCTGCTTTATTTAATATAGCCCTTAATAATATCCCCTTTTCATGTCCCCTCTCTGACAGGAAATTGTGATCAGTTACAATAAGTCTTAGGTGAACAAAGAGTATGTGGGGACTGTTGCACTGGAAAAAGATTGGATTATTTACATCTGAAAGAATAATTGTGCTGGTTACTGTTTGGTAGCTTATAACTTAAGGAAAGACTGCGTAATTAATTTGGAAGTGCTTTCAAGAACAAGCCTGTAAGTTTAGTGTGTGTCCAGTACCTGTTTCAGAGGCGCAGTGGAGAGCTGACAAACATCCATGCCTTTGCTGTGGTTGGATCACTGCCCCAGCCACGTCCAGCAAGGCTGCTTGCAGATCCCTTCTGCATTATGTCACGGATTTTTGTGGGTTGCAGCGTGACCTACATGTTGATGTTTCCCTGGAATATGCGGTGGGTGTCTGTGACCAGCATGGTAGCCTATGTTAGGTGAACTCAATGAGGATTTAAGCATTGTCCTTGGAAATTTATTTGAAATTACATACAATAGCTTAATGCTTATTCAAATCTCTCTGAAATTACCATAGGATATTTTTCTGGTTTCAGCCTTAATGAAAAACTGCACATTCTCCTGAATGCCTTATAATTGAAATGTCTTAATTTTTTTTTTGTGCTTTGTCACATCATGTATGAACCAGCATCTCAGCTGTATCTGGTGGGTGGTGTTTCATGCTTACACCTTTTCCAGCTGAGAAATCAGCTCATCACCTGCTTAAATGGGAGGAGAATGCTGCTGCCTGGGTCATCATCATGCAAATGGAAGCTGGTGCTTTCATTTATAAAGCAGCAGAGTTCAGCTAAATATCATCCTGTAAGTTTTCAGGGGTACTTTTTAAATAGTAAAGTTTAAGGATAAATTCTACATTTAACATGAGTTTCACTTTATTCTAGTTGTTTATTTGTCAAGTTCTCTTCTTCCCATTATGAGCAGAGCTACCTAAGTCAGCATGTATGGTACTACATGGTATGTTTTAATTTGGATTTTTTTGTTGGGAAACAGGCAAAGCATGAAGGGTACTTGTTTCTCAGCTGAGCTGTGACACTGGTGGAAAAGATTTCTGTTGTTTCAGGCCGTTCTTAAAGAGTTCACAGCCTATAGGGATGACAAAGGAAACTATCTTTCCTCATATGAGAGAAGGGTAAGATTCACAACAATTTGCAAATGAGAAGAAGCTATTGCTTGTAATGCTTTTATTTTTAGAGGTATTTTGAGTCTAAAAGATGTCTAGAGATGACTAATGTAAAAGATGTGTTTACATTTCTGCTAGAAAGTTAATGTGAATAGATAAACTTCCCTGGTAATGGGAACATCCATATTCTTTTCACAGAAAATGGAAAGAAAAGGCAAGAGGAATACAGGACATGTGAAATTAGAGCAATGTGTACATGAGGTTCTTTAAGGCATTGATGGCAATAGAATGGGAAAAGAAAATACATTTTTTGAAGCTATATTGAACTGCAAGTTGATAAGAAACTGCAAGATAGTAATCTGGTTGGAAGTAAGGTATTAAAAAAAAAGAAAACAGTTCATTGTAGAGATCTGTGTTGTTAAAAGTGAATGTGAGAGGCCAGAGTACAGATTTTTTTTTAAAATCTATTCTGAAACCACTGTCTGCCTTTATTGGCTGTATCAAGAGCTGAGCTAAAAATGGCAAAAACTTCCAAAGTTAACCTTATTCCTTAAGTAGAGAAATTACTTAAATATCTGACACTTTTTAGTAGTGAATATAAGATACCCTCCTCTGGTATCTTTAAGACAAGAGGTGATCCTTCATATAGCCTTAGAAGGAAAAGGAAGGGTTTTCAGGAGAAGGATCTGGGGCATGAACTTTCCCTCTCAGTTGTTTTCTTGTTTATATGCATTTCAATTAAGTAAAATGGGGTTTTGTTGGGTTGTTAAAATCAAATCAAGGAGAGCCTGATACAATTAACTCCATGAATTGCAGTGTTTCTCTTCTAGGTGGTGCATGTTGTCTGTTGGTTGAATGTGATCCACTTGCATAAAATAATGCTCAAAGTACAAAACCACTAAAATGTTTTGTTAGGCCCCCATCGTGCAGTGAGCTGAGCAGGTTGTTAGAGCTTGTCCTTGTTCTGACAATCCTGCCATTCTTAAGTAGAGCCTCCAGTCAGTATGCATTTGCATCTTATGTTGAAAAGTACTGATTCTGAAAAATGTCCACTTGCTTTTGGGATAGGGCAGGATTTTCTTTATCACTGTTAGTGTTCTCCGTGTGCATTGTGTTATGCCAGCTTCTAGGAAAATAACTGTGTGAAAAAGAGACAGATGGTATTTTAGCCACAAAATACTAGAATATTGTTTTAACAAATCTGCTTAGCTTTGCTGCGGGTAACAATAATGCTTCTGTACCCTTTTTACTGTTTCCATGGAGTTACCAGCTTGGATAGGGCTTTTTTGGTTCATGTTTTAGTGCAAGGGCCAATGGTAATTTTAGCATGAGCAGCCTAGCAGCACCAGATTCATCCCATATTCCTTGTGTAGATCCTCATATCCAAGGGATATTGTGAGCTCAGTTCATTTTAATATTCCTGAAAATTATTATGATATTGATTAGAAATCTAACTACAATGCAGTGATTTTTGTGCAGTCAAAATCAGAGGGTGGTTAGGATTTGTCCTGAAGAGCTGTTTGTCAAGTCTGAGCTGAGTTTTTGGGTTGATGTTGACATGCTGAATTACAATATAATACTAAAATAATGTAACTCATGCTTTTAATCACAGTTTTCATTAATTATGTATTTTGTTATGTGTTAAAACATGCAGAGAATGGTATGCAATAATTAGGGGTTGAATTTTATTCTGAAAAAATGCAAAACATACATGAAACCTGGTAAATAAAATCCAAAGCAAAGACTTAATTTAGAATTCATTCAAATCCCATTAGACAAATGAGACAGAATTTGGAGGCACAGGGAGTTGTGTATGGCTGGTGTTCCTGTTGTAGCTAACAGAGTTGGTGCAGTAATGGGAATTAGCTTATGTGGAAATATTATTTCCTTAAAGTATTGCCTAAGACCAGATCAATCAACAAGCATGAATCCAGTCTGGCTACTGGAATTTCCAGAAGGTAAGCACTCTAACTGCTCTTCTAGTTCCGAGGGATTTTCACCATTTTGTGGGAATAGAAAATGCCTCTCTCAGAATTGTTGCAGATTGTTGGCAGAGATGGTCAAGCTCAGAAATGTCATGAGGATTTGCCAAGGATGAAAAAGCTTCTCATCATGCTCTCATCATGCTTGCCACATTCTGAAGTTCTGGTTCTAGAGTGAGGATTGGGATCTAGAGCCAGGGTGCTTGGATCAGCAGTTGTGATTTGGAGCATCCCCCCTCATGTTAGAGTTACCTAACCTGAATTACAGCTCTTTTTCTGATGGAGAGTTGGGTCAGTGGGTTTTCAAATTAGCATGTTAATAGTTTTCTTGGCAAGAGCTGAAATGCTGGCTCTGGGCTCAGAGAAAAAAAAAATTAGATCAGAGTTTTTGCTTGTTCACATAGGTAAATTTTCTTCACAGTGGAGCCACTCTTTGAGCAGAACCAAGTGTCTAAGAGCAAGGTGTTGGGAGGAACACATGTATAAGTTAGAGTTACGATCTGCTCTTGCCCTCAGAAAGCAGAAAATTATAACTGATGTGTGCAAGTTTTTGTTGAGTTAAACAGTCTTTCATGTTTGGAGGTCTCTTCTGTTTTAACATGGGAGATTGTAATTCTATTTATGTTTTGTACCTAAAGCAAATAAAATACAAAAAAGTAATGTGCAACCTGACAATGATGGAGGCCTGGCATCTAGCACTGGAGCACTAATCATTATTGCTGGAAGGTTTCACCACTGCCACTATTACACTGTGCTCTGTCCCGTTCTTTGCAGTCATAATGTTTCAGCACTTTGCCCATCTCCAAACTGATATACCAGACCTCCAAGCATTATTTCAGCTAGCAGCCACAAATGGGAATAGTAATGCTATAAAATTAAAATGAATAAGGGATAATGATGATGTTTGTCCAGAATTTTATTTTTTACTGTTAATAACCAGATGTTAAAACCCCAATTGCTAGACGACAGTGTGATATTGTCATTTCTTGCCTCATTTGTAAATTAGGATCTTAATCCTCCAAAAGTCATAGGCACTCATTTCTCACTCCATGGCGACGATTTCTAGTCTAAACAGGCGTGTTACTCGTTTTCTGCTTCCCCAGAGACCTGGAATGCTGATTGAGGACTTCACTTGCCTTTTCCTCTTATGACAGATGGTAGCAGTGTTGTGGAGAGTCTTTGAGTTTGGCGCAGGATCTTGAAGAGGATCAGGGGTTAGGAAGGGGAAGAGAATGATATTGTTGGTAGATATTTGAGATTAAAGCATCTGGTTTGTGATTACCTCAGACTGCAAGGATTGGAGTAAATAACCTATCCCTTCCAGTCTCGTACTCTCAGTAGCACTAATTTTTATGGTAAATGAACACCTGTCTTCAATGCATGGCTTCCCTTTCTGAGAACAGAAAAGGGCAAGCATGGAATTCCCAAAAGTGTGGCAGGCTGGTGTTCAGAAGCATAATTGTGCTGGGATCTGCCTTGTAGGATTTCAGGCAAAGATTGCAGTGTTTTGGAGATGGGAGTGCTCTGTTGTGTTCTGTAAGCATGTGAGCTGTCCAGATTCAGTGTCCAGACAGATAATAGTATGTCTTATTTCTTACAGGGCTTCCAAAGCAGCTGAGTCCAGGACCTTAAGGAATGTCACGCAGTAGTTGCTGACCTAACTGACACTGAAAGGAACAGAAGAAGATGGCAATCCATATTTGAAATAAACACGTGGACACTCTGATAAAAAACCATGTCAAAAAAAGGACGGAGCAAGGGCGAAAAGCCTGAGGCATTGATTGTTGCCCTACAGGCTGCCAATGAGGACCTCAGGACTAAGCTAACAGACATTCAAATTGAGCTGCATCAGGAGAAATCTAAGGTGAGTGACAGTTCAGTTTTAAATAAAAGTGTCTGCTGAAGAAGACAAATATTGAAAAAATAGTAGCACAGAATTCAACAGAGTCCACACAGCTCTTTGCTAAAAAAGTGGTCTGATTCTTTCCCAACTTACAGCATTTACTATGGATGTCCTATGGCTTCCCTGGAAAAGACTCCATTTTACTGAGCTACAAGTTGGAGAAACCTCTGTCCCTCAAATGGAGCAGTATGTGAAAGTTGTAGGAATTTTGCTTTTTCTGAGCCTTCCAATTTTCTGGTGAATTTGACTGCTGCATTAAAAAGCTTTTAGACAAATGCACACATATATATGGAGTCTTATTTCTGAAGGAAATATTAAAAGCACATGTAGCATCATTGTGTGAGGCAGGACACCTGGAGAAGAGAGGGTTTTTTGTTTGAGTAAAGACAGTATAATCTACATGAATACCTCAGGAGCTGGCCTATATTTTGTTTTAGGAATATGGAGGATTGTCTAGGGTCTCAGTGGGGTTTTATCTCAGTTTGACATGGATGTGTCTGGGTGGGTTTGTTTTGATAATGTTACGTTGGCAGCAGATGACTTTCATTTTATCTCAATGTAGGTTGCTAAGCTTGAAAGAGAAAAGACTCAAGAAACGAAACGTATCCGTGAAGTGGAGCAACGCAAGCAGACTGTGCAGATCACAGAGCTGAAAGCCAAACTCCATGAGGAGAAAATGAAGGAGCTGCAGGCTGTGAGGGAGAACCTTATCAAACAGCATGAGCAGGAGATGACGAGAATGGTGAAAGTCCGAGACAGTGAAATCCAGCGCCTGAAGTCGGCGCTGTGCGCGCTGCGGGATGGGAGCAGCGATAAAGTACGGACAGCGCTGACTATCGAGGCTCGTGAAGAGGCCAGGAAACAGTTTGACTCTGAGCGCCTTAAGCTTCTGCAGGAAATTACTGAACTGAAGTCTGCCAAAAAGCAAGTAGATGAGGCCCTTAACAATATGATCCAGGCTGACAAGATCAAGGCAGGCGATCTTCGGAGTGAGCATCAGTCCCACCAAGAGGCCATTTCCAAGATCAAATGGGAGAGTGAAAGGGATATTCGACGCCTGGTCAGTAATCAAAACAGTTCATGTGTTCTCTTAGGCTGCACTGAGTTTGCCTTTTTTGTCTCTTAGCTTTTTCTGCGTAACAGATCTCTTGCAATGCAACTCACTTTGAAAAAGTATTACAGATTTCATACTGTCATTTGTCAGGAATAAATGGATCACAGTGAGTCAGCTATAACACTGTTATGGCAGTTAACAGCTTAAATTAGGAGAGTGATTGGTCTAATCCATAAGGATCTGGCTCTCTGATTTGTTAATACATGCAAGGTGCAAAGAGTTAGATAAAGAGCATTTGCATCTGCACTTGCAGTTTTTCAGTTTCTCCAGCCTGTGTTATGGTATCCTAAACACAAAAAACCATGGCAGAGAGGAGATATCTTTTGGGTTGGCCTTAGTGTAGCCTTCAGTAATTTCTGTGGAAAATGAACAAAAAGAGGCTCACACCAGCAAAGGTGCATTGTTTCCCTGTGTTGTGGTTTAGAAACTTCCCAATTTGTGCTCCCACTTAGACTTTCCAAACCATATTGACACTTGCTCACTCCCCATTCCCTGCAGTGGGGTGGAGAGGAGAATTGGAGGCACAAAAGGTAAAGATGAGATAATGAATTGAAGTAAGACCATTTGACTGGAAACAGCAATGAGATATATACATGAGAGAGGAGAGTGACTTGGGTGCAAAATGCTCACTGTGGAGCCTGTGACCTGACCACAGCCATGCTACCCTCATCCAGAAGGGAGCCCTTCCGCCATCCCCAGAAAATGACATGAGATGATACAGAATAACCTCTGGCTATTGCAAAAATTAGCCTTGTCCTGGCCAGAACCAGGACACACTGTCATGTGGAGAGGTGGACCTGCTTGTAATGGTAGAAAGTTGAGCTTGAAAATTGGAATTCAAGAATTTACAATTTAAGTAAAATAAATGGGAATTTAAACTGTCAAGAATGATTACCCCCCACCCCCTTCAATTCACAGTCTGCATCCTAGAGGTGTATTCTTGTGTTGCCAAAATGCTTAATGAATGTGCTTCTGTGCCAAATTATGGGTATGGCTCAGACTGTGTTGTTTTACAGGCCTGGTGCAGTATGGTAGAGCAGATTTGAGGGGTGATCACTGCTCTTAAGTAAATCATACAATACAAATTGGAGAAATGCTGTTGCCTTCACACGGTAATATTGTTCTGGTGTTTCTTTCATTCAGATGGATGAGATCAAGGCTAAAGACAGGATCATATTTTCATTGGAGAAAGAACTGGAAACACAGACGGGCTATGTGCAGAAGCTGCAGCTGCAAAAGGAAGCTCTGGATGAACAGCTCTTTTTGGTGAAGGAGGCAGAGTGTAACATGAGCAGTCCCAAGAGAGAGATCCCAGGAAGGGCTGGGGATGGTTCGGAGCACTGCAGCAGCCCTGTATGCAGGTTTTACTGGTCCCTGAAAAACAGTAGTGTGGATGTGTGTTTCTTTCTGACATACCTTCTCAGGCCCTAGGAAAACATTCCCAGTCATTCACTACAGACAAGTTAATGTCCATAGAGTCTTCAGAGGGCATGCTAATTGGACAAAACTTTGTACTGCTGGTTTTCATCAGTTGCTCTAGTCACAAATATAACACATCCTAAACAATCAGTGCCCCTTTGAAAGAATCGTCGATGAACCTAACTACCTAGATAACACGCATCCTCAAAACCAGATAGAATTACAAGGATGAGCAGGGAGGGGCAAGGAAAATGCTGGCCATGGAGAATCTGTGAGACCCTTAGGAGATCCTCCTCTTTGTCTGTTTCCCACAGACAGCCCTTGGGTGTCATTCACAAAGCACACAAGTCACCCATTGTGTGACTAAACAGAAGATGTTTACGCAACCAATGCATATTTAAAAGCATAATTTCATATATACAAAAGAGAAATAAGAAAGTAAATGTAATTGATACAGAAAGGGTTGTACTGGCTTTTTCATCTGAGATTGTGGCTCAGCAAATAGAAGCAATCTATAGGAAAAGGGAAGAAAAATTAGAATCTTTTAGCTTTTTTATCTCTGTCATAAAAATTTATGATCTGTTTGGTTGTTTTCTCTTAATTTTTTTTAATGGCTTAAAATTTTCAATTAAAGTATCCCCAAACCAGATACTTCCTCCTAAATATATATATATATATATTTGCCAACATATTCAGTACTGTGAAAGTCCCTAAAGATAATTTGTTGATGATGACTGCTTAGGTTGACAGGTTTTTTTAAGGATTCTTTTCCCAAGCATGTATTTTGAAGAGAATCAGTAACTGTGTGACATTGTTGCTCATGCCCAGGACTTGCGCAGGAACCAGAAGAGGATAGCAGAGCTGAATGCCACCATACGGAAGCTGGAAGACCGGAACACCTTGCTTGTTGATGAACGAAATGAGCTGGTATGTGAGCTTTTGCACTGGCAGACAGAGGAGGTTGAGAGCCATGGGGAAAGGCAAAGAGGATAAAGCTGGTGATGAACATGCCTTGTCCATCCATCAGGCCCATCACTCAGGAGGCTGAGGAGGACTATCCTAGAATAAAACAGTAATTTCATTGAAATTATGTGAGTACAAAATCACAGCAGAGGTTGAAGCAGCTAGGCTTGTAGGATTCTGTGTGAATGCTTCTTTTCCCTCCTTTTGAGCACACAGCATGTGCTTGGTGACTTACCTTGTGCACTGTGAGACTCACCTTGTAAATGAAGTGATGTCTGTTAGGTCTGTAGTCCAGTATTTGACCAGGTTGAAAATAGTGAAGTACTGAGTCTAGGAAGAATTGACAACTTTGAATTGATCCTTTTATCTGATTGTCTACTCTGTGGTGATACCTGTGTGTTGAATTAGGACCCTGGCTATTTAACCTGTTTATATTCCTGCTTCTCTGCTTAAGGATGAGGGTGATAAATTGAACTCTTGATGGGTTTTTTTATTCCTGAGCTAGAAATCTTAATGCACTCCTTTCATATCAGTTTAGCCAGCTTCAATGTTCTTTATGTCATATTTGCAAAATAGCTGTCAAGATTGCAAATGACAAGTATATTCATGTTTCTCTCATGACAATTATTAATTGCTATTATCAATTCAGTTGAAGCGTGTCCGAGAAGCTGAGAAACAATGTAAACCTCTTCTGGAAAAGAACAAGTGCCTCACAAAGAGAAATGATGAACTTCTGCAGTCTTTGCAGCGCATGGAAGATAAACTCAAAGCAGTCACTAAAGAAAATATAGAAATGGTTGGTACTGAAGAGCAAAATGAGTATTACTGGAGGATCTATGTGTTGGTGGCCACATCTGCATTGTGCGTGATGTATATGAATAGAGAATATGCATTGTATATAATGTGTAATACTATTGCTAAGATACAGCCACGTTTTGGTCTGTATTATTATAGACTTACATACCATAACATTGTGTATTATGCATACATGGGCAATATATTTACATGAATGCATAATCACAGTCTTTAATTATATTTTCAAACTTAGAATATTGAGTGTCAATCAAAAAAAAACAAAAGAGGAAAATGTTGTATCATTGAGGCATGTCCTCCTGTGCTATTTTTTATCTGGAGCTCAAAAAGGAAGAGTGTTAAGAGAAGCACTGTTAAGAATGATGTTTTGAGCCAGAATGATGTTCTTGCATCATGTACGCGTTCCTTTTAGAGCTGATGATGACAAAGTAAACTTCTGGTATTGCACTAAGCACATGGAATCTTTCCATAAAACATATGCGTGGTAGGTGGATACGGGAAAGGGAGAATGGTGGTGGTTAAATTTGGTTACGGCTATACATTTCCCATGTCAGGGCCGTATGAAGTGGGGTCAAAACAGTTATGTCTGTATATCCTTCAGATGGGATTGCCTTGATTATCAGTCTGCTTCCAGGCCCTATGTTCCTACACAAGCACTGATGTGGCTTTGGCATTAATGAAAAAGGAGGGTTGCCAGATGTAAGCTGGCAGACTGAGATGACTTCCCTTGCTAAAGGTGTTCATGGACCTTGCCCTGACCTGTAGTAGCCACTGTCCTGAGCAGGCTAAGTGCCCTGCAGTGGGAGCAGCTTTCCTGCTGATTAGGCAGAGGTGATCAGATTCACTTTCCTGTCCCACACAAAACAGACTTTAGTGTTACACAATCCACTTAAGGGCTCTGCAATTTAGAAGACAGATAAACTTATTGCAGGTGTCATGGGTCAGAATTATTCTTCCTCAGCTGTAGCAGTGCAGATCACAGTCCCTTGGAGTCTCCCACAGCAAAGAGAAAGGACTCGGGAATCTGCATCCATTAGGCATCACTGGGCAGTACCACTGGTGCATATCTGTGGACACAGTGTACATGTGCTCAGTTAGCTCCCTGACATCTGCTCTTTGCACTGTGGATGCCCAAATCATGAAAGCTGTCAGTGGCTAGAGCAATTCTCACAGGTTTTAGCGATCTCCTTTCCCACATATGCTCAGGAGCAGGCAGGATATTGACCTGTGGTTAAAATAGATCTGTTATCACAGTTTTTGCCTTTCCTCCTGGTGTGACTGGATGCATGTCTTTGACATGAGTAAAGCAGGTCCATTGCCTCACTGTGTATGGTCCTACACTGAATATCAGTAAGGACATGAGGTCGTGAGAGTAGATGCTATATGCCTACCCACTGGACAGGTTCAACTCTATTTGCCACATGTGGTGGAATCTTGATGTGTGGCCAAGGAAGAGCTATGGTATGTGACCTTTAAGAGCTGTAGAGGCTGTATTGCCACGTGGTAACTAAATAGATAAAGCTTTATTGTTCTGGTTGAAGAACTCAGCCATGCTGTGCTATTTTATTGTTAAGAAGTGCTGATGGATATGAATAAAAAAATGGTGTAGCTGAGGCATTTTTAAAGGTCTGTGTAGTTGAAGTGAATGAAAGGTGATGTTTAGTTTTTAACTGAAATGTGATCTTTTAATTGCTGGATCTTATTTTATCTCTTTTATCTTTTCTTCTTACCACAGAGAGAAAAAATAACATCACATCCTCCTCTAAAGAAATTAAGATCTCTCAATGACCTGGATCAGGCTAATGAGGAACAAGAAACTGAATTTTTAAAGCTTCAGGTCATAGAACAGCAGAACATAATTGATGAGTTAACAAGGGTATGTCCAGAGCACAAGGAAATTAGGAATGATTGCTGTGTACAGTTTACCACTGATAGTATTTCTTCTTATAACTGGAGGTCTGAGCATTAATACCTTACCTGCTTTTAACATCTGGAGATGTTAAGCTGTAGGTGTGCATGTGTGCAGTTTACTGAATTTGTAGTGGAGCATCAGCCTCTACAACTCAAACCATAACACTGTGAATTGAGCTCCAGAAAGGAATGCAGACTAAGAGCTGTGGAGCTTGGGGAGGTACCTACGTGTTCTCAAGGCAGGGCTGTGCCGAGGTGTTTTACCATTATAACTAAGTCATGCTTGAAAAGTTCCCTTAACAAGAGGCTGGCTCACAGTGCCATATCATGTGCTGGAAAAGCTTGTACAGCTAGACAGTGGGTTTCCAGTTCTTCTGTCATTTAATGCTAACAGTTCCTTTGTCAGTGAACTTTGCATTATGATACTGAGGAGAAGGAGAAGGACTCCAAAGCAGGCTGTTGTCTCTTCAGAGATATCATTGCTAGGAATGGTGAGATCGACACTCCCATCATTTAATGACTTTGAGACAGGGGCAGCATGTCCTCATCAGGGAAGGCAGACAGCCCCTTATACAGTGCCCAAACCCATGCACCAGGCACCAGTGATTTTAGAGGGCAATCCATCAGCTCCTGTTTGACAGATGCACAAAGGCTTTTTTCAGGTGGTTTTCAGGTGACACACATACAGATTTGGATATGAATCCTCCCTTCTACCTGGAATCAGATTCCTGTTTGAACATATGAAGAGAGTCACTGGAACTTCTATTATTTATTTCCTCCATATATTTGGCCATCTGTCAGCTTTAAAGAAGAGAAGAGAGAGTAACTTTTTAATCTTACTTTCTAGGATAGGGAGAAACTCATTCGTCGGAGAAAGCATAAAAGGAGCTCAAAACCAATCAAGGTGAGATGAAAAATTGTTTCTTATTTACAGTGTTCAAGCAGCCTGTGTAGGAAAACACACTAGCAATCTGATTAAACAGAGCTTTGTGGATTATAACAATCTGCTTTAGTGATCAGGTTTATAAATTCCTTAGTTACTTTGGGAGAGCTTTTAAAATCCACTTTGAAATTCTGTTAAGGGTGTGCAGCTATTTTATTTTCAGCAAAATGGGGCTCCTGCCCCATCTGTCATCCTTCCCATTCCTGCCTCCCCCCCCTACCCAGTAGTAATAATGGTTCTTCCATTTGGTTTCTATAAGTATTGGTCTCAGGGTCTGTTATGCTGAGAGGTATTAACATTATGAGAGACCTTCCCATTTTTTTCCTGCGATCTATTTTTCCCAGCACATATGGGCTAAAGCCAAGTCCTTGTGCATCTCTATTCTTGAGGTGGAAATTTCTGCCTGAGATACTGTGTCATTCTCTCCTATTCAGTTCCACATGCCTTTGACTAACCTTTGTATCACCCTGAATTGGGTTAAGTCCAAAGCTGGTATAATTCACAACAATTTTAGAGCTGAGTAGTCAGGAGTGGTTTGCACAGCTCCTTTATCAGCTAGATGTGAAGCATGACTTTGCAGCATTCATGTCCCACCTCCAAAAAGTGGAAATATGGGTTACTTGGTTGCACTCAGTCCTCCAAGGACATCCCTTAGTGTGTCAGCCATGTTCTGTGAAAGTCACACAGCCCTGTTTACGCACTGGGAATTTCAGACCAGTAAATCCTAGCTGTGTCATCATATTGTTTCTGTGTGGGTTGTGAAGTGGTGTACAGCAGACACAGCAAGGACCAAATAGTATTTTCATCAGTAAATTTTATTTCTAAACCAGAGATTATAACATTGGAGAATATGGCAATTGTTTTCACTTGACAACACAATGAGCAAAAATTATAATATATGCAAAAGCTAATTGACATCTTCAGTACATGTTTTTTGTGTGATTCAGACTCCAGGTTTAGAAGGTTTTAGCTTGTCAGAAAAGTGAAAAATGTTGCTAAGAAGTGCATCTTAATTGCTCATTGATCAGTTTGTCTTCAGAATTATCCATACGCTGAGTATTTAAATGCTCAAATTGGTACCTTGAAACCAAGCCTGCAGGGTCAAGCATCTGTGTCTTCACAGAACACATTTCACAGTTTTCATCTGATTTAATTCAGCTACAAAATTGGCAATAGGGAGGTGTCAGACATACAGCCAAACTGTGGAGCATGAGCAATTGTTTATAATGGGTGCCAGTTACTGTAGTCCTGGAAAGATGCAATAAAAGTTCCTTCACGTTAGTTTTGTATTAGCATAGTTTCCACTCATTTGATCCGACAGCAATATCGGCAAGAGAAGCACCTGGAGATTAAAAATATCAGCAGTGTCTGTGAGAGAAGGAGGGATGCCTATTCTATACATTTCTAACTCCTTATGGTGTAACCTTTGCACACACTTACCATGTTGATGTCTTCTGAAGAGCTTCTTGGTTAGCAGACAATTCTCCTGCCTTCCTGCAAGGGCAGAGACTTTTCCTCTAGCATGTTGCTGCTTACATTATGTTTTCCACTTAGACTGAATAAAATTAGACCATCAGAAAAATTAGACCCTCAGAATTAGACCAAATTAGACCCTCAGAAAAATTATTCGGCAAACTTATTCTCCATCAGCACAAGACCTGATCTTCAGTGGGTTTCCTTTGAGTTTGTGTGAGGATGGTAATTGCAGGGGTAGCCTACTGTTCACTTTTCACACCTCATCTTTGAACTAGCAACTGCCCCCTCTGCTGCTCTCTAGAACACATGCTATGAGTTTACATTAAGGTTCAGAAATCATGCTTTTCCTTCTTTAGAGGCATGTGGTGGATACAGTTTTTGGGTATGATGATGATTCTGTGGACTCTGAAACATCCTCTGTGGCCTCATATAGAACAGACAGGACACCAGCAACCCCAGATGATGATCTGGATGAGGTAAGATCTGACTCTTTCCACAGACAAGTTACAGGTTTTTAAGGGACAGCTTTGAAAATAAGTGGTCAGGCTCTCAAGAACACTTAGGTTTTTATAGTGCATACTGAGTGATAAATACTTTTTAAGTTTGTCTTTAATTTTGGCTAGTCATATACTAAAATGCTGAGAGTTTCTTCCACAATATAGTTTGTAGAGTCTATAGGTATGACTGCCCTGCAATTTGAGGTGGTTTTTTTTTTCCTCTCCTCTTTCAAGGAAATCTCTCACATTTCTTGTAGCTTAAAGACATATCAGCGAGTCATAGTGAATGGGATGACATCATACTGGTGACCTGTCACTAGTGGGGTTTTGCAGGGCTCCATCTTAAGCCCTGTGCTCTCCAATTTCATCATAAATTACTTGGACTTAAATTACATGGGACTGGAAGGGATACTGAGCAAGTTCTGAGATGATACAAAATAGGGAGGAGCTGTTGATTCCATCAAAGGCAGGGAGGTCCTGCAGAGAGACTTCGATGAATCAAGAGGGCTGGGCCATCACCAACCAGGTGAAGCTCAGCAAGGGAAGGTGCCAGATTCTGCACCTGGGATGGGGCAACCCTGGATCTACAGATGGACTGGGGAATGAGAGGCTGGAAAGCAGTGCCTGGAAAGGGACCCAGGGATTGACAGAAAAGTTGGATATGAGTCAGTGGTGCCCTGGCAGCCAAGGGGGCCACCCATGTCCTGGGGGTTATCAGGCCCAGCTTGTCAGCCAGTCAAGGGAGGGGATTGTCCTGTTGTTCTGCTCTGCTCTGTGGTGGTCTCACCTTGAATATTGTGTGCAGTTTTGGGTGCCACAATATAAAAAAAATATTAAATTGCTAGAGAGTGCTCAAAGGAGAGCAACAAAGATGGTGAAGGGCTTTGGGGGGAAGCTGTATGAGGAGCAACTGAGGTCACTTGGTCTATTCAGCCTGGAGAAGAGACTAAGGGGAGACCTCATTGCAGTCTACAACTTCCTCATGAGGGGAGGAGGAGGGACAGACACCGATGTCTTTTCTGTGGTGACCAATGACAGGGCCTGAGGGAATGGCCTGAAGTAGTGTCAGAGGAGGTTTAGGTTGGATATTAGGAAAAGGTCCTTCACCCAAAGTGTGGCTGGGCATTGGAATGGTCTCCCCAGGGAAGTGGTCACAGCACCAAGCTTGACAGAGTTCAAGAAGTGTTTAGACAACAGTCTCAGTGACTCTTGGGGATGGTGCTTTGCAAGGCCAGGGGTTGGACTCAATGATCCTTGTAGGTCCCTTCAAACTCAGCTGATACTGTGTTATAAATGCTGTATAATCTCCCCATTTTTAAAATTTCAGATCACAGCAAGCTCACTGCAATCCAAAACACTATTCGAATCAAAAGCTGTAAAGCAGCTACTGTGCTTAACAAATCACTTTTGCATTCTTTGCTTTGACAGTGCTTTGCTTTCCATGGCTTAGACATGTCCCTTCTTATTCTTCAGGGTTTAGCAGCAGAAGAGTCAGAGCTGCGGTTTCGTCAGCTGACAAAGGAGTACCAGGCCCTGCAGAGAGCGTATGCACTGCTGCAGGAACAGACAGGAGGGGTCATAGATGCTGAAAGAGAAGCCAGGGTCAGTATTTGTTTGAGAATAACATGTCATTGCTGTCAGAACAAGAAACCCCTCAAAGGGATATACAATGGAATGGTGCTACATACAGGATCCATAACACTGAGAAATGTCTGTTCACTCATTTACTGAGTACATTTTGAAAGAGAGTGACCATTAAGAATGGACACAATCACTCAGTTTACAGAAAGCTGTCCTCCACCTGAACCTGAAAACACTGCAGTCAGGCAGGCATTCCAAAGCAGACAACTCTGCAGCCTGACACAGAATCACAAGGGTTTTCTCATCATTTGTCTAGGTGTGATGGGGGTTGGGTTTTAAAGGCAAATGAAGGCCTGTGGGTTTTCACAAAGGCAGGCATTGCACCAACTTTAGGAACATCTGAATGTTTCTAATAGATAAATGCAAATTACATTTAAATTTTAATGCGATGCAGGCTACAGTAAACCTTCCAAGGCTAAAAATGTTGTTCCTCTAATAAAGTTATAGAGTCATTCAGGCTGGAAGGAACCTCAGGCAGTCTCCAGCCCAGATTCTTGCTCAAAGCAGTTAGCTGAGAGATCATATCACTTTGTTTAGTATTTGGTTGAGTCAGCTCTTGAAGAACCCCCTGGCAGTTAAATTTGCGTCTTCCCACTACCTGTTGTCACTCTAATCTGCTAAGCACTTTTTTTGTAATTTATGGATTGCCCCTTATGAGGTTCTTGGAGCAGAGCACCCCAAATACCTGAGCTTGTGTTTTGCTGCTCCGATGCAATCCATGGTGGAACAGGCTTGGGTGGGGAGTTCACCGCTCTGTTCTCTTGTGTCATCTGTGTGCCAGTCTAAGGGGTGGCACAAAACATCACCAAGTCAGAATCTTTCTAATGGTTGCTCACTCAGTGGAACTGACAGTGTGAACCTAGGCTGTGCTGGTTCTGGTTTCCTTTTAATACCAGTCATATTGCTGGTTTTGTTACTCTTTAATGTGGTGCTTGATTTCAACAGGCTCAGGAGCAACTTCAAGCTGAAGTCCAGAGGTATAAAGCCAAAATAGAAGATCTGGAAAAAACTTTGGCTCAGAAAGGGCAGGTAAGTAATTCTTGTGTGTTTTTTCCCCTATTTTGTATCTTACCCGCTCTGCTTACAAAATACCAAGCACAATTTCAGTATAAACTTCCATGAGGTGTAATGTCGCCAGTCAGTAAATAGGCAGATCTGGCAAGTTCAGAAGCCTTGCTACGCCTTGGTAAACTTAAAATGTTTTGTAAACTTAAAATGTTCTGTAAAAGACAGCTTGTTCCTGAATATTGTGACTCCAATTTTCAATAAATGTGCACAGCCGTATGGAATTTGATTATTCTGTAATAGTCCTGCTTCATCCAACAGGACTCACACTGGGTGGAAGACAAGCAGCTTTTTATTAAGAGGAACCAAGAGCTTTTAGACAAGGTATGTTCCAGAGGTTTGCATGTTCACTCTGAAGGGTTATCTGCATCCTGTGAGACATCTTAAGGGTTTAGATTTTGCACAGCCTGTGCTACCTCAACTACTACTCACCAAATACTTCATGGTTCTTGTAACAGTCACACAGGTAATGATTTTACATATTTTTGTTAGATAGAGAAAACGGAAGCAGAAAACAACCGTCTGCAACAGGAGCTGCAGGATGCACGAGACCAGAACGAGCTGCTGGAGTTCCGCAACCTTGAGCTGGAGGTGATGGATGAGCTTCTTACAGTAGAGCTGGTAGAAAATTACATGACTGCACTTGCTCTGGACACCAGCTTTAATCAAGGATTTACACAAGTTTTGTAACAATAAAACAGAGTAACAAATCAGGCCTAGCATTTTTAATTGTGAAGTATGTCAGCTCTAATATCCTGGAAATAGTAAGCACCATACCCAGCTGGTTCACTTTAGCCTGAGCCAGGTGCCCAGTGTGCACAGGTAAGCTTAATTGATTAGCATGAGTGTGCCTCTTAGCTGCCACACCTGTGAGCATGATTTTTCTAATACTTGGAGATGCCTGTCTGCCCGTGTGTGAGTGCTGTTCCTTTTGCGGGCACTGGACACATTCTCTGTTAAGCAGCTCTTCCATGACCTGAAGTGGGTGCAATCAGTCTCTCAGGTGACACTGGACATTGCTGCAGGAGCTTCAGAAGCCTCTGCAGGACCTCAGGCTCCCTCTTCCCAGAGAGACTCTTCTTTGGAGTGCCAGCCAACCAAAACTTCACCTGCTCTCTTTCCCAGTATAAGATGGTTTATTTTTTATTTTTTATTTTCAGCTGCTGTCCAAGGGCAAATACATTTGCCACACAGAGCCCTTCCTGGTTCTCATAACTTAATGCTGTGTCAGACTTGCCCCTTATTCATAGAACTGTCCTAGCGTTTTACCTGACAGCTGTGTTTCCATATGGCAGGGAGCTGAACTGATCAAATGAATTACATGTTCATAAACCAAAAATGTGTGTGAAAGTGAAGTCTAATCTTTACTTCCGTGCTTGCCTGAATACCTGAAAGGAATGAGAAATAGTATCTTCAATTTTTTTTCTTGTCTTTGGTCCTTTAAAACTGGTCAAATATTTGTAAATTTTAAGCAGTAAAGGTCTATCAATAGCTAAGTTGATCAGTTTTTTTTGAGCACATGGTTTTCCATAGATGTTAGAATGTACAGCATACCAGGATGAGGAAAATGTGTAATCTGAGTCTCCCAATATCTGAAGTCAAACACCTGTTTCTAAAGGGAGTATTTACAACCATGTAGAGTTGTTCAACACTTTATGAAGCAAATCACTTGAATCTTAGCTAGGTGACAGCCCTTCCACAGCCAGTTTGCAAATTGACATAATTTATGAAATAATCTCCTGTTAAACAGTTACCTTGGATTTAGGATCCTGTCCCACTTGGCTCACTTTTTCAGAATAGGTCTACGTGATTCTTTCCTTGGCTTGTAGAATGAAGAGCTTGGCTTTGCAAGCCAAGCATGATATAAACAGCAGCTATTGCATTCTCTATGTGCATCTCCTTCATTCTAATAGATTCTCTAGCATCTTTTCAATTAATTTGCAGGAAAGAGAGAGACGGTCCCCACCATTTAATCTCCAGATTCACCCATTCTCAGACGGTGTGAGTGCTCTACAGATCTACTGCATGAAGGAAGGGGTTAAGGTAGGTCATTTGTATAAAGCGGTGCTTCTCCCTAAGGAGAAGTGGGAGGAGTGGTGGTTGCTGCCTATATAATCCATTACAAATAATTCCACTAGACTTTAGGTATTTAAACTCGATCTAATGTAAGAGTGTGGTGACAGACACAGTTCAGTTAGACTCAAAATACTCTCCATAATGATAAAATCTGGTTCAAAGGCAACTGAAATCAATGTGTGATGAATTTCCATAGGATAAAACAAAATGTCTGACTTCCATGTTGTTCATAGGATAGATGGATATTGCATCCATGATAAAAGGTGGATGCCATGCCTTTACCGTACTCTCTCTTTGCAGGATGTCAGCATCCCAGACCTTATAAAGCAGTTAGACATCCTAGGTGATAATGGGGTAAGTTGAAATGGGAGATATTTTGTCTTTACAAGCTGCATTTTGTACAGTGCAGTAAGTGTTATGTATAGTTATGACTGTTTTCAAAGACACTTGTTAAATTATGCACCTGTTCCGTATGGTTTAGCAGACTGGGAAGAATGTTCAAAGACCACCAGTATTTGGGACTGGGCCCGACTGCACCCTATTCACTTAGGAAAACACTTGAAGGAGTTTGGCAGTCTGAGTAAACCACTCTTTATCAGGACTAGGATTCTTTCTTACAGTTTCATAAATAGGCAAGAATTATCAAATTCCCTGTTGCTTTCTAAGAGGGCATAGCTGCCCAAGTAAAAGAGATGCTGTACCTCTGGCCAACATTAGATACGTCTTAAAGTTTATAAGAAATAAAAACAAAGGATCATTATTGTCTACTTGTGCTGATGTAGATCAGCACTATTTTTACAAAAGCTTTAATGGAAATTCAGCTTTGTAAAACTAGCATGAAGACAAACAAATGGGTCTAATTTTAGTTAACATTTCTCTTAAGGTGTAATGGAATGAATGATACAATTAATCCATATCATGTAGAAAGGCCGAACTAGTGGTCTTCTTAATATGTGAACAGACTCTGAATACTTCAATGGAAACCGAATACTCAGTACTACAGGTATCCTCTGAAAACTGTGGACCTGGTTTGTAGGCTGGATTGTCTTTGTTCATGAAGGAAACTGCTGCCAATTTTCCTCTTTCCTGTCTTTCTCTTCACAGAATTTAAGGAATGAAGAACAAGTGGCCATAATTCAGGCTTCCACGGTATTGTCCTTGGCAGAAAAGGTAAATTGCATGGTTGCTTTTCTCACATGTTATCTAAAGCCTCATCTAACACAATTTCTGCCCTGTAGTTGTCATCAATATCATTAAACTTTCTACTGTTGGGAGTATTCCCCAAATAAAATAAACTGTGCCAGCACAGTCCCAGACACCTTGCTGAAGCAGCAAAAATAACAAACTGAGCTGACTCAAGCTGTGCAGTAGAAAAAACTACAAATACAAAAATAATATGAAATAAAACTCACAATTGAAAAATGAATGAGAAATCATCAGAAATTTAAGCTGTAATTAGATAAAGTTTGGGATTTTTTAGATAAAGTTTGAGATTTCTGTAGCTTCCAAAAGCATCTGTATGCCAAGATTTCAGTGAAAGTATGTGTTTACATTTCTTGTTTCAAAGATTACGAAGAAAGTGGGGGGTGGTTAAAATTGCTTTCTAAGGGTCAAATGCAGCACACAGATTTCAACATGACAGCTTCCAAGGACTCTGCACAACAATGCCTCCACTTCAAACAAAACTGCCATAAAGCCAACTAAGCTATTTTTGAGATGATATAGCCCCATTGTGGGCCTTTATGCATGGGATGGAATGGGCTCCTTGTCCATCCAAGGGTGTGTGCTTTTCCATCTTCTGGTGACCCAGCAGTAATAATCCTCTTGCTTGCTTCTCTGCCAAGTGCTACCTGCAGACATCATGGCCTCTGTCAAACAGCCTCAAGATGAGCTCAGCAGCAATAGGCTGCTAAAAACAGACTAACAAGATGCTGTACATAGCCCATTTGCCACTGCTTTTGTGCTAGGAAACACAGCAAGTTACAGGTCTCATTGTCTTCTCTCCAGTGGATCCAGCAGATTGAGGGAGCTGAAGCTGCTCTGCATCAGAAGATGGTGGAACTGGAAAGTGATATGGTAAGAAAACTTTCCTTATTACACGTTTTAGGGACACTGATTGTGTCACACTTAGTTGATGTGCCAAAAATAACTAGGAAAGTGTATTGACAAATGAATTATGCAGCTTTTGTCTGATTATTGGTGAATCCATAAAATTGTTCCCGGTCCAGTACACGTGCAGAATAACAGTAACAGAAATAGTAAAAGTTAAAAAAATTCCTCTCTTTCTACAAGGATGACTGTTTATTAACAAGTACAGATGGTTCAAAGGTTTCTCAGTAATTTTCAGAGATGCATGCATTGTTTGTCTCATAAGATTGACAGCCTAAACATCAGCTGTTGTATTGCATTTTATTCAGGACCAGCATGTGTGAAATTTTTGAACTGAATCATAACACTGTTGGCTTTCATTGCACACTAAGTAAAGTTAGTACCTTACCCTGTTCTTATTCTAGTCAATAAGCAGTAGCCTACAAGATGAACAAACATAACTACAAGAATTAGACAGCTGTAGTGGCTTGTGTTTTGTTCCTGTGATATGTCTGTACTTAAGTCTGTTCAGCTTAAGGTGGACTGATAAGATAGAGCACAGCAGCTGCCCCCAAGGAATGTGAATGTATAGTTAGTTCCTGTTTAGTTCAGTCCACTTTTACACCTCTTCAAAAATAAGAGAAGGCACAAAAAGAGTAATTCCTGATGCCAGAGGAAGTATCTTTAGAAAAATCGCACAGAACACCCTAAATGTCACTACTGAAATGCCAAGCAGTATCACTGAAGCCAACGGAGAGGATGGATTTAGTTCCATGTACATCAGACGTATTCACCTACAAGAGCAATCTACAGCTATTTGCCCTTCCTTCTTTTCTAGCTGAGTCAGGTATTAATAACTCTGCTGAGTATCAGTCAAAAACCAGTCTCCTCTTCCTGCTGAATTAGATATCTGTAAATGATTTGATAAAACTTCTTAAAGTATTTGGAGTAACTAATCTGTTTTTCTGTCCAAATGATCCTTCATTGTAGGAGCAATTTTGCAAAATAAAAGGTTATTTGGAGGAAGAATTAGACTACAGAAAGCAAGCTCTTGACCAAGCGTACATGGTATGTACAAAGGAAATTCTGCAGCACATACTGGCCAACTCTGCAATAGCACACAGACTTTTCTTGAATCAGGAGGAGAGATTTTTGCTTTTTTGTTAGTATTGGTTTTTTTAAAATTTGTTCTTTCCTCATTCTTCCGATATACTAGCATGCAATCTGCAAATCTGCACAGCTTCAACACAATAGCTCACCTTTTCATGTCATAAAAAGGCACATCTCCTGAAGTCTGAAACTCTTGTCAGTTTAAGGCAGATATTGCTCATTAGTATCAGCTTGTCCAGCTGGAGTTTTTTAGTGTAACAGGTGGAAATTTTAGAATTGGTGAAATAATTTACATTTCAGATAGGAACATTCCGTCTAACTCTAACTCCATAAAAAAGAGTAGAAGTGAAGGATTTCAGTGAAAGTTAATATTAAAATACTTTAAAAATAAAAGTTCCTATCCTTTTTTCAGAACATAGAACCATTTTCTGAATTCAGTTTTTCACATTTTTGCACACTTGAGCACAGGGACTGCCTCTCATGCAGGGGTTTGAATCTGCCACCAATTCCCCAGTTTCCAATGTAGTTTAAACCATGTTTCATCTCTAATTGACTTTTGGTATTGCATCAACCAGAGGATCCAGGAGCTTGAAGCCACCTTGTACAATGCTTTGCAGCAAGAAACAGTGATAAAGTTTGGGGAGCTACTCACTGAAAAACAGCAGGAAGAGCTGAGGACAGCAGTAGAAAAGCTAAGACGTCAGATGCTGAGGAAAAGCAGAGAATATGATTGCCAGATTCTTCAGGAGAGGATGGAGCTGCTCCAGCAGGCTCATCAGGTAAGAAGAGAAAATCACACACATGTGGTATCTACTCAGCCTTTCTGTGTAAGAACACAATCTGAGCTCAAATCTAGGCAAGCTGCAGGCCATGAGGGAGCCTGGCATCCAGCTTTTTGAACTGTCTCATACTTTGTTCTTTCTGTGCATGCAAGCACACATGATACTAGCTTGTGCAAGATTGATTTGGCATATTTTAAAATTCTAGCCTAAAGTTTTCATCCAGAATTCTGTCTGCATAGTTCTAGCTTTGTAATAAAAATGGTAATCCCTAGTTACTGGACTGGGCACAAGAGAAACGGAGTAAATGCTGCTGGCTCATATGGCACAGGAGAGCTGTCTGTTTTTCCAGATACCACTTGCCCCTCCCAATGGGCATTTGTACTTTTCACTGCTGAGATAAGGTACTACATTTTACCTTAAAAGACTGATGGTTGCTGCTCTGCAAGCTATGAGGTCCCAGAGCAAAATGGCAAACTGTCACAGCACATTGAGTAACATGAAAGCTGCACCTGAAACAGATCTGACTCAGACGTTTATGGGAGTAAGAGAAGAAGCACATCCCCAGTGGCTAGGGGGATTTGGTTCACAGGAAGGCTCAGTTCTCACAGTCTTGCCTGATCCTGAGTTGGGCACTTGAGACTGGGTCCACCCTTACCTTTTGTTGCCAGGCCTTGACCACATAAGAAGCTTCTTGATTTTAAACCTGCCAGCTGCCCCAAGGGACACTGCCCCGAAGGACACTGCCACAGCAGTTTTGGCTTCTCAGAACGACTCTGAGCCAGCCTCAGTTGGAAGTGACTGAGAGGCAAAGGAAGGAGGAGGAGGTAGCCAAGCAATAGGACAGGATGCTGTGGGCAGAAACTGTTGTACGAGAGGTTCCACCTGAACATTAAAAAGAATGTCTTCATTGTGCAAGTAACCAATCACTGAACAGATTACCCAGGGAGATGTATAGTTTCCCTCCCTGGAGATATTCTAGGGCCATCTGGATGCAATCCTGTGCCATATTGCTCTAGGATGACTCTGCTTGAGCAGGGAGGTGGGACCAGGTGAACTACTGTGGTCCCTTCCAAACTGACTCATTCTGTGATTTTGTGGTTCCACAGAATTTGAATGCTGCCATAAGCTAGTCATCTCCTCTCCAGACATTGAGGAAGACATTCACAGGTCACCTGTTCCCAGGTGCTCAGGCCTTCAGGTGTTTCCTGCTTTGCCTCTTTGGATTTCTGTTATTTCCTAGACAGCTGTCTTATGACCTGACTTAATTTAAAAAAAGATACTGAGATTCAAGGCCTCATTTCTTGTGCTTAGAAGTTCTGTTCTGGGGGATCTCTTCTCCCAAGCAGGCAAAAGTCATGCTACATAATTTTTTTAAAGTACCTACTTCTGCTAAAAATACACACCTTGTCTATAAGTTACATATAAGTCACTCACCACGGAATTAATACGTTCATAGTATTGTATACATTTATCATTTTGGATCTAAAAATAACACTTTAATCCTCTTTCAACACATCAAACTGAAAAATATTAATGAATCATGATAGAATTCTAAAGATTATAAGCACAATCTTACACTTTTGATCTGTTTAACACACGATTAATAAATAGATAATGTGAAAACAGATCAATCATTGATACTAATTTCTAGCATTTAAGGATCCAGTTACATATATGCAGGATCATATTGTGAGCAGTTGCACACATGGTAAAGCTGTGGTTTGGCGGGATGTATGACACAAGATTGTCCCTGCCACAGAAATGGATTTGTTGATTTCTAGGCTTTTGGCCTTTGGAACATTAAGCTACTTGTTCGGTGGGATAGATTCACTGAGAATTTAGTGTATATGCTTTCTTTTCTGATTTCCAGAGGATCCGAGATTTAGAAGATAAAACTGACATCCAAAAGAGACAAATTAAGGATCTGGAGGAAAAGGTTGGTTCTGTTATCCTTTGAAGCACACTGATTAACTTTGTTTTGAAAGTAGTCGTCCAGTTCTCTTGAACTATATGACCTTTTTGTTCTGCTCAGTCAGCTGCACCTGTTGGTGGTGGTCCACTGTCCTTTCTTTTCAGTTTGTGTCAGTAGATACAGACTTTAATCTTAAAATACTACATTACATTATTAAACATGTAATGGTGGGTGTTTGATATGGGTGTGTGTGTAGGTACCTACAAACATACATGTGTATATTTATATAAGTTTATACTTATGTATTTATATATCCAGGCTATTTCTAGCATGGATTGCAGCCACTGTCTTTTAACATGCTTAAAAATACTACGCATGCTGTTTTTGTTATCCAGCTTTATGACTTGTCAACCATGGGCTATCATGATGTGACAGTTGCACCTCAGGCTTTCAATATGGTGCCAATGGTAATCCATCACCAAAATTATTTGAATCTGTTCTCTAGGCCTGGGAGGTGGTGTGGTACTTACAGAAGTAATGAGTGAAATAACAGTGTTTTCTGAATTAATAAATATTCTAACTGTTCTACAGAGTGCAAAAATAATTCTGATGCTTACAATGCCATTACCTTTCATTTTTACACAGTCTTTTTTTTTCTTCTGCAGTTTCTATTTCTGTTCTTGTTCTTCTCTCTTGCCTTTATTCTTTGGCCTTGATGTCAATGTGCCTCTTGGAAAGGTAAGACTGTTTTATTTATTACCTCAAAGCTAGCACTTCCTGCACAGACAGGAGGATCACATCCTTGTGTGTTCTTGTGGATGTTTGGAGTCAGCAAATGCAGCAGGTTGTTGTTAATTTGCGATAGTTCACAGTAGGGGGATGCTGTACTGCTGAGCTGCTGGTGATATTGTGCTATTCATAATTGTAAAAATAAAAGCTAACAAGGAATTTCACAGTATCAAAAAGCCAAGGGAATTGCAGGGGAAATTTAATGTTGATGTTTACAAAGGGATGCAGATGGAAAACAGTTAAAATAACCTCAACCATAAACACACTCTGAACACTCAGGAAGGAGATCAGGATTTTAAAACAGGTAGAGCTCTGTGTCCAGCAGCAGGAAAAATACAAAGAAGGACAAGGAAGAATGATCAACTGCTGAGAGACAGGAAGGGAGAGATAGAAAAATTGAAGGATTTTCCTGGCTCAGTAAGTGACACTGCCAAAAGGAGGTATTGGAGAGGTCTAAAGAATTTGTCATAGAATGGATGGACGGACAGACAGACAGCTTGCTATTGTTCACTGTCTTAATACAAACAATTACTGTGTGATAAGCTTAAAGAAACAAAAATTCATAGTTAAGGATACAGGTTGTAAAGAAGTCTATCACAGTATGCTTAGCAGCTGAAAGTTCAGAATTCAAAAGGTAATGTGAAGATGGGTAAATAAATCAGAGAACTATAATGGTCCCACTTTTATCTGTGGGTAGCCACTTCCAGAAAAAGAATGCTGGGCTAGGACAATTTTTCTTTTGATCCAGGATAGCAAAAGTAGAACATAGCATAGAAAACATAATATTAAAGTCTCAAGAACATGAAATAACAGCACAATTTTCTGATTTGGGGACAGATCCATACCATTAAATTTCTCAGTCTCTCTTGGCTCTGGCTTCAACTGTGTCAATGAGTAAATTCCTCTTCTCTCCACTGGAGACAAGCCGAGATACAGTTGGGTGAAAGATGTTCTGCCATGCCCTTCCACCATTTGTGCCAGCTCATTCTTTGTTTCCAGATACAATTCAAGGTATTGATTATAATTGAGTGGCATGGATCCTGTTTGGTGGGTTTTCCTTTTCCCTTTAAGGAGAAGCCCCTGCTTTGTGTTTCATTTCAGCTAGATCAAAGTTTTCATTTGCAGTTTTGTGCTGATGCAGAGACAGCTCTCAGAATTATCCACATCAACTGGAATCCACTGTGTTTGGCCAGACCTCAAAATGAATGTTTCCATGGGCTGAGGCAGCAATATACACGGAGGTTGGCTTGAATGGGGAACAACCCATAGAGAAGAATTAGGAGAAATGTGGGCAGATCAGTGATCACAGCTCTTGTGAACAAGAGTCAGTATCATTATCAAGTTACTGCTGTTTAAAACATACTGCCTTGATCCAGTGATTATGAAACACATTAAGTTATGACTGCATACTTAATTGTGCTCCTTCTGCAGGATTTCTGAGAACCATGGTACAGCATGGTATGGCTGTGAGATGTTTTAGGTGTCTCTGACTGGTGAAAGTTTGACTTCACAGTTTCTTACTTATTCATAATGGAGAAAAAAAAATTAGAAACTCTTCTGAAGTGACCAAATTATGGACAGAAGAATTTTAAGAAGCCAAGATTTTCACAATACACAGTAGTAGCAAATAACTTTATATGACTGTGTTTTTTGCTGTACCACAGAATCATGAGTCTAGAACAAGCAGTCAACCTAAAGGGAGATTCCAAATAAAAAAAATTATTGGATTTAAGGTGCACCTTGAAAAATCACAGGAGCTTGTAGTGACATTTGTGAGAACCTGCCTGCATGATTTTTTTTCCATTTGCCTGTACTGTCGTCCTTTTTCTGTTCCTATCACAACTAAAATAATGTCCTTGCGGAGCATATGAGAAAAACTTGGGCAATAAGAGTTCCAGAGTTTTCTATATATACAGTTTGCACTTACATTTTCCACCAGTGTGGGTGTGGCATTGGTTCTCCAGTGATTATTTGCCTCTTCTAGTACAGCTACAGAATTGGTGAGAAGCTTATACGTCCTAGTATTACCAGTACCAATCTCCTAATACCATTTGCTGATAACACTTATGTCCTTTTGGCCTAATTTGAGGGCAGGTATTGGCTGGTTAGAAAAGCTAATGAGGTGCTTGAGGTCAGAACTCCATATTTTTCCTAAGTTCTAGGAGATTTGCTATTTTTCACTTGGAGTCATCCTGCCTCCATGAGCTGCTGCGTCCTGTTCAGCTCTCGCTCTTCTTGGAGCTGATGCACACCTTGCTGTCGTGTTCATTGAACAGGACTAATAGTCAAAACAACATAAACATTTCTGTGCTGTCTTTAAGGCTGACGTGACTGTCCCAGCTGCACAATCGACTGTTGTCCTTGCAGGGGAATTTACATGGATCCCTTAGGGACTGTGTCAAGAATTCACTTCCCTCCCCGTGCCCTTTCTCTCCCCACCCTCCACCCCTCATTCTGGCCCAATCTCCTTCAATGGATTTTCCTCTTGTTTTACATAACATCTGAGGTTTAGCAGGTGTAAATCCCTTCGAGATCACTTTGTTGAGCCCAGGAATGCTGCTCTAACTACTATGCCAAGATGAGTTTCACTCATTGAAGTCACTGTTGCTCCATGTCCCTGGAGCACATGGGGGTCTGGTTCCCCATAGAGAAGATGAGAAGCATCAGCAGGAGCTGAAATGTGGGTTACAGCCCCATAAAGCCTGCTAGGCAGTTGTGGCACTCCTAGGACCACCCAGGAGATGAAGGGTTCTTTTGCCTTTCCCATCCTGCTTTTACATATTTGGCTTTATGAACATCAGGTAGGGATCAACAAGACAGATTACGGTAAGCTGAGTGATGGAGGAAAAGAGCCATGACAGTGGTGGAGATACAGTGATTTAGAGAATCAACATTGACTATGGAGGTGGAAAAATCTTACGCGTGAGGTGTGTGTGGGGGATATATAAACTCAATGCTTTTCCAGAGGATCTGCACTGCTGTGAACTCCCTTGAACTGTAAAGACAGCTGCAGCAGGCCCAGCATCACAGCACGCATGATACCTGTAGAGTGTTTTACCAAGGCCAGTCACTCCACAGGTGCAAAGCATCAAGTCTTGTAGCAGTTCCTCAAAAACAAGGTAATGGTAAGCTCCTCATCCCCTGCCTTCACCCCTACATTTTCCTCTATGGGATCCTCTCCCCTCAGTACCTCAGGGGAAATCTCCAGACACAAGCAATTTGTGAATGGTGTTGGCAAGATGGAGAGGGATTTTAGCAAAGTCATATTTTCCAAGGCTGGAATACATGGAATTGGAGGGAATAACTAACATTGATTTGTGTTGCCCATTCACGTTAAAAAACACCTGCCTACCCAGGTGATTTAATTCAGCAAAGGTGAGCACGGCATGGGGAGTGTGCCATCAGCATTTCTTCTTACAACTATTGAGCTGTATATTTTATCATATGTATAATATACTATATATATATATATATATATATATATATATATATTGCTTTACTTCCATTGGATGCAACTGAACTGTCTTAGTCTTATCATAAGGAACTTCATACAGATCCCTGACAAAACAAACAAAAAGCCCAGCTCATCCTAGGGAGCCACTTGGTGGTGAAAAGTCTTTGGTTTTGTTTGTGCCTTGGTGCAGTTTATCCTTTACTAATCTTTTAACCAGGAGAGAGAAACCCACAGGGTAGTAACAGATGATACTTGCTGGTTTCCTTCTCACCCAGAGTGAACATTTGACTCACTGCTGTACTGAAATAACAAAGGACAAGAATGTGCAAATGAAGGAAGCCATGTGCAGCAGATGCAGTATCCAGACCAGAAGCTCTCTAATTCCTGTTTATATGGGATTTTCCTACCTGCATTTTCTCTGTGCTTGTGAACATATGTATTCACTTATTTGTGATCACATAAGGAAGTGTAGTCTGCGTGGATTTTGCACCCAGTGAATTTTACTATGTTGGCTTGAATGCTGAGATAACAAAGACAAAATATGCTCTTTTTTCCCTGGTCTCAAACCTGAGAACCAAAGTTATTTTCTGTAGGTGGGGTAGGCTTTCTCAGAACATCAGCAGTTTCTGTTTGCCTCAGTGCTGCATTAGCCAAAATTCTGGGCTTGCTCTGACACCCAAGGATATTGCCTGCTGCCATGGCTCTTGTTATGGGTGAATTGTAGGCAGCTTTGGTTCAAGAGTCATTGAAACTTATGCATACTACTCATGTGAACATGTCCATGGGGACTTCTTTGCACCACAGGGTTTTTTGTAAGGTTTAAATGGACAAGCTTATCAAAATACACAGAATTCTCACAAGTGCTTTTCATGCAGACAAAACCAGTTTCACACTGATATCTACAAGAACTAGCCTTTTCAGCTTCCTGATTGATTGACTGTATCTTGGCAAATCTGGGATAGGTAGGTAGAGGAACTTACAAACTCATACCTTATCTGATACAGATGTTCTTTTTTTTTTTTTTTTTTTTTAACTTTTAGAGTGTCCGACCACACAGATAAGTGCTTATAAAGGCAAATGCTTCCACCCCTCGATGAAGAGAATATTGTTTACACCTATTTTCAAATGTATAAAAATGAACAACCTGTAGCCAAGACTGCAACCACCTTGTATTTTAAAGCCATCACTCAAAATTTGTTACCTGACAATTCCTGTCTAAAGCTATTATATATGCTGCATCTAATGAAATCCTGTATGTTGAAATTACAAAAGGGGAAGAAAAATAAACTGACAACCTACATCACCTAGGAAGAACTTAAAGGGAAGGAACCACTTTCAGCTGATCAAGTCTGTGTCTTGGGCATGGAACCAAAGTTACAATAGAAAAAATCTATTCCTGCTGTGCAGGGCAATCATTTAAATGTCACCTTGTCATCTGACAAATGGATCAAAAATGAACAGATGAGAGTAGGAGAAACTCAAGAGATGCTGACAACAAAGTGCTCGATTTGAAGTATGTGGCTTTCTCGCTGCAGGGACTCCTGCTCTCCCTCTTTGGTTTTAACCTCAGGAACAAATGACAGCTGCAATGTGGAAGGAAGAAAGGAAAAAAAACCCAGTCTGTGTTACTGCAGGATGGGCAGGACAGGTCACCATGTTTTGTGCTTGAGATTGTTACACAGCACCACCTGCCTTGGCCAAGGAATGGAAGAAGAGGTGAATGGCATAAGGAGGGTTTCCAGTGGAGTTGAAGCCTTATCTCTCTTCACCATCCCTCCATGAAGAACAGCCTGCCTATTATCAGATACTTTTCATACTCTTTAAAGACTACCATTGAGATAACAATGACTATACTTGGTTTTACTATAGAGTAACCACTGAGTTGGAACTACAGAGTAGCTTCTGAGAAAGAAAAGAAATGTTGGAGGATAGGGCATGGAGGAAAGCTAATCCCCTTATCCATGTGACATGATTCACAAAGCATCAGCTTCCAACTGCTTTGTCCCAGCTTGGAAAAAATGTTTTGGTTCAGCTTGTCAACTGACTTTGTTGGCTTCCTGATCAATGATATGTAGACCAAAAATGGGGAAAAACATTGTGAACACAACCTTATTACAGATAAGAAATATTGCTAGTCTGTTCAGATTTTTCCACAGTTAAGAGTAACTAAAAGTAGTTTTCATTTGAAAGCATTACTTACCTCTATGATCATGAAGCCTGGAACCCAGCTATGGTGCCTCCCTGAGGTCATAGGTCCATGCACCCAGTACTTTGTCAGGAATGTAGGTCCATGCACCCCAGCAGTCTTTCAGAAGAGTATTCCCTGAGGAGCATAATGCCCGCAGCAGTCACTGTCAAGAGTCCTGTGCTGAGGGAAGGAGTGAAGCCAGCTGCACCCACCCTCCCTTTCTCACTGATGGGCTGACAGTACACTTCTCAGTGCCTCTGGTTACATTTCCTGGGGAATGGAATCCTGCCTGTTCAGACTTTGAATTCCTGTGGCCAGGCTCTGTCTTCTGCAATGGAGCCTTAATTTAACTGGAAGAAATGGATTTCTGTACCAGAAACTAGAAAATTAAGGGCCAGAATACAGCTTGTGCATTACTTACACCTTCAAAGCAGGGATCACATGTACCAACACCTTGTGCACATCAAGAGCTTTCAAAGAGTTTTTCTAAGATATCCTTTGGTTGCCTGCTTACTTTTACAGACAAAGCAGCTGAGGCACAAAGCAGTGAGGTCACTTGCCAGAGCAACTCAGCACATCAAAAGCAGTTCCCTAGCCATAGGAGGGAGGAAGTTCCTCTAGTATCAAGGATGCCTGCCCCTCCCAGATACTTTTTTTTTTTTTTGGCCAGAATAGCTTTTAAATAGCAATGTCTATTTGACTAACTGCACTGCAGTTCTGGGCTCAGTTTCTCCACAAAGACTGCTAACATCCTTATTTCTTGAGTGCCAGGAGGTGGTGTTAAACCTTCCATGGAAGATTAGAAGTTAGTAGCAAGTGATTTTTTTTTCTTGCTCCCTAAAATTAATTTAAATTATAGAATGACCACATCTTCTTGAAACACTCTGGTTCAGCCAAAGGGTTTACTGAGTTCTGGCACCAAGCTGTATGTTTGCTGGTTCATTTTTTAAGAAATACGGTTGTAGGTAGATACGTTATATGACTGCAGGCACATTGCATGCTTTTTGTTCAAATTCCTTTTCCCTAGCAGAAGACTCTGTGGATAAGGTTGACCCAAATGTACATGTTCTTTCCATGAGCTAGCAGTTCAGTCCTGAAGCTCTGGAGTTGGGCCCTGGAAGAGTGGTCCCATTCCTGTGACAGCTGGAGATCACTGAGCAGCTTAACACCAGCTTGCTAGCTACAGAAGGAGCTTTCTCTCTGGTTGTCCCTTCTTCCCACCTCACTCTTTTCTCCTCTGTTGCAGTATCAGGTAATTTCACACCTTCAGGTGGGTTTCCTCAGTGTTAGGGCTGGCAGTTAAAGAACTAAGTTCTTGCAGAAGAATTAGCAGCTCTTGGTTTCAGTGATGGTGGAATAACTTCCACCACTGGTTTGGTTTAAAAAAAACCCTAGAAACATTTATTTCAGGCAATCATACAGAAGGTTTATGGCACAGTTAGAAATACACACTTTCACAACATACCTAACTGGTCTTGTGGCAGGCTTCATTATTTAGACTTCCTAAGTCATGCTATCTTACTTAATTTCTCTTTTTTGTCTAATTTGCCCTCACTTAGTCCTGTGTGTTTATATAGGCACGCAGGTATTGCATTCCCTAGGGTTCAGGGTGAGATGGGGGCTGGTAGTCTGCAGCAGACCTGGGTCTGCAAATTTTCAAAGATTGTTCTTCCCTCCAGGGAGCTGAACCACCGCTGCTTTACTATCCTTGCAGCATAACACATGCCATGCCTAAAACACACATGCTGATGTGAGTTAATACAAACTTTCTGCTATCAGCTAGATCAAAATGAGCTTCATGTCTGTATATATATATATACACACATGTATCTATATGTATATGTACATATATATACATATATATGCATATACTTACCAATTCCCTGTTGTATATAGAAATTATTGCTGTAGCTTATGAAAGTATAATCTAGGCATGGGGAACTGAATCAAGATTGTTTAGCTGCCACAGCTGGTACATTCCTCCAGGTTTAGTTTCACATCTCATGGGCAGCTAATTTTTTGATTCTTTTTTTCTGGACTCTTCGCTTTCCTTGGACTGTTAATCCTGGGCTTTCTGCTGTTCCTGATGTTCATTGCAGCAAAGGATTGAGAATCCTCCCTCAGATTAGTCACTGCAGCCAACCTCCCCTCCCCAAAACTAACAACAAAAATAAAAATCAATTTACTGCAGCCTTTGAGGACAGCGAATACAGCCCTGGATCCCTCCTGTGCATCCTTTCAAGGCTGTTCAGGAGTGGCAGCACTCCAGGCTATCCATCCTGCCAAAGCAGGAGGTGAGCCACAGAAGGCAGTACAAATCAGCTTGACCACAATTTGAGTTGCTTTTTTTTCCCCCCAATGACCAAGTTATGAGATTTTGAAGACTGTTTTTTGAATTTAAGTACTTCAGATGAGGGCCTGGTTACGTGAGATGGATTTAGGCAATTGGGGTTGCAGTAAGGAAATGGTACTTCTTGGCAGTGTTACCAGCCTGGCTCACAGGTCCATCCTCTCTTACTGATGTGCCTGGAGGAAAATGGAGAATTTTTTTTAGGTGTTGTTAATCTTCCAGCTGCCTACCATTATCTCAGTGGGAAACATCCTCTGAAACCCAAAGCTTTCAGTGCTATGGCATCCCATGAGGACTGTCCAGGCCAGCCTCTCGTGACATGAGCAGGGCTCAGAGAACACACAGCTGTTGGTGATCCAAAGGGTTTTCTCTTCCCCTGCCCTCTCTCACATCAGCATCTCTGTGGTTTTATATATACTTTTTGTTCCAGATTTTTTTGGTGTCTATTCCAGAACAAAATTGTAAATTACTTAGCAGAATGACCCTTTGATAAACACTGGACATGTACCTGTACTATATGTATTAACGTGTCGGAGAGAATCCTTATTGTATGTAAAGTTTTATGAATGGTTATTTTTTAATTTATGTATTTAATATAGGATTCAATGACCTCTGGTGTTTTAGTTTGTATAAAAAATAAAACAGCAGCATTTTTAAAAAAAAACAACCAACACTTTACGTTCACAGAGATATTCAGCATACCTGGAGCTGGTTCAGAGGAATCACGTTCAAGCTGAGCTACGGAGGCACATGCTGGGTCGCGGGGGGCTGGGACACCGCGAGGGGTGGGGAGCACACCGATTAAAGAGTGAGCGAGATCCTGGCGCGATCACTAGGAAAAGGGATGGCAGGTAGCGGTCCCAGCGGGGGCCAAGGCTGAATTTACTGCTGTTTGCCAGGTCTGTGCAGAAACTAAAACGTAACAGCAAGCTGCTGCCATTCTGGAGTCCGCGGCGCACGGTCTGGGAGTTCTTGAAGGCTCTTGCTGCAGTTTGAAATGCAAACACGGCCGCTCGCTGCCGTCCGCCGGGCCCGGGGCTGAGGCGGGGCCGGGGCTGAGGCGGGGCCGGGCCCGGGGCTGAGGCGGGGCCGGGGCGGGGCAGGGGCTGAGGCCGGGGGTCGCTCCCCGCGCGTGCCGCCAGAGGGCAGCGCAGGGACGCCAGGCCGGACGGACAGAGCGGTTTGGGGAGGCTCGGTAGAAGCTCAGGGACGTGAGCGTAATCCTTGGAAGTGACCGTAACCCCTGAGCCCTAACGGCGGTGACCGGCTGTAGGGCCGCAGCTGGCTCCCGCTTCTGTTTGCGGGGGTCAGAGCCGCACCTTCGGCCCTTGACAGGCTCAGATTCTGGATTTGCCAACCTCCCCATCCAGTCTTTGCTATTTCTCTGCCTAAAATGAATTTTAAATCATAGAATCATTTCATTTTGAGGAGTGGGTCAGCAGTGCACAGCGGCACTTCGTGGAAGCTGATGTCACAGAGACAAAATGCTCGGCACCTCCAGTCCGAGGGCACAGGGAGCTGTGTGCTCTGCCGAGCAGCCCTTGGGAAGAAAATTGTCAAGAAAATCTTAGAAAGTAAATCTGAAGCATATTTGGAAGTGCAAACTTGTAGCCAGGTATTTATACCTCTCTCATCCTTTTTGCATTCAAGAAATCTAAGCTAAAGAATATCAGAATGTTACAGAATAGCCCAGTACAATAATGTATTCTTTACTAAAAAAATCCCAAACATTATCTTTTGCAAGATCCAGCCCCCAAGAACTGCAGTTCATATCTTTAAAGTGCTCTTAGAAGACTGAAACACATTAAGTGGGTCGAAACACAGAAATTTGGATCTAGATTTAGTTATCTACTATTAGAGAGTTCAAATATTAGAGAGTTAATTTCCCTTGCACAATAATCTTTAAATAATGAGTGAAGCAAAGAACTTGAGCCAAGCAGTCTTGTTTCCTTTGACTGGAAAAAAAAATGGAAGGAGCATTTAATATTACAATACATTAATTTAGAATTAAAGATAATAGATACGCAATATAAAATGGATGTGTGCTACAGGGCCTGTGGGATGAGCTCAGCTCAGAAGGACTTTGAGGATCCTCTCTGGATAAGGCTGTGGCATGCAGCTCATTTGCCTATACAAACATCCCTTACACCAAATGATGTGCAACACAGCAGTTGCTCAGTGACCAGACTAGGAGGCATTCACTTTTCTAAAAATCTCTAATAAAATTAGAAATGTATTTCAGGGAAACTGCTGATAATGGGAGTTGGATCAGTAGGGGTGTAGAAAAGCTCCTGCATGAGCTCCCAGCCTGAACACCTGCTGGAGTAAACCAGGAGTACTTTGCTGATGGAATGAAGACACAGTGCAAGGAAACCTGCATCCTGTACAGATACAGCTCAGAATGGTAAGCCTAGGTGTTATAACATCGGTCTGATTTTGCCATCTCCTGTGTACACATGGAAGCATGGCCATCCAAGGGATCCTTTTTTTGACAATAACAAGAACTCTGCACCAGATTTTGGGTCCAGAATGCTCTGGGTGTTTCTCTGGGACAGATGCAAGGTATCTTCAGCTACAAGACAATAAAATGATGGGACAATGCAAGGGAGTTGCAAACTGTCCTAGGACAAGCCATGTGCAGGCCTGGTGTGAGTCTGTCCCTGGTACATGACAGCACATCAGCCTGCCCCAGGCAGGGTGTATGGTGATCATATGAGGCCCAGGTTGCAGCTGTGTGGGCCATCCTTGAGGCATCGCTATTTTGTCTGGTATTTGATCATAAAATACTTTGGCAAGCAAGGGACTAAGCCCTGTCCCAGACTGTGCTTTTGCCAGAGCAGGCACGGTGTGTGCTCATGGCTAGACTGAAGTCTGACTATGCATTGGAAGGTCTCTGGGTTGTCGCTGTAGCCCCTTTGGATGGCAACAGTTTTCCATTGTTTGGGATATGTCTAAACATAGTAAAAGCCCTAAAAACTGGCAATGTGCCCTCTACTTTGTGTTGAGGGGGGCTAAGTCTGAACATGACCAAAATATACATTTCAAAGCCCTGTTCCTGATTGGGCAGAGATGCATCCCAAAGCTTGTGCTAAACTGACAAGAGGCCATTGTGCTACATCTGCTCCAGTGCCTGAACAGCAAGTGCCAGCCATGAACAAGCTGCTTTGCACAACAAAGAAAATCCTGTGAAAACCATTTTAGAAGCCTGAAACAGGACTGAGACTACAGATATAATGATTTCAGTGTGTAGAACAGATGGAGACTTTAGAGCACGGAGCCACTAATCCATGGATTACAGACTTCCTAATTATAGACTAACATTTACCATTTATGAGAGGCACTTCTGCCAAGGGAAGGATCTTGCAGGTCAGTGCTCAACAGCTGAATGCCATTTTAGGGATAACTAGGGAAATCAAAAGATTGGAAAATGTCACTGTACCATTTTCTTGGTCATTTGTATCTTCAAATGCTGCATGGAGTTCTGGTCCACTGCAGATCTTGAAACTGGAACACACCCAGTGGGTTTGATGTGCACTCAAAGGCAGGACCCCAGCTGCATGAAACAGGCTCCTCCACACCAGGCACTCCCTTGGGGATGGATTGGCTGTCAGGGAGTTAAATTTCTCAATATAAAGAGGAAGCCTCCAAGAACCAGTAACAAATCTTCAGCACCTCCAAATACAATCCTGAACACTGACCGTAATACTAATCCCTGTATGGTCCCATCTTACTGAGTTCTGGCCTTGGAGAAGATGAAAACACTATTCCCACTCCTTTGTGCCTTATTTTGTCCCAGTCAGTTATATAACAAATGATATAATATTAATGATATAGTGATATAATGTTAAATGATATATTGAGATGTACAGAGCCCGCAAAACTAGCACTACACTCAACTAATACCTTTGAGTCCTGGGACACAAGAACTAAAAGCAATCAGCAACCAAGCAGGTGACCCCATTGTCATGGGCCAAACAAGGGTCATCTATTAACTAAGGTCAACAACACTTTTACTCCAGATCCCTAACCCTAAGAATTCTAATCCACACTGTCAGCTTATCCCTGTGTCATTTGTTGTTTCCAGACCTAGGTACATGATAATGCCTGGGAGAGAAAACAGCTTTGGCATTGATGGACCTGGAGCGCCTGGCTGGAGCCAACAGGGCTTTGAGTCCAGAGCCCAAACTGAGACTCTGTCACCAACCCTGCTTCCTGTTGTGCCTAAATTAATGACAACTCTTTGGCTTACTTCTGGCCTTATACTATACCAATTGACCTTGTAAAATGCAGAAATTAACCTAATGCTATAAATTGCCCAAATTCCCCAACTGCCTCAGACACAGGAAAACCACGCATATTTGAGCCACATATGGCACAATCAGAGAAACAAACCCACTCAGCAAGTGAGGCAAACTCTCTCGTGTGCTGGGATATCAGCTGCTGATTCAAGTGCTTCAAATGCTCTGGTCTTGAGCAGACCATTTCCTTTAACAACAAACTGTGATAAAAATGCAGTAAGGATCATCTTCAGCAAGAACCTTCTGCAGTAAGGATCAGTGACTCATTAATTCTGATTTCTTTACAATAGCCATGGTTATGCGCATTCAGAGATTTGAATGGAACTGGAAGTCTTTTTTTTTGTACATTCTTTGTATGTTTTCAACCATCCCAGAAGTTGTCATGTTAACGTGACACAAAACATACTTTATAAAACAGGATTATTATTCTGCTTTGCATGGTCCAGGGGAAACATAATGAGCTTCACTTCCTGGAGACAGATAAAGGAGGTCTGAGACCTGGCAGAAGACAACATATTTCAACAGCAGTTTCCAAGTTAGCGATCTGAACTCCTGTGCAGGCATGCAGAGAATACAAGTGGATATTTTTAGGATTAATGGAGAGACTACACTGAAAAAGAAAGTGGGAAAATGACAGATTTGGAAGTGCTTAGCACACAGGAAAACCAGTGTGTTTTCATTAGTCATCTAAAATAGGTTTTTATGAATGGAAGCCAAGGAAATTCTACACAATCATTCTGACAAGTAGAACTGGATGCAGTTATATTTTAGATCCTGAGTTTGCAAGCTGTGATACTTACCTTAATTTAAATCCAGAGAATTACTCTAAACTACAAAAATATAATGAGTCATCAGTGTAGAATGTGTGAAACGGTTTTTCATGAGGAGAATCTGTCATGGTTTAACCCTCAGCAAGCAAAGTACCATGCAGCTGCTTGCTCACTCCTCCACCAGCAGGATGGGGAAGAGAATCAGAAGGGTAAAAGACAGAGAACTCATGGGTTGAGATAAAGACACTTTAGTAGGTAAAGCAAAAGCTGCACACACAAGCAAAACAAACCAAGGAATTCATTCACTGTTTCCCAATGGCAAGCAAGTGTTCAGCTACCTCTAGGAGAGCAGTGCCCATCCCACGCAATGGTTACTTGGGAAGACAAATGCCATAATTCTAAATATGCCTTCCTCCTCCTTCTTCCCCCCATGTTAGATATGAGCATGGCATAATCTAGTATGGAATATTCCTCTGGTCATTTCGGGTCACCTGTCCTGCCTGTGTCTCCTCCCAGCCTCCCATGCACCCCCAACATCCTTGCCATTGTGGCTGTACAAAAAAGCAAAAAAAGGCTTTGGCTATGTGTAGGCCCTTTTCAGCAATAACAAAACCACCTTTATTATTATCAAGTCTGTGCTCAGTAACAATCCAAAACATAGCCCTGTACTAGCTGCTGTGAAGAAAATTAACTCTACCCCACCTGAAACCAGCACAGAACCACAGTAGCTCAGAACCACAGTAGTTCTCTCCATTGGTGTGCTTTAGGACTTTCCTTGCCATGTTCCCAGCAATGCTTCCTCAGTTGCAGACCACTCATGGATGCCTGCACTGTCCCCAGCACTCCACTTTGGGTTGTTCCATAGTTGCCCTTGTTGTTAGAGCTCTGCCAGGAAAATCTGGTCCATCCTTTATTGTTGGGGAAAGTGCTAGTGGTACTCAAAGGAAAAACGTGAGTGCATTAGAAACTATTACTAAGCAAGTTTCAAACAAAGTAAAGTACAGAAAAATTACAGAAAAAGTACACACTCCTTAACACAATTAATGCATACATATTACATGTCTATAAGACAAGCCAGAGGAGAGCAGTGGGCAGCTGTATGAGCTGTAGGTCAGACCCCCTGAAGCATTAGGAGTTCCAGAGGTGATGCTGGGAAAGGCCTCTGTAAACCTCTTCATCCAGAACCAACACACTCTCTCAAACCAGACTCTTGGCTTTGAATACAGATAGAAAACATTGGTGCTAAACTTTCACTTCTGAGAATTAAGAAGAGATAAGAACAGCAAAATCAACCAAGAATTATAGTGAAAACCTACAGAAGTTTGGGCTTCTTTGTATACAAAGCAGAGAACTTTTAAAGTGGCAAGTTCCCCCAAAATCCTTCTTTAAGCCCCAGGTAAGCCAACCAGTAGTTAAAATTGCTTAACTGATAGGGGCTGTGAAAAGAATTCAAGCATTCCAGCTTGGCAGGAAAGACAAACCTCTGTTTTTACATTCTCAGCACAGAAACTTCAGAAGTTACCGTGGTATCTGTTACTTGGATTTTTATCAGCTAGCCTAGTCACTGAATGAAGGATTTGAATATTTTGAGGAACAGCCACTTAGTCTAAACCTGTAAGAACAAACAATGGACATGGTGTACCTAACACTGTTCAACCTGCACCTAACCTGCACAAATGTGTAGGTGACACACACAGGTTCCCACTTCTGTATCAACGTACACATCAAAAATAATTGAAAGGTAAATCACTAACAGTGAATCAGAAGGGGCACAATGTAAAAGTAACCTGCCATGTTCTTAGCCATGTTCTGTCAAGAGAAATCTCTTGCTCCATAGCAATGGAACAAGTAGAGGGAAAGGGAAAAGGATTTTAGCTTCACAGAATGTGAGTGGTTCATTTGGCAGTTATAGGTCTGAAATTCTTAGAATTATATATGTTTTTTGGATGCATAAAGGCTGCATTGCAGGTAAGGCATTAGCAAATCTGGGATGCTGACTGATTTCAGTCTCAGGCATTCAAAGATTATCATAAAAGATGAAACATTTATATGCTATCATAGGGAAATGACTAACAAACTGCCTTTCACAATTTCCCAATCCAAAACACCTTACTGTGATTTGAAAGTTCACAGCAATTGATGCTGATAACTCACCTATGCTCAGGAAAGGACCAACATTAAAATGCTGCAATTTGACCTTGGGTTCCAGCCTCTCCATCAAGATAGCATCTGGCTCACTATCTGTTCTCTCTTTCATCTTTATTTATTCATATTTAGTAAAATTCATAAAGCAGTGACACTCAGCACAATGGAATTTTCTGATGCACAATTCCCTATTAGACAGCCTGCAGTCTGATGAGTCATCTCAGCTCTTTCCACCACTGTCTGCCCAAGGTGTGGCACTCACTGTCCACTGGTTTAGAAGTTAAAAGCAGCAGAGATGAAAGAACCAAGCCAGAAGTTGGGAAGCAAGGAACAAAGGTGGGTATGAGCACACAGACAAAACCTTGATTTTAATTTAATGTCTGTGCAACACAGTAATCCCATAAGGTAAGATAAGGATTTCCCTGGGAAATAGCAATGAAAGGTAGTCTGAAACTGGCTCTTCTCAACCTTTGGATCTGTCATGGGCTGACACTGACCTTGATGTAGCAGGCTTTATTTGGGATTAAGTCCCCCTTTTTCATGTGATTTCTTCCAGGTGTATTTGATGCAGCTGAGATTGGGTTCTGGCCTTCAGAGAGAGTCTTGGGTTTCACATGAGCAGCTGAAAAAGAGTTGAAGGAACAACCAATCCTAAGACTGCTTGCAAAAGAGTGGTCTTACAAAGGAGTGGAGGGCAGGCTGTGTTTGGGTGATGGATTTTGGTAGTATAGAAGCCTTTTTATTCTATTCCCTGAAAAGTGGGGACTGTAAGGTTTTCCCTAGGACATACTTAGCAAGCAACATAGATGGACATTATCTATTTTTATCTATTTTAACATCTGTGTGGAAGGGATAGCCCACCAGTCCTTAATGGTAGGACAGTTTAACACTGATTTCAAAGGAGAATTTGGTGGGACAATAAATACAGACTGAACACAATTTCTAACATAACTAGATCAGCTGGAGGTATGAAAATTAAGTGAAAATTAAGAAGTAGTCCCAGCCATGGCAAGCACACGTTCTAACTCCTGCATGGCATCAGTCACTCCAGTTTACAGAATACGGTTTTCCTCCAAAGCAGCAGCAAACAGACTGACAGGCAAGCAGACTAGGATCTTCAGTCACAGCCTGCTTTCTGTGCAAGAGAGCTTCTTTTGCATTATCCAGGCTGTGCAGGGCCATGGCAAAAAAATGCACAAATGGCAGCTCTGTTTCCTTCACCAGCCTGGCCAAAGTATATTTGACTGCTTGCTTCCTCACAGTCACATGGAGCCATATAAACAAACAAGCAAACATAGTACCTTTAAATCCACTGTGATTCTACTCTGCTGACATCTAATTATTCGTTATAGGCTTGTAACCACTGGCACATAATCACTAATTATCTCTAGATGCACCACCCATTTTTGCATCAGTGTGCTCCCCTGAAGCCACAGGTTGAAGGAGAGAGAGGCTGAACGAAAGGACACTTTAGGTCTGCAATGGTTGATCAGGTCAAGTGCAACATTATGGAAACAAGGAAATCTCAGCTTAGTCGTCCAAATCATTTCTGGAAGTAAAAGCAGGCACAGAGGAGAGTAACTGGTGATCTCTAAGATAAGCTGAAATGAGAAGTAGCATTTGCCATCACAACAGAGGCCAAACACACAGTGAGACCAGCCAAACCAGGCTTCACAGATTAGGGAAGATGCTGGACAATGCCATACAAGAAGCAGGGACCAAGCAGGACCAGGTAGAAAGAGACTAATTTTGAGATGCAGAACATGAACTCAGAGGAAGTGGGCTGACTTCTCTTGAAGTGAATCTGGTGGCACACGTCTGTCAGAATATCCTGGGCTTCAAACTTACATGGAATGTGTGTTTTCTTACATAAATCCATCTCATACAGATCCTAACAGCCCACATCACATCAAGCCAGACAGCTGCTACAGTGGCTAAAATCTCACCATTCCTGAAACTGTGATCCTGAAGGTACCCATTGACATGCAAAAAACAGAAGATGTCTACAAGTTTACTTGGCTGTTCCTAGAAATCTGGAGTGACATCTCTGGGTGTGTCCATCTTAATAGAAGGTGGCTGGAGCTCACCTGATGTGCAGAACCTCCAGGGTCACCACCTGTTCCTCTTCATTCAGGTGGGCCCAGCACACTCTAGCCAGGTTGGAATATTTGGGGTTTCATACTGATGCCAGATCTGTGCTTCTGACCCTCTTGAAAACATTATCTCTGGTGCCTTTTGTCGCCAACAACTTTGTAATTGACTCAGTTTGCATCTGACTGCAAGGCCTGCAGTGCCACGGGAGTCCTTTGACACTGAGAAGACAGTAATCCTTCTTTGGAGGACTTGGTGAGGGAGAATGACAGTCCAGATTCCCCACCGAAAATTTTTCAGAACTCTTTTTCCACAATTACAATTTCTTAATATTTTGACTAGCAGCTCATTTTAGGAGGAAAAAAATACCCCATGTGTTGAAATACTGGAATTTTCCATGGGGTTTTGCTCAGCACTAAACAAATCTGGGAGCAAAAAGCGTTACTGCATTTCAGAAATATTCTTGGAATAACCAAGCACAGAAGATTATAACTTCCAGCTGCTTATCAGATTTGTGGTCTCTGTTAGTATGACAGACTGACAGCATGCTGAAGTCAGGCTCTGTGTGTTGCTTGAAGTTACTCCCTCCAACAATTCAATAGCATTCTGCAGTAGAAATTACCACACTAGTAACCCACTCTCCCTGTGGTTTTGGCATGAAATACTGAACAAGCTTTTGACAGAGTCAAATGCTTTGCCTTTCTGACTCTGCAGTGGTTTGGCTTTGGTAAAGGATTTCACCAAGGACAACACCGTGTGCACAGCAGTTCCCCAGGACCAATATGTGGAGCAGCCTGGAGGATCACAAAGGTCTGTCTCATCTTCTAACATGACTATGTCTGAAAGTTTAGAAACTGGAGTGTGGTGATGCAGGCATCAGCCACTGGCCATCCCCAGCTGATTGAGATAGCAGGCTCATCAGACACCTGCCCTTCATAAACATGCCTTTTCTGAGTGAACAAAGAAGCCCACCCATCTCTGACCTCTGCTTCTAAATCTAAGTGAGACAATCAGATTTTCTTGACTCTTTCACTGTTTCTTCTGCATTTATACTTAGCCTGACTTTCCCTGAGACACGTGAAAGGCAGTGCCAGGGGCTGTCCCGACATTGCTGCAAGAATGATAGTAGAACAACCCTATTTATCTGTCAGCCTCCAGAAACAGGACACACTCATGACTGCAGAGTATGAGAAGGCAGCTCTAACTTTGCATGAAACAAGACAACTACGACTTACTTCATCATTGCAACTTATCATGCATGTAATAAAGGGATGCAGTTTTACCAAATCCTGTAGGAATCAGAAGAAATCAGTGTTAACCTGCTATTACCACTGTCCTGCTGCTTCTCCAGCTGAACCCTCAGACATTAGAAGAAAACAAGCTACGAAAGCTGATGTGCATTTATCCTGCTCACAATGTTATGCAGTCATTACATCACATCCTTTTCACATGCAATCAAAGATCTGCTGACTCCAGACTCACAGGAAAATCAGTGTAAGACCATTCTGTATGGATCTGACATCAAGGAAGGAAATGTCCTCACTCAGGACACAGCTCAGGCTTGTCAGCTTTGGTGAAGGAAGGGGTCAAATCCCACCTAATGTCAACAGACTATTTCCTTCAAATAACACAATGTTCTCTGAGTCTAGTGAGCATTGTAGTCACAGCTATGGAACCTGAAATGCTTCCTGGTGTAATGAGCAACTTCCAGTGACACAGGCGGCATTATGTTAACAACATGTCACAATCTGAGACATGCTTCACTCTTTTAAACCATTTTCTATTTTAAACAATTTTCAATTTTTATTACAGATAGAATGATGTTGCACAAAGCATCTGGGAGCTGGGAACAAGCACAGAAGTTTGCCAGCAGAAGATGTAGAATTTTTTCCAAATAAGAAACTGCCCACTTTCCTGACAAATGGTAAATAAATTAGCAAAGTCATCAGAAAATACCTATTGGAGGACAAGAGTGCCTTGGCAGTGGCAGGCAAAATGACTTAATTTGACTTCTCTGTCAGTACCTTTGAATGATTCAATTGGCAATTTGAATTCCTCTTCAAACATTTAAAAGATAACAGTAAGTAAGTTTGACAGCCTCATGAAGAAAATGCTTGAGGAAGTTACAGGCTACATTGTGCCTCTCACTGGTACACTCTGAGGCTCAGGCATTTAGAGCCTGCGATTCCTGCACAGGCTCTGACGGGAACCCAGCTGGTGCTCTGGCAGCAGCCAGTGAGGACAAAGAAAACCAGCACTGTGGTTTTGAGAGTACAGAACAAGAAAATGCACACCCCAGATGGGATGATTATGTCCCATCTTATTAACTAATCCTTTTGCAGAAAGGGATTTGCTTAAAGACCACTTCCCAGAAGGTTGCACCATTCCCCCATTCATAACCAGTGCAGCTCACCTTGTAACATGACTGATTTCCATTTCTCAGTGTGCCTTAGTTCTTACTCAACTAGAAAGCTTTAGAAGCTTGCCACTACAGAATTTCCCATAAAATAAATGCTGTTCCCTAGATCAGAAGAGCAGCCTATTTCTATTCCTTCATGAGACAACCAGCAGTGCCCATCTGTCAGGCTCAGCTCAGATTCCTGGCCCAGGAGGACCAGCACTTCTGTTTTGGGGTCAGGATGTGAATCTAGCCCTTGAGCCAAGGAAACCCTTGCAGGACTGACAGTTGGCTCTTGCGAGTCTGTGGCAGCACAAAGCACGTGAGGTCGCATGCCATCCTCCATCCTCCCTGGGCTCAGGCAGGGGAAGCAGCCTTCCCACTGGATCCCCTCCCTGATTTCTATCTTCAATCTACTTTGTACAGCAAAGTGAGGAGAGCTGCTTTGCCAGCAGGGTTTGAGGTTGCACCACTCATGACTGTTTGCCTGACAAACATTTTTGTCCATGAGCATATAAACATGTGATTTAAAGAAGAGAACATTTACTTAACTACAGGAGGCAGACATTTTGTCATATAATTAAAAGCTTCATATCTGATCCAAGACATACATATACAGAAATATAAATAATGCCTTCTGCTGGGCTCAAAAGCAATTGTGCAGTGAACACACACTGAATACAAACTTCAATTTTCATGGTATTCTTGAACTAGTAGCCTTACAACACCTAACAAAAAAGATCTTAGAAGTGAATGGCAATTTGAAAAGTATAAATCAAGAACTATTTTTTATACAGGGAATGATTTTCATTAAAAGTCAGATTTTAAAACCTTCACTCCCCAGAAGACCCCTGTACTCCTTTACTGGTGCAGATAATTTCAGTGCAACCATCTATGCAGCAAGGCACTAGGAAAGATAAACATTGGAATCAGGATTTAAATAAATATTGCTATTAAAGTACAATGCTGAAATTTTTGCATGTTTGCAGAATCAGACAAAGGCCAGGCCCTGTTCCAGAGAATTTTAATTCCCCATAAAGTTGCAGAGCTATACGGAGATGTCCCAGCCAAAACAAGGGGTTCACTCTAACTCCACTGTGGTTAGTGCACACAGGCACTGTTCCTGCCAGGAGAGGCTCCCTCCTCATGGGCTATTGCTTGGCCACGAGGAGGCAGGGGCTCAGCTCGCAGTGTGAAGCACGCCAGCCGCCAGCTCCAAGATCAGCACATCCCACTCACCGCGGGCAGAAGCTGTCTGAGAGGGGGGTTCATCTTCTGCTCAGTGGATCCCACTTGCAGCAGGAGGATTAATTCCTTTATGCTAAGGCAGTCCCTTAGGAAGGTAAAGACCTGCTGGGCAGCCACTTCGTGTGCATTTGCTTGGCCAGTACTGGTGGTCTTGCTGATAAGCCTCCGGTTACAGAGGAGGGGCATTTGCCAGGAGAATAGGAGTAGAAAAAACTCCAGAACAAACGCTTTCTGGCTATCTGAAGGGATACTTCCTTCTCTAGCTGCCAGCCACTGCTGCTGCCCCTGCATCTGAGATGTGACAGTGCTGGGCTCTTCTCCTGGCACATCCTGGTGAGGTGGCAGCAGGGCTCTGGTGCAGGCATGACACTCATGGTGCTGAGCACCATGAAGCCACAATGCTGGGGCAGCTGCATATTGAAGTTCACGTAAGAGCCCAAGAACAACCAAATTGAACCCTCTCTGGTGCTGCTTTAGAGCAAGAAACGGCAGATACTGACCAGTATTTCACCGTGCTGTGTAACGCATGGCTTTTAAAGTAACTCTTCCAAGTTTACAGACACAGTCTGTTTTTATTTAGTCCATCCTCTCTTCTCCTAACCCTTTAGATCTGAATAATCCAAAAATTCAAGTTACTTAGATGGAGAAAAAAAAAACTGATTCAGTTAATGACACTGGTACAAGTCCAGTTACAAAAGCAGACTGCTTCCCAGTGTGCTAAAGGAGGGAAATGATCCCAAAGCATTTCCTCCCACACAGCCTCAAGCCTCAGTCAGCCAGTGCCCCCAGACTGCATCTCCAGGCTTAATCACAGGGCCATTTTTCTGACCCATGATGGGTCAGGCTCCATGTGGATTTTCCTTAAGAACCACCAGTCCTTGGAGGACTGGCAGAGATGATGGCACTGTTTTGTTTTTGCAGAAAAGGTTGAAAAAAGCATGACTCTGACAATATCTCATAACACAAAAATGTGGTGTGAGAAATCATGTGACAGTATGTTGAGCCCAGGTACCATGCACACTTGTTCTAGATAAATAAATGAGCACTTGGCAAAACAATTTTAGTCAAAGCTTCAGTTTTGGTGGTTATGATAGATTTCACAGGTTACTGCTGTTATACAGCCATTAGCATTTGTAAGACCCAGTCTTGGCTGTCCGTCTGTCCTTCGGGCCTCCAGTACTTTTGAAATGAAGTCGCGTTGGAGCTCTCAAAGCAACACCTTTAACTAGCCAACACACGGAGCTTGTTTGTGCGGTCAGTCAGGAACAGCCGCGGTCGCGTTTGGGAGCAGCGAAGGCTTTGTGCAGGGGACAGTGCCTACGGCCGGCTGCAGCGTCCGCCTAACCGCAGCGGGGCTGCAGGAACCACGGCCCGAGCAGAGTCAGGTAAGGCCCCGGGCTTGCGAGCGAACGCTGGTTTGCGGGTGCAAACCCGAAAAACCGACACGCGGCTGTCAGGGCTGCTGCCGGTGAGCCCGGGCACAGCCCGTGTGCCGAGCGCCGCGCACGGGCAGCGGCGAGGCGCTGCCGCGCTCCGCTCCGTCCTCACGGCTCGAGCGCCCCAGGAAGGCAGAAGCTCCCCGCACAGCAACGTCCAGCTCGGAGCACAGCAGAGCAGCCGACCCCAGGTCGGACCGAGCGCCACCCACCCAGGTCCCGCCGCCCCTCAGCCTCACGTCGGGTCCGCCCCGCGCTGCGGCCCAGTCCCGCCCCAGC
>JAYDZK010000039.1:18034062-18076867 GCA_034509185.1 Euphonia xanthogaster | reverse complement strand
GGGCTGAGCTGCGGCGGGGCCGAGCCGAGCGGCGGCGGGGCCGAGCTGCGGCGGGCTGAGCGCGCCGGCATTCCCCTCCTTTCCCCACCCAGTTCCTTTGTCTCCGCTGCGTGTGCATGAGATTGCTGTAAAAACGCGCGCGGGGCTCTGGGCTTTGGCTGCTGCCGGGATGCAGGAGTATTCTTTGCATCCCTCTGTTGACAGAAAGGAAGCTGCAAATTCCCACCATGGTGGTGATACTTCAGAAATAGCCTCAAGGGTGGCGGGTTGAGAACAAACCCATTTCCCTGCGGAGCAATTAACCATGCCGGAGCGTCCCAGGGTGAGGCTGGCATGTGAGCCCTGCTGAAGGCTTTGGTCGGCCCTTGTCCAGGCTCAGACTGTAGAAAGGGAGTGTATTTACATGCCAAAACCTGGGCTGTGGGCAGCAGGGGTAACGGAGAGGAACGTAAGGTGTGATTAAGAGCTGAAGAGTTGTTGGAGGTGTTTTAAGCAGTCAGGTAGACAACATGTTCTCTGGCACAGCAGTCAGCCTATGTCACCTGTATCCATGGCAGGCATATGTGAGATCGGGTGGTTTGCCCCTGTACTGCCTGCAGCTGCTTGTGCAGACTTGTGCAGGTAGAGGTAGGTAGAAGAGCAGGACCTCAGCCATCCCAGTTCCTCTGGACAGGGTCTGTTCCCCACAGGACAGTGCCCATCCTCTCACATCAGTGTATGCTGGGTTGTCTGGTCCAAAAGTGTGAATGCAGGAAGAGCATAAGGACAATTCTGGTTGGGGTGTTCCTCTGGTGTCTGGCTGTACTCCTTTGGAGAAGGCTGCTGGCCATTTTGGTCAATAGAAAGGAGAACAGAAGAGGTGATAAATCATGAGATAGGAGTGCAGTCCAGTGCCTCCTGGTTTTTGTATAGACCTGTGAAATGCCTCAGAAGCATTATCCCAAGCTCAGCAGGAGAGTGACAGATTAGCAGCTGGTTGCCTGTCCTGTTGCTGGTTTTTGCAAGGTGGTATTAGAGGAGAGAGTAACTTGTCTTCTTTAATGCACCTTGCTTTACATGGTATCATTAGAGACATGCCCTTAGTACAAACTTGCTCTGAATGCTGGTGTGTGGCTCATGCTGCCTGCCAAGTTATGTGCATAATGTCCCAGCATAGGAAGCTTTTGACTTCTCTCTATATTTCATGGAAGCATATTTGCTGTGTCCCCAGTGACTCTCCCTTGTGCTCAGTCTGCCTTGGTGGCGTTTCTGGCAGCCCCTCTCCCATTAGAAACAGCTTTAGGAGTATGGCATTTTCAATCCTTGCTCTTGTACTGTTGTTTGGAGTGTTAACTCAGGTGCAGTGACCTTTCTGCAGCATTGGTGGTTGAGGTGAGCAGTGGGAGAGAACCTGTACAGAGTGCTGAGGATCATAAAATCATAATATATTAAGGGGTTGGAATGGACCTTAAAAGATCCTGTAGTCCAAACCCCCTCCAGATCAGGTTGCTCAAGGACTAAACCAACCCGGCTTTGAATACCGCCAGCATTGTGGCATCCATAACCTCCCATAACCTGTTCCAGTGTCTAACCACCCTCTCAGTCAAAAGTGAATGAAGCATGTGTGGTATGTGCTACTGACAGCTGCTGTGCTCTTCCCTTTTCAGAGTGATCGTCTCCTTATTAAAGGAGGGCGAATAGTCAATGATGACCAGTCATTCTATGCTGACATTTACGTGGAGGATGGCCTCATAAAGTAAGTATTGGATTTCTATTATCTTCATCTCCTCTTAAACCACCTTCAGGTTGGGTGGTTATTGGCTTTTTGTGGATGTGGTTTGTGCCCAAATTGCCAAAACTTGACTTCTGTGAAGAATAGAGTGAGCAATTAGAAACCTTTAGTGATGGATTCATCTCCATAAAAGCAGTGGGAAGAGCTGCTGATTTATTGCTGTGAGGACAGTAAAGTGAGCAGTTCTGTCCACAGAATTTTTGTTACGCTAGGGAAAAAAAAACCTGCAAAGTGAGTCAGCTTGAATGAAATGCAAAAATGGAATTTGTTTCTCATTTTTACCTCCTCAGTGTGCCAAGGAAATCAGAAGTTTTCCACTAAAACGAACTTACCTTTAATCTTGATTTATCAAGGAGCACTGAGAAAGGCTTGATGAAAGTAGGATTTCTGAAAGAAGAGATTTGAAGGCTGAGTTGAACATATGGACACATAAAGGGGTTGGTGGAACAGGGGCTGAAAAAGGGAATGCTGAGGTTCAGGTGACTTGGCCTGCAGGAGGGCTGGCTATGTCAAGTTGTGCTCGAACAGGACAGGGTCCAGAGCACTATAGTTGTGTATTAGGTTCCATTTATGCTGGAACTCTCTAGATTTCCTGTTTTCAGAAGACATTTTTAGGTACTTGTGATTTTAGCTGCCTTCACTACAGTGTGGCCCTGCTGATAGCAAAGCTGTCCTTCATGGTCACAGAAGAGACAAGTTGAGAGGGGGGAACTGTGCACTTCTTGGGAAGACAGGTAGCCCAGAGCTTGCAGGTTGTGCCACGAGGCCAGCAGGCTGAGGCCTGTCTGGCTGGGCACTTGCTGAGCTATTTCCCAGCTCCCAGGAGTCCCTTCACTCTTGGGACTTTGTGCTGTGAGCAGCATTGCAAGTCCCTGATAAGCCTTGAGCTGGTCTAGCAGCTGTGGCATTACAGTGGAAATCATCTTTATCTGTAAGTATATCTGTAAGCTCAGACTTGATCCTTACTTAAGGTGGGCAGAAGGACGGGAGACAGGAGAGATTAGGGGTGTAGCTCACTTGGAAGCAGGGCTGGTGTCGGGTTTTGTGAGCATGCACCCTGGGTGAGCAGTTAGAGCTGCTACCCTGGAAATGCGTGCTGCAGCCTGTTTCCTGAGCCTGTATGGGATGAGGTGTCCTAGGCAGGTTCTCACCACACGCTGCAGAGATTGCCATCAGACCATACTCCCCAGCTACCCCAACCCAGTGTGTGCCCCAGGCAGCAGGTGCCATCCAAGTCACCTGCAGAGCAGCTGGACAGATGGCAGCCACCCCTGGACTAAGCACAGCATAGGTGTGAGCAAGCCAGACAATCCTGTATGTTGCTGCAGAGTGGAGTGAGCCTGGGTCTGGGAGCAGGACAGAGTGGGGTGTTCCTGCTGGCAGGGAGCTGCCCTGGCAGTCCCTGGCTGAGCTGTTGAGAGATTAAGTTGTGGCAGGTTTTCCTTTGTGAGAGTATCTTGGTGTGATCTTATCAGGCAGATCGGAGACAACCTGATTGTTCCTGGAGGGGTTAAAACCATAGAAGCCAATGGGAAGATGGTGATCCCCGGAGGAATTGATGTCCACACTCGCCTGCAGATGCCATACAAGGGAATGACCTCTGTGGATGACTTCTTCCAAGGAACAAAAGCAGCTCTGGCTGGTGGAACCACTATGATTAGTAAGTGCAGTAGCCATGGCCTGTGCATGACACCAGCAAGCACTCCTGCAAGATCACCCAGTTCATTATTTTTTATGTGCTTTTCTCAGTCTTCTGTGTTTTCAAAGCCCATGACGGTGTGTTCGTACTTTCTGTGATCTCTGTCAATGCAGTCTAGGGAGTAAGGATTGGGATGAATCTTTTGACCCTTTGTAATGATGAAATGATAGGACAGGAGATGTGCATAGGACTCCTTGGCCTTGGAGATCCTGTGTTCTGCAGTGCTTGTCTGCAGCTGCTGTTGCCTCTGGGACCCTCAAAAAGGAGCAATGGCATAACTTCTCTGTTAAACAACAGTAGGGCAGCATGGTGCTCCGATGGCTCTGAGCAGAGGAACAGAGCAGTGTGTTGGCATCCCACACTGCTCAAAAATGAACAGTGCTAACAAGAAAGGAAAGGGAATTCTGAGGTCCTTCCCTGGAGGATGCTATGGCTGTGCACTGGTTTGAGGTCCAGGTGTTGTCCTGTGCAGTGGTTACAGCTGTGTGCACCACAGGGTTTCTTGGGATGCAGGAGCAAGTGTTGATCCTTCTAATAAAGAGCTGAGTTCTTTGTCCTCCCCCCACCATTTTTCCTTCCTCTGTGCCAAAAAAAAATGTTTTGTGAAATGGTCTGTAGCAAGATGTGGAGATTCCATGCTGTGCAATAAAAGATGCATTAGTGTTGCAGTGTGGCAGGAGGCTGTGTGCTAATGGGGTGGGAGTGGGGATGGGGAAAGATGAGGCTCTTCAGCTTTCAGACAGCTACTCAGCAGAAGCTGAGTGTAAAAACCCCTGATCCTATGCCAGAGGCCATTAAACAAAGGCTCTGTGCACTTCCCTGCCAATAAATGCACTTGAAGAGCCGAGGCATGTTGTGAAGATGAGCTGCCCTGAAGCTGTTGAGGAGGCCAGCCTGGGGTGGTGGAGCTGCCAGGCCACGGTGGAATGGGCAGGCTGGGAAGGGAGCCCGTGCCCAGCCCTTGCTCTGCTGTGCCCCTGCAGTGGATCACGTGGTGCCAGAGCCGGAGTGCAGCCTGGCCGAGGCGCTGGAGCGGTGGCGGGAGTGGGCTGATGGCAAGGCCTGCTGCGACTATGCCCTGCACGTGGACATCCCACACTGGAGCGGCCGCGTCCGGCAGGAGCTGCACACCATGGTCCAGGAGAAAGGTTTGTGTCTTGTGGCTCCCTGCCTGGCCTTGGCCAGCACTGTCCCCTGGCCAGGGAGGGCAAGAGGTGGCTGTGCTGTTGGGTGCCTGCAGGGATTTGCAGAGCTGCCAGCCAGAGCTGTGCCCCACAGGGCAGCTGGTGGGGAGGGTGGCCAGAGCGGGCAGCCTAACTTACCAGCTCGCCTCTCTCCTCTCTGCCCCACCCCAGGTGTTAACTCCTTCATGGTGTATATGGCCTACAAGGATTTGTACCAGATGTCCAACACTGAGGTGAGACCCCCTGCACCATGGTGGTTGTGTTGATTCAAGGAGCAGTGCAGGGTGACAGCCATGGTGGGCGTGGGACAGCTCATAAGGCTGGTGCCTGCTGCTCCTCACCTCTACCCTGGCTGCCTGTGCAGGGCTGCTCCAGGCTGTGCTGTGGGCTGGCTGGGCTCCTGCACTGCAGGTGGAGGCACAGGTCTAGTGTGGAGATCACCAAGAACATCCGCTGGTGACTGCATCCTTCAGAGAGCTGGTCTCTGCACAGCCAGAGCTCTGCCTGGCATGGCTGCACTGGGTCCTGCTGCTGCCAGGGCCATGGCTGGAAGGGCCATGAGGGGTGCCAGGGCCATGGGCAGCCTGCTCACTAATCTTTTTTTCTTGTCTCTCTTTTAGCTGTATGAGATTTTCAGCTGCCTAGCAGAGCTGGGTGCCATAGCTCAAGTTCATGCAGAAAACGGGGATATAATTGCACAGGTAACTAACTACTTCTGGCATGCAAGAACTGAAAATATGTATCAGGCAGATTTGGTGTGGGGCATTAGCAAAATGGCTCTGAAGCTGGACATCTTGTGCAAGGTGATATCTTTGCTGTTCAGCAGCAATATCAAAGTTAGCAAGATTTTTTGTTGTGAATACCTTGTGCATAAGTGAATCTGAAATAGTGCATTAGCAATTACCTAAATGGAAGTGAGTGTGCATCAAGTAGGATATGTTTGCTGCAGCCGCCTTCAGTGAGGAGAGGCAGAGACCTTTCCCTTGCACTTTACAAGGAGAGGTAAAGTCCATTGAGAACTGCCTTGGCAAGAGGGATTTTCTCCCTGTAAGCAAACAGGTAGCTAATGAAGCTGGATTCACAAGGCAGATGTTCTGAGGGACGTGGTTGAGTGATCAAGTGGGTAGTGTGTATTGGCCTGCTGTGCTGTAATTGGTGCTGGGTGACAGAAGGTCCAAATGTTTTCGACTCTCATTAAGATGCAGAAGACATTGCTCAGTTAAGCTCTACATCTATTTGGTTTTTTTTCTCTCTTGTTCTTGGGAGTTGAAGGAGCATGAACCAAGAGGTCATTCTTTGAGCATCTTTTCAGACTACAAGAATTAGTTTTTGTTTGGACTTCATAGAGCTGCAGTGCACAGTTGGATGGCTCCTTCACATGAGAACTTAGTGGTCAGAGGAATTGTATTGGCCAGAGCTTATCTCTATTTTAGCACTTGCCTAATCATAAAATGCCCCAAAATTACTAATTGGTAGCACTTCGCAGACCTGGGAACTGGAGGGGGTTGGGAGTTTTGTAGCCCTGTTTTGTTTCCACATTGTTCTTGTTTCACTGAAGTGGTTTAACTCAGTGCCTGCCCTCCCATTGCCCCATGTTCCCTCCTCTTTCAAATCCCTTGAGGGTAGAGCAGCCTCTCACCATGCCTGGTGGTCCCACAGGACATAGGGTGTTGATGGTCCTGAGGGAAGGGCTTGACACAAAAGGGATCTGCTTTTTTGTGGTCAGTAGTTTCAGTCCTGTAATATCCCTCTGTTCTTTTGATGTCCTAGGAACAAGCCAGGATGTTGGAGATGGGAATAACAGGCCCTGAAGGCCATGTGCTGAGCAGACCTGAGGAGGTAAGATGCAGAGGACAGTTCAGCCTTGCTTCACTGAAGAGTTTTCCCAGTCACAGTAAGGCTCAGTGTGTTCAGTGGGGCCAAGCAAGCATCAGGGCAGGGATGTGTGTACATCCAGGGGTATCCATTTTTACAGGCACTGCTGTCTTTTTTATCAGCAGCCCAGGAAAGAGCGAGTGCATGTTTGTGACAGACATTTCTTAGTTGTGCTTGAGTTGCCAGCAGAGACAGAAGCCCTTGTTCTGAGTCTCACAGAAAGGAATCAATCAACCAAAAAATGTCTGTATGGCTGTAGCAGTCTTTGAGGCTGCTTTTGGGGGCATTTGTCTTATATAAGTGACTCCATAGGTGTGAGAAGCCTAAGAAGAATCTACTGACGAGTTTTAGAATTCACTGTTCACGTGTAAGTGCTGACAGATTCCAGCCTTTTCCTCCTTTATATCTGCTTGGTATTTAAAGTGTGTTTCAGAGGCAGATGGATGAAGCCATTGTTTGAAGGAGTAGGAGGGAAAGAGAAGGGGAATTCCCTGGTTACAAATCACTCTCAGAACACTGATGAGATTACTTCTGATTTTAGCTTGTATGGATTCTTCTGTTTGGTCCATTAATATGAGTTGAGTCTAATTTTAGATAGGTTCCCTTCACATAACTCCCTGCTGAGACGTGCTTTGACTTCCCACTGCATGTGAAAGAAGAAAACAATAGGAATTTGGTACAGTAGCAAAGGTGAGCAGGGAAGCACAGGGACAGATTTGTACTTCAGGTCCTTCTGAAATAAAATCCGTTGGCTTAAATTAAAAGTGTAGGAAGTTGGCTGTATTTGGGCTAGTAACAGCATAAATGGCCTAGTGTAATAACAGTACTTACAAGAAATACACGAGTGTAAAGCGTTTTCCTGTACAGGGAAGAGACTCAAACACAGTGGCTCAGAGTCCCTCTTATTTTTATGACTCTAGCCTGTTGCCACTAGTTGGCAAGCTGAAGTGCAATTACAGGAAGCTGTGGTTGTGCCCAGATTTGAGAACTGTCCTGTTACCATAAGCAGGGCAGATCTCATCCAAAGCCAATAAAACGTTGTTAGGTTTTTGATCTTGAAATGCCATTAAAGTATAAGACAAGTGAGAACAGTGCAAGGCTGTAGATATTATGCATTCAGCCAAATCCAGATCTCATTGCCTTTGAAAATAAACAGTGTCCTTCTTCCAGAACATACTCTTCCTTGGAAAATGTTAGGTGGAGCACAAATGACCCTGGCTGCCACATAAAGCCTGCAGGCAGATGGCAGAGCATTAGGAGAGTGGTCTGTGGCTCTGTGGGTCTTCTCTGTCCTGGAGGGACCTCAGTGGGGGTTAAAGGCATGTTCTTCTGTCAGGTGATGGTGGTGACTTGGTAGGGCAGGATGATGCAGCTCCAGATGGTAACCTGCTCTGAGGGTATGCAGTGATGGCTGTTTGCTCCTGTCCACGTGTTAAACCCCATTAACTACTACAGCCCATAAGCATGGTGATTAGAAAATCACTTCTCGCTTGAATTTCTATTTAAAGAGTCTTTAGGAAGAGAAAAACCTCTTTTCACTGTACAGCAAATAGATCTGCAGAAGTATAAGAGGAGTAGAAGTGCATGTATGTCTGGATGCAGTGCTCTGCTTCTCTGCCCTGGGACGTTTCGGCTGGCATGGTCCCAGGCATTGCCCTGCGGGCTGGGATCATTGTGTCTTTTTAAGGCTTCTGTTTTGAACTTCTCAAGCCAACACTTGAAGCCAAATTGTGGAGCAAACACTTGGGGGACTCTGGGGCTGAGCTCACGCTGAGCACAGGCTGATGTAATGGTCCAAAGATATCCCTCCTGGTGGAAATCTACCCTCCAGTAACAGCAGGACAGTGAGATGAGGCAGCTATCAGCAGGCTGGGGCAAGCAGAAGCTGCACTACAGGATGGCCAGGCCTCAAACACAAGCAGCCTGCCAGCGTGCAGCCCTCTGCACCCTGCCATGGGGGTGACAGGGGACATCTGGTTAAACCTGCTGCAGTCGTAGGACAGTCTGGAGCAGAGGAGTGCTGTGAAAGGGTGGAGCTTCCCACTGCCTGGCAGCAGCCTGCAAGCTGGGCTGGGCAACAGTCCCTGGGCTCCTTGGGCTGTCGTGAGAGCTGGAACCAGGCAGTGGAAAAAACAGCAGATGCAGCTCTGCTGGCCCCTGAGCAGGGTTCAGACAGTGCTCCTGTGCCAGGCATTGTGTTGCTGTAGCCTGCCTTTGGGCCAGGCCCTGGGGAGACAGAAGCTTCCCTCCTCAGGTCTCCCTGCTGAAACTGCCCTGGGGGAGTCAAGGGTAAAAGCGAGGGCACAGGGTGTCTGCAGCAATCAGTGGTGTGTTGGGAGTAACAGGGGCTCCTCCCTGCTGAGCCAGTGCTCCTCTGCAGCTGTGTGCCATCCTCTCTTCCAGCTGGAAGCAGAAGCTGTCTTCCGGGCCATCACTATTGCCAGCCAGACCAACTGTCCTCTCTACGTGACTAAAGTGATGAGCAAAAGTGCTGCTGACCTCATCTCACAAGCCCGAAAAAAAGGTGAGTGGCGGCTGGTGCTACACTCAGCCCTGCTGCTGCCACCAGCTTGCTGGATTATGTGGTCCTTGTGTCCTCGTGGTTATTTTGCCAAGATCAGCACTGTGCTTCAAGTGCTGTCTAGTGTTTCCCCTTCTAGGGAGCAGTTAGCTTAGGAGTTTGCCTGACTTGTGAGGGCAGGGTGACACTGCAGGAGGACACATGGAGCCACCTCCTGTCTGGTAACATCAATATACGGGGCACAGGTAGGAGCAATGTTTTAAACACCACAGTTTGCAGCTGTGAAGAGCTCAATGAGGATACTTGTTCAATGCATGTGGGCTGAGCTGCTGTGTATAGCTCTGGCCTCCCTTTGAAATGCTCGCCCCTTGGAAGTGCTTGGGTGCCTTTTCAGGTGTCTGGAGCTCCATTTGTCAGTGGTGCTGGAGCACAGAGATGCCCCACAAGTGCAGGCATGTGCACGGCTCTGTTCAGTGGGCTCTGTGCCCCCTGCCCCAGGAGGTCTGAAGGGGTGCATGAGGATTTGTGCCCTTGAGCAGGAGGACCCTGTGGTGATGGCGTGGGTCTGGGTGTTCTCAGGACATTGCAGGCTGTTGGTAGTGCTGTGGAGCAGAGAATGCCACCAGACTCTACCAAAGCACTGTCCTTTCTGTGCCTTTCTGCAGGCATTGTGGTGTTTGGTGAGCCCATCACGGCCAGTCTGGGGACTGATGGAACACACTACTGGAGCAAGAACTGGGCAAAGGCTGCAGCATTTGTGGTCTCTCCGCCACTGAGCCCAGACCCAACCACTCCTGACTACCTTAACTCGCTCCTGGCCAGGTGAGTGACAGCTCTAGTGGGGGTACTGCTAGGAGAAGGTGGACTCTGGATGGGGAAGAAAGAGGTTAGTCCAGCCTGAACCACTTCACTGTAGGTATGTAATGAAATGGCTCTGACTCCAAGCCATGTTTGTTTGTCCTCAAGTTGAGGGAGGACACGTTAAGCTTAACATCGCTAATGAGAAAAATACCAGTAGTCATGAACCATTTTAAAAGCCCTGAAGAAGACAGAGAAATGAGGACAAGCTAAAACAGACTTGTCAATGGAAGGATTCACCGAGCTGGAGAAGTGGAGAATGGATGCTTGGGTTGAGATGCTGCATGATGATGCAGGATGCTGCACCAACATGGAGAGCGTTAGAGGTTAGACAGGCTGCTTGGGACACCAGTCAAATACAAAGCAGATATAGTCACACACCTATACAGGTGAGCAGCAGCAGAGCCTGCAGAAGCACTTCAGCAATTTGCAGTGACCTTTCACAGTTACACTCCATCCTCTCACTGGCAAGGCTGGCACAGCAGCTGAGGACACTGCATGTTTCTGCCCTGTCTGTGTGCCATGTGTCCATCCCCCTCCACTCTCAGCCCATGTTTGTACATCAGTTGTGCGTGTGCTGCCTGGTCTGTTAGCTAGGGGAGTGGCTGACACTGAGGGGATTGTAAATGGAAATGTCATTTGAGGTGATGCTGGAAACATCTCTACCAAGATGAACAAGGGATGAGGAGTCACTAAGAGGTGTCTCCAGCAGGGCATGTTAGGACAAACCTGGGTTGTGCCAGAGTGGAGATGCTGTGTCTGTGTGTAAGAGAAGTGCCAGTGCATTTGCAGTCTGAGTATGCAGCTTACCCTGCATTTTACATGAGGTGTTCATTTGTCAACGAACAAGAGAGACTTCAGCGCAAACTGGATGTATGATGTAGGTGCAGGTCTTAACAAGTGGCAAGGAAATGTGAGCCCAGCTCCTGAACTGGTTTTCTACTCCTTACCTTCCACTTCTAACGTAGCCCAGACCTCAAAGAAGACACAAGCAATTCTTGGTCCCTGCAGCTCATAGGTGTCTGTCCTGACACCTCTGCCATACTGTTTTCTGTGAGGCTGCAGCAGGAGGAGAGACTGTGAGGTTCTAGCTGGGCTGCATGGCTTGTTTTTCTCCAGCAGGAAGCATGTTGTGTCACCATTTTGGGCCTCTGTCTGTACAGTTCATGAGACATATGGCAGAAATGATCAGAGGAAGGTGGAGATTACCAGTGGATTAGAGCAGATTTGCAGCCTCAAGGAGAGTCACTGTCTGCACTGTCGAGGTGCTTGAGGCCTCTTGCCTCATGCAGGCAGTGCTGGGAGCTGGCCTGCCTTGGTCTGCTTCCTTTTGCCTGGCAGCAATGACTTTGCAGTTGCTGCCTGTCCGATGTTACCTGAGGAGCAAGCAGCAGCTGGGTGACTTCCAGGGAGCCATGGACAGCTGCTTGCCCTGCCTTGTCCGTGGGCAGCTCTCTGGCCTTTCCTATTTCCTAGGAGCAGGATGGGTCAGGGTATCTCATCCATCCAGGTAACCCTTTGGGCTGAGGGTGAGGCATTTCTGGGCTTCCTGCAGAGAGCTGCTTCTGGGCAGCCCAAACTCCCTCCATCCCATTGCAGCAGGCTTTCATGGGGTGGGGGAGGACTGTGCTCGCCCTCAGCACGCAGGAGCTGGCAGTGCACAAGGCAAGGGCTGGCTTGTGCAACTGGGAGACAGCCCTGGAGCAGAGGGGCCTCTTCGTCCCTCTGTGGCAGAAGGGTTCTCTCAAGCAGACCTGACAAACTGCCAGAAATGGAGTCCAGTATGAAAGGATGTCTTCTGGCCTGACACAAAGACCACCCTGTTCCCTAGGACCTGAGCTGTTGGCTTTTCTTTTGTACAGGATGCTGTCTGTGCTCAGGTGGGTGGCACAGCATGGCCGAGGTCTCTGGCCCCCATGTGACACAGCTGCCCCAGGGGCTGGGTCAGGTGGAAGTCTTCAGGCTGAGGGAATGTGGAAATGAGGGTGCTGAGTAAAAAAAACTGAGCTGGGAACTGCTTGTGGCCAGAGGAAATCCATATCCCTCACGTCTCTGTTGCTGTCTGACTGCAAACGACTGACAGTGGGTTTGTTCCACCCCTCTGCAGTGGTGATCTGCAGGTGTCAGGAAGTGCCCACTGTACCTTCAGCACCGCGCAGAAAGCCATTGGAAAAGACAACTTCACAGCAATCCCAGAAGGAACCAATGGCATAGAGGAACGAATGTCTGTCATCTGGGACAAAGCAGTGGTGAGAGTCCAGCAGGGAAGGGGCAGAGTGGGAAGAGTTGGTTGCCATCTCACACACCCATGCTACTGCCCCGTAGAGCTGGGCACCCAGCTTGTTCCCTCTCTGGCTTTGAGAGTCAAATCAAGCTGGGGCAGGAGAGGTGGTTGTCGCAGGCTTGGGGTGAACATCCAGAAGCTGTAACTGTGCCTCCAGTTCTTGGTCTGTCTGGCACTAGCTAGTAAGGTCAGCCCCAGAAGCTTGGGCCCAGCCAGCCAGCACCCTGTGTGGGAGTGAGGATGGTGCTTCCCAGGGCTCTTACTCACCCTTTCCCCACAGGTGGACTTAGTTCTCTTTGTGTGTGTGCAGGCCACTGGAAAGATGGATGAAAACCAGTTTGTGGCTGCGACAAGTACTAATGCTGCCAAAATCTTCAACCTGTATCCGCGAAAAGGGAGAATAGCAGTGGGCTCGGACAGTGATCTGGTTATATGGGATCCTGATGCAGTAAAAATCATCACAGCAAAAACCCATCAGTCTGTAAGTCCTCAGCTCTTCTGTGTGAGCGCTGGAGGGTGGGGTGTGAGTAGTTTTGTAGAAAGGTCGCCTGGCTGCTGGGAGCTTGGTACTGTGCTGCTTGGCTCTGAGGAGGAGGGACTGAGCCCAGGCTCTAGGCAGTGCCTGTTGTGACTAGGGGTTGAATGTCCATGAGCCCTAGGCACATGGGGCTTTTTTCACCCTGCTTGAGTATTCTCCTGACTGTGGCCTATGCAGGTGGAAAGACACACACTTCTCCTTGCCTTGGTTTCTCTTCCAGGCACAAATATTTTTCCTGGCATTGCCACAGGGCTTTGTTTGTGCCTTACCTCAAGCCTAGGTCCTGCCTTTGTCTGCTCTGGGAGTTCTTCCTCACACTGAGCTTCAAACCAGCAGGTCCTGGTTCATGTTGGGAACTGGTGGGCTTTTACTGTGATGGGCTAGGGAGCTACAGGAGGCCTCTGAGCATGCAAGGCTTTAGAGGTGTCTTCTGCCTGCATTGGTGACTCCAGCAGTGAGGTGTGGGGACTGACCCACCCTGAGTGGGCAGGCAGTGCTCTTGTCCCTCCTGACCATCATCCTGGGGTTGGTGCAGGTGGCTGAATACAACATCTTTGAGGGGATGGAGCTCCGTGGGGCGCCACTGGTTGTCATATGCCAGGGGAAGATCATGCTGGAGGATGGCAACCTGCACGTGACCCAGGGGACTGGACGATTCCTGCCCAGCAGCCCTTTCCCTGACTACGTCTACAAGCGCATCAAAGCCAGGAGGAAGGTGAGGAGGGGGGCGTGCCAGGAGACAGAGCTGGGTTATTGGTAGGCCAAATTGCCCTTAATAACTTCTTGGTTTTCATTTGCTGTTCTTGCTGGACCCTGTAAGCAGCGCTACAAATTGCTGTTGTATTTTGAATATACAAAATAACTGAGGCTTGGATAGGGAGCCCTTTGTGTTAGTGATGTGTCATGGTGGAGACAGATGCTCCTTAAGGTTAGCAGTGGTAATGTCTCTCTTCATCCTGTCCTGCTGCAGCAGGAGTCTGGAGGGAAACACTGGAGATTGGCCAAAATCGCCTTCTCCTCCCTCATTTGTGCAGCACAAGCCCCATCTGGGTGATAGCCTCTTGCACTGGCTCTGCACACCTTGCAGGGCCGTGGGGCTGTGCCAGGCCTCAGTGCTGCAGGACTTACAGTACACAGCAATGTCCCCCCTTCTGCAGGGGCACTGAGGAGCTGGTGGATGGCTGGAGCTTGATGTTCCCTGGGCTCAGAGAAGTGTCATTGTCCTCTTCTCTCTGGTGACAGATGGCCGAGGTGCATGCTGTGCCCCGGGGCTTGTATGACGGACCCGTGTTTGACCTGACCACCACCCCCAAGGGGGGCACCCCTGCGGGGTCAACTAGGGGGTCCCCCACACGTCAGACACCGCCGGTCAGGAATCTCCATCAGTCTGGATTCAGCCTGTCAGGTGAATACATGTGGTGGCTGGGCTGGGAGGGGGCAGAGCCACTGGCCATATGTCCCTGTCCCTGGCCTGGGGCAAGGGCACTTAGAGGTGGCCTGCAGCAAGGTAAGCCCAAAAGTGGATCATGGCAGGGCAAGATCCTGTGTGTCCCTTAAAGGACATGGCTGGAGCTGCACCTTGCAGGAGTAGCCAGGCAGACTACCTGGAGGCCACCGTGGCCATGGAGGCCAGCATAGCATCCAGTGCTGTTCCTGCTGTGTGGGTCTGTTCACAAAGCATCTGCAGAGACTTTAACGCTGCTGCGGCTCTGAGTTGCTACTGGAGTTGGAGAGGGAGCAGGTTGCAGTAGATGGCCTCTGGAGGGCCTTGGCAAGACTCCAGGCTGCCTGACTGCTCAGTCCTGTGAAGAAGATGCTCTTAACTTTACTTTCCCCATTCCCTTTGTACTGTCTCATCCTACCCCAGGTACCCAGGTTGATGAAGGCATGCGCTCAGCAAGCAAGCGCATTGTCGCACCCCCGGGAGGCCGCTCCAACATCACCTCCCTGAGCTAAATGTCCTGGCTGAGGAGGAAACAAAATCCCTGTTCAAGCAAAGGAAGAAAAATGGTACATTGGTGTTGAAGAATGAAAAGAAAGAAACCTGTTCTGAAGAATCAATAAGCCTCAAGCCTTATGTTTCACAAATGCTACTTGCTACCTAGCTTTAAAGATGTTGCTTCATTTTGGTTTTGCATAGCCTTAAAGTTCTGTTGTTGTTACTGTTGTGGGTTTGGTTGGGTTGTGTTTTGCTCTTCCTCTCTGTATGCATGCTGCTCGGACAGGTTGCTCGGTTCAATGTTATTGGTGTTGAACGTGTGTGGGATGCCGTGGTGTGGGACAGTGGGAATGGCCAGGCAGGTGAGGGGGCAGGGTCTGGCCAGAGGCAGGATGTCAGATGGGGAGGGCAGGTGCACTGAGCTCATAGGGAGAGGTGGGTCTGTCACATTCATCTCCTTCATCTCCACCCAATGCTCTGGCGTTTCATCATGAGGCCTGTGGGGGAGCTCAAATCATCTCTGTAACAGCTGTCACAGCACCTTGTGTAAGGAGTTTTACTACTTTGTACACTTTATTAAAAAAAAAGTTGTTCCTTCAAACTGCTCATGTTGTCAGTTGGCTCTTCTCTTCCTCGTGCCCCTGCTGCTTGGCAGGGGCAGTGCCCAGGTGCACCCACAGGGAACTGGGCTGGGGCAGCAGAGGAGTTTGGGTGGTGTTGGGGCTGGAGGGAGCTTCAGCAACAGCCTGTCTGGGCAACACCATGCAGTGCTCGCTGCTGCGTGTGTCAGGGCCTTCTCAGGCAAAGGTAAAGGTATTGGCAGAACAGCACAATGCAAGTTTTTGGAACAGCTGTTCAGTTTGTTCATGCAGTCTTTGAGCCTGGCCTGGCCACCATGGGCTGTGACTGCCTGGCAGGAGCTGTGCCTGTCTCCTGTGTGTTGACAGGGACCGGCTCCACCTGGGCACGGCTGTGGGGTCCTCCTGACCAGACAGCCTTGGAGGCTGTTTTCTGTGGACTCCTGTCAGTGAAATGCTCCCCTTCCATCAGGCACTGTCTGTTAGAGCAAAAGGCACTGTCCTTTAAAGCTTGTGAAGCATGTAAAAAAAAGTGATTGTTGTTCAAAGATAACAAAAATTAAGGGTCAGTTTTGGCTATGCTAAACAAATACACTTTTTTTCCCCCTTCTTTAGTTTTTGACCTTGAAATATTTTTTTTTACATGTCTGCAATTCAGGCAGGGCAAGCTGTCTCTGCCGCAGTCCTTAAGGGGCCAGGCCATAATAGTTGTGCCAGGGTGGGGAAGGGTGTTCTTACAAGCATTGTGAAGTTCTTCCATCAAGTAATTAAGGCTTTTTCTTGTTGCCTGGTAGAGATTAAGCTGAGACTGTGCCTCTGTGTACAGAGGAAGAGGGGAATAGAGAGATGGTTGTAGAAATCTTTAAATTTCTACATTTTAAAATTTTTAAATATGCAATGTTCTTTCCATTTAAGTACTTCAGTTGTTTTGGGGCTTTCAGACCAGCCAGTGGAGAGGTATTTCTGCAGCAGCAGATTTTTCCCTATTGAGGACCAGAGCTGGCATTCCAGATAAATACACTTCTGGTATATGAACCTCTGCCTGCATCAGAGCAAGGCAGCGATGGCAATGTGCTGTGCAGGAGACAGGGACAGCTGTCAGCACAGTCCTGCCTGGCACCAGACCTGCTGGAGGGCTGGGCAGAGAGCAGAGCATCCACGGAGAACACTGGAGATGCTCTGGCTTGCCTTCCTGGGAGTGAGTCCAAGGCAGAGAGACATGGAGTCCCCACCCCACTGTGAAGTCCTATTGCTTGGAAGCCAGCATGGTTGGGGAAGGGGAGAGCAAGCACCCTGTGACATTAACTGGGGTGCCTTCTGATGGAGCAGGGAAAGGTGTGTTGTGAGTAAGCAGGAAAAGGTGACTTTCCCATGACAATGACACTCATTGAGGACGCCCATACCCTCTTACTGATGAATTAATTCCGTTCCAGCTTCACAGCTTCCTGGGCGGAGCAGGGTCGCCTTTCCCGGGGCTATTTCCACAGGCAGGGCGATGAGGAGGGAGGTGGCGAGGCTGCAGCACACGGAGTGGGGCAGCCTTCCCCTCACCCCGGCTCCCCGAGGGGCTGGGGAGCAGCTGGCCGTGGGACACCTGGCCCCACCACTGCAGGAGGGACCAGAGACACCAAACTAAAGCTTTTCAGACATGAACTGTGCTGCTCGACGCTGGGACACCCGCTGCAAGCCACTGCACAGACACGTGGCAGAGAGGACGTTTACCTTTGGGTTAATGGGAGGCAAAGACTTCATCACGTTCACTACATTGCTAAGAATGGGAAAAATGCCACATAAGGAGGTGAAACATCAGGCCTGTCACAGCATTCAAATAATAGCATCATTCCTGGCATTACCACAGTAGCAATGCTTTGGCCAGTCTTAGTCTTGGAAAGACCGCACCAGCAATGCAGTTGTTCCTGAAGACAGTTTCTGCTTAAATCAAGTGTGATTTCAGTGGTAGAGACATTCAAAATACACTTTCAAATTCCCATCTGGTTTTGGAAGCCAAACCCCATCAGATTCAGTGAGCTGCAGCAGTTTTAACATGATGGTGAATGTATTTTTCAGGCTAGACTGGTAAAGCATCTGGATTCACCAGCACTTGGTTGTTACTGTTTGGTGTCCACATCTGTCTGCACACTGGCCACCCACCATGCCAGCCCTGCTGGGCACATGGAGAGAGCACTAAATGGGCAGGAAACCTTTGCTGCCTCCTCCCAGCTAAGGAAGGAGCTCATCTCCAGCCTCCTGTGCCCACCCTCACAGGATGCTTGCAGGAGCTGTCTGTAAGCAAAGGCCACTTTTGTCACAATGCATTGGTGAAGACTGCATCTGGGAGCCATGCCTTCCCCCTGGAGCAACCAGCCATGAGCCCATCCATGCGGGAATGCCAACCTCTGCAGAGCCCTGTGGGCACCTCTCAGCACGCTGCAGCAGCTGCTTGCATGGTGACACCAAGGGCTGGGCACCTGCCAGCCAAGCCACAATAGTGGAAACTGTCTTATCCATTGTCTTGTGGTCCCATACCTGTCCCCAGGAAAGGCAACATGATGGGATCTGAGTCTAACCAACTGTGGCAAATTGCAAGGCAGCCCCCACAGCCTCTCCCCCATGCTCAGCACCCTCTGGCTGTGGGGGATGAGCTGAGGGAGGGGGTGTCCCAGCTCTCCTCTGTGCCCTGGGCTGCTGGCTGGGAATCAACAGCAGAGGACAAGTCCTGACATTGTGAAGGTGCATGGGTGGGTGAGCCCCAGTCCCATGAGGAGGTCCCCTGCAGGGGCTGAGCTGTTCTCAGATGTTGTTGTTCTGATTGTCCTCCCTGTGTGGGCTTCCACTTTTTGTCATGGTCTCTTGGATGCTGTCATGGTGGGGTCTTACCCTTGGGGATAGAAAATGATGATTGAGCTGTGAGGAAAAGCCCAGGCAGCGCCAAGACCCCATAGAAGTACAGCTGCCCTGGAGCTCCCCACTGCCTGGCATGAGCTGCCACTCACTGCACAGCTCCTCCAGCCCTGAGTGCCCCAAGCTCCTCCAACACAGGGCTCCCACAGCCCCCCTGCCCTGGGCCCCCAAAAACTGTCAAAGGCTTTGGCAAGAGCCAGTGCCTCTTCTGCTGCCTCTGGATCAAAACTTACTTTTCTCTGTTGAAAACAATGAAGTCCCTCTGGATCATTTCCAGGTGCTTCTGGAGGTGGCTGGCCTTTCATATTGGAATGGAAAAATTAAAGACATAGGGAATAAATTCACAGTTTACACAGAAAAACATTGCAAGGAAAGTTTCAATAACGCATGGCAATATGTTTAGGCAGAGCACCTTTACTGCAGTGGCGAAAATGGCATTAAGGCTCTCTTGCAGTAAAGCAGTGCATCCACATTCTGCCCTGCACCACAGGGAAGATGGGGAGAGTTTTAGGAATAAAGTTGGTCACAATGGAAAAAAAAATATTCTGTTCAGTTTACTGTGGTCTTGCTAGGTGGCAGTCATTGAAAAAGGAAAGGCCTACTGTGCTTGTACCTGTTTGCTCTCACCTGGGATGAATTGCTTTTGCTTGTGTCTTTCTCCTTCTTAGCCAAGCGCTTTTTTTTTTTGTGAAGAGGTTTGGATTCCAGGATCATTTCTTCTAGTTCAAAGGCTGGGTCACAGTTCAGTCTGCCTTTCTGGAGGGGAGAGGGAAGTGGCCTTAAGTGATCAGAACCTGTCTTAAGGAGCGTCTTATAACCTGGTCTGCCTCTGGGAGCTGGATTTTGTAAAAATAAAATGCACCAGTTATAATTGCACATGCAGCCAGGAGCACTGGCTATACTCTTGATATACTTTATCAGGCCCTTCAGCTATGGGCCATGTTCAAGGTGTCACAGTGGCTCCTTTTGTGCTCCTGCTTCTACTCTGTCCTTTGGCTGCTTTGGAGGGGCAATGAGGATGAGGACAGTGTTCTGGCTGGGTTGTGCCTTTTTGAGAGTAGCACAACAGCACAGTGGAACTGGTCTTCAAGCAATACAGAATCACACCCACCACAGAGACACCCAGCAACAAGGGTGGATATACAATTAACAAATATTCATAGTTTAGCCCAACTTCTGTTCAAAATCAGTTGGAGTAGTTGGACTATTCTTCATAAGGGTTATGTTACTTATATGCTGTTTTAATTCAATTTAAAAGGCCCATAAATACAACTCTAGTGTATGTGCTATTTACTGTTAACAATGTGCTTGCTGGGGAAGCATTGCAGGAGAAAACAATTCCCATAAGATGGTGGGTGACTTCCAGGCTGCTGCTGAGTCCATCCTGGTGCACTCAGTGTTTGCATTGCTCAGAGCATGGGTCAGCATGAGAGGTCTCACAGGCACTATCCATCCCACACAGATGCACAGCCCAGTGGGCTGTAACACCAGCTCTGCACCCAGAAATTCCGAGAACATTACAAACAGGGCATATCAGTTTTGGGGCACCCACACCATAGTCTCCCTCCATTACTCTTTGCTACACACTTAGGGAAGAGACAGCTCTGCCTGGGTCTCTCTTTTCCCCTTGTGACACCTGATGCTTCAGTGGAAATTTGTCAGAATGTCCCAGTGCTGGGTGTGAGGAACCTTTACACTCAAATGGCCTTACCATGGGAATGAATTCTGGCAGTATTCTTTTCTGGAGAACAGCATCCCAGTTCACATCAGACAGGTACGGGAAGGACTGGATGTCCTTCAGCTGAGAAAAGCGTTTCTCGGGGTTCAGCTCGAGCAACTGCAGCAAGAGTTCAAGGGAAGAGATGAGACCACCCCCCAGGACAGACATTCTGTGGCACATGGCTGAGGACACACGGTGCCAGACACTGCATCAATGCTGGCATTTGGTCCAGTGCTTCTCCTGCTCTGGGTCAGAGTTCCTTCACCTGGGTATGCGACAGGCTCACAAGCTCTGCCTCTGCTTATTCCCCTTTTTACAAATTACTTTTATCCCCATTGTAGGAGCAGGCAATGAGGCAGTACGGTGGCATTAAACAATGTGTCCAATGTTAAAAATAAGCATTTGTTTGGAATGGGGAGTTCCACTCAGGTTCTGCTTTTAACACTGGATCAGTAAAACATCCTATTTTCTCACCCTACTAAAGTAATATTCTCATTTCAGTGTGAAAGTATGCCTTCACAATGCTCATTTTCAGAATTTTTTAACAATCTTGTAAGGATTACTTGTGTGGAAGGAAAGGGTTGAAGGGTCTCTGTTCAAGGATTATATATTACATAAACTCCTGATACCTTGCACTCCTAAAACTCAGCAGGAAAACCAGATGATCCAAATGCTTTGGGGAATTTACAGGCAAGATGACCTGCACAGCCCTGCCCACGCTGGAGTGCAGCCAGGCACAAGCAGTGTCCCCAGAGCCCAGCTCCCCCTGCAGAGCTCTGGGCTCCAGCCCAGCGCCAGAGCTGCAGCTCCGCAGGACAAACATCTGCCTGGGCCAGTGACAAACGCAGAAATCCACAGGGCACGGCTGAGCCAGGAAGGAGCTGCAGCTGGCTTCTTATATAATGCATATGGCTGTTAAACCGGATGCAAAGGAGCACTGGGAAATGTAAATAATTGCAACATTGTATTATTTATTCACAAGGGAGCTTCCATGACTTGTGGCCTGCTGTGGTCCAGGAAGAAACTGCCAGCATAGCAACACACAGGACATCTGCAGCAAATACTCCTGTATTACTGTTAGACTTGATTAAATACTGGCTTCATTGAATTTTCAGCAAATGGAGATATGCTGCAATTTTCTTCCTGGAAAATACACCATGATTCTGTCTCAGCAAAGAATTGACAGCCTCTTTTTGTTAAAATGTTTGATAGTCTATTTCATTAGAAATTACAGAGTACATATATACATTATTTGGAACAAAAGCCAGTTGAAAGCTACATGAAGTACTACTTCATTGCCCACACTTATTTGAAATTAAAAAACTATTTACATACTTCTTTAAAATTTGCTGCCAGTGCTGATATGCAGGGTGTGATTGCTCAGCTTTGCTGCCCCTGTTAAGCCCTAATCTTGTTTATTGAAGCTATGGCTTCATTTCAAATGGGATTTCAGCTCCAAAATTATTCCAGTAATGACTTTGAAGCAATTTTTATAACAGCTTTATTGAAAAAAAAATTGCAGTGGTGCATAAACAACACAGCATCAAAAGACTACAACAGTGTCAGCACTTCCTGCAAATATTTCCATTACTGGAAAAAATGTTTCTTGAGGATTAAAAAATGTGATCCTTGGACTAAATTTATTGACACGTATCAATATCTGCTTCTAAGTCAGTTAATTCCAGAGTGCAAAGTTATAGAGGAAACTCTGGAAGCCAGGGCTGCCCATGTCCTTGGAGAAGCTGCAGCAGCAGCTGCCAGCGCTGCCTGCCCGGGCGCTGCTCGCTGCCCTCACCTCTGTGCAGCTGACGTTTGTCACACAGTGAGCTCTGGGGGTCACTGACCTGGCCCTGACCATCTGCAAGGGCTTCCCACCGTGCAGGGCTGCGAGTGGCAGGAGAACGGGGCACTGCCAGCCCCCTCACCTTCCTGATCAGCGCCACCATGCCCGGGCTCCACGCCGCCGGGTACGTCACCGCAGCTGTCCTGAGCACGCGAGCGATTTCACTTGTGGAAGTGTTGGACCGAATGTGGTATGGCCTCTGTGGAAAACACCACAAGACAAGCATGAATTTATCTGCTTTTCAGACTTCTTGAGAAATCTGGTTAGAGCACAGAAGCTTCATACAGTCTCCCTGTCTAGTCCCCAGCCTCCTGTGGGACATCTCTCCCTGTGTGATCATGGGTCAGTCAAAAATCAAAATGTCAGCAAGAACTACACTAATAACTGGGCATTTAACAGCAGGACAGGCAGGAACAAACCCCAGAAGTCAGAGTTATCAGCCAGTGGGAATTTGCTTGGTCTTTTCAGTGTTTTTATCTTACAAGACTGTGACACAGTGCTGTGGTTAGACCACCCCTGATACTCCCTGTAAAACGTTTTTCACTCATGCTGGGGACAATGCCAATGAAAAGAAGACAAATATCCCCCAACAATAAAATCAGCTCAGAAAAGGATGTCCCAGGAAGGGTCATCAGCCTCAGGTGGGCATCAGGACTCAGGGTGTCAGTCCCTTTTGCCCTGTGGCCACTGTCATGTCACTGGGACAGGGGAGCCACTGCAGAGGAGTTCACGGCACAGTGGAGCGCCAGGGACTCCTCCTGCACCAACATGCAGTGCACAGCCAGTGAGTGACACATGCAGTGTAGAGTGCAGGTGAAGTCACCTCCCTGTTTATTTTCCATCTACAATTCTGCCAATTTATCTGGAGAGAGAACTTAAAATGGCAGAGTATTTCCACCACGAAAGTTTTGATTCACAGATTTTTTTACCTTATTTTGGGGGGAAGAAGGCAGGAGCGTATTAAAAGTACATTTAAAGCATAGCAGCTATAAATAGTGAGATCAGATCAGGTGCAGTGTGCTTGATATGTGCCAATACTAGATGGACCTCAAGGCTCCCTTCTCTTCCCCCATGTGGCAGCCACCCAGGTGCCACCATCTTGCCACGGCCGTGCCCTCAAGTATGAGCACAGGACAGCACTGCTGCTGCTGCCTTTAGAAACAGTGCCATCAAGCCAGAAACCATCGTGGTGCAGAGGCCTGCCATTCATTTAGCATTATAGGTGGAAAACTCAAATATTACGTTAAGATGTTTACAGAGGTACATCGCTTCAGTTACCCAACAGGTCAGACAGCCACACCTCCTCGATGTCTGCTAAACTGATCTCTTGCAACTGAGACACTCAAATTCAAATGAAAAAATCTGTTCATCAAAATGTCTCCTGCAAAGACTGATGATAAGAGGTTTTAAAAGCCATGCTTTGCATACCTTCCGAGCCTCACAAGATCTTAAATGATCCTCTTTAAATTACATTCTTTTGCTTAGAATAATGTAATTTTTAAAATTTTGTCCCACTTTTTTACACAACACTTTCAAAACACTCATGTATGTGTTTATCTACAAAGCTCCCAACCTTGCCCAAGTCAGTAGCAGAGCCCTGATGGCACAGGCAGGGATTGGGTTTTTCCCATCATTTGCTCCAACTGCTCAGTCTTGTTACAACAGCAGCAAGTTTTTTTTTTAAGTTTTATTTTTCCTTGGAAGATAAAAGCTCCAAGTAAAGGATATTGCACCCCAAACTTCGGGAGCTGTTGCTTGTTTGCCTCAGCTGCACAGGGAACTGCCACAAGATGCTGTTCTGTATTGCAGCAGCTTCTCTGAGCTCTTAACCATGATCACAAGAACCCTGGTGAAGATGTGATCTCTGCTTCCTCTGCTGTAATAAGTCCCAAAGCCTTGAATTCAGCCTGGCCATCTCATCTCTGCTATAAAGCACTAACCCTCCCGACAGCGTGTCCAAGGGCAGAGCGAGCCAGGCCATGAGCCCCACACATACCCGAGTTCTGAGCAGCTCGTAGGCAGTGACTCCCAGTGACCACCAGTCCACGGCAAAGGAGTAGCTGGTGGGTTTTGTGGAGCTAAACATTTCAGGTGCTGTGAATACAGGGGGGAAAAATTGCCTTGCTGCAATCCCAAGTGGAAATAAGCAACACGGAACCCCTGACCCTGCCCTTCCCGTGCTGCCAGGCTCCTGCACCGGGGCCACCCAGCACCCCCACAGTCCCCTCCACATGAAACTCTCTGTGCTTCTCTTCCCCAAAGCCCCAAAACAACAAATTCCATTCACTGACACAGGAGCTGCCTACCATCCACAGTAAATGTGCTCCAGAACAAGCACATTCACTCAACCTAGGCATGAGGTGGCCCAAGTGTCTCTTCACCTCCCCCCTGAAGTAGGACACACACATTCCCCAGCTGCACTGAGGCATTTCTGGGGAGGGACTCCTGTCCCCACCCTGCATCCCCTCTCCAGGCTGCTCCTCACTTCAAACTCTATGTTTTGATGTGGATCAGGAAGAAAAGAGTCCCAGCTCTAACCAAACCTGCCTTCACCTGTGTCCCACCACGGCAGCCCACCCCAGCCCACACAAGGACATTCCAGAACATGCAACTGCCACTGGTGCTCACCCATGTAGGGCTTGGTGCCAGCGATGGTGGTGACAGGGCTGTCCTTGGTCAGCAAGGTGGCAATATTGAAATCAGTGATGTGCACGTGTCCTGAAAGACAGAGGCTAACATGGAACAGGCTGGGCTTTAATTTCACACAAGAAATAGCTCTGAATCAGAAACACAAAGTAAAATACTCAATGGAAAGGAGTTCCCAGGTAAAAAAATCTGGTGGGAGAACTGATAGAAAATATTTCAGCTTGCAGGCTGCTTGCAGATGTCTCTTATTTCAAATATCCCCTTATTTTCTCTTTGGGGAAGCAGAAAACACAAGAGTTCTCCAAAAAGTAATTTAGCAATTATTGTTTTGAGTCTTCCTATATTTTAGGATCAGTCTGGGGGAAAAAATGAACTCTGTGTGTGTCCAAAGCTTTCTTAGCTTTTCTAAGTTTGTTGGAAGACAAACCTTTGCTGCCATGGATGAAGAAAAGGAATACTACAAGTCACAGACAAAAGGACACTGGAGCCAAGAGTATGTCCCCAGAAAAAACACTTTGAAACCTCTGCAAGAGAGAGTTAAAAAAATCACAGTGAGCAGAGAATAGATTCAAAATTCATCCCAAATTGCAGCATCATTATAAAAGTTAGTAGGTTGTGTCTTCCTGGGCTGAATGCAGCTGCAGAGAGGAACAGAGCCTTTTCCTCTTTTTTTTCCCCCTTCAGGGAGTGCTGACCTACATTCCCATGGCCATGGTGATCCCAGTTCCTCTCAGGAAGATGGGTCATCCCAGTCTGGGGGGCACAGAGTTCTGGGAGAATGGTGCTGGGTCACCAAAGCACCCAGCAGTGAGGACTGACCAGAAGCAGTCCCACATGAGATGGGCAGTGCCAGGCCCTGGCACAGCAGGGAGGACAGGGCTCTCCAGAGCCTGTGCAGGGGCAACATCGGAGAAAGACAGAGCAGGGCAGGACAGGGGCTCCAGCAGCTGCAGGCAAAGCCACTTTGCTGCCAGCTCCTAAATAAATAATCAAGCAGTGCTCTGAAATTAGAGATCAAGCAAAGGGATCGAGTCTGGGCTCGGTGCTGCCAGGCAGCCTTGGTGACACACACCCTGTCACAGAGCCAGGCAGGGCCTCCCTCGGGAGCTGCAGCATCTCTGCTACAGCCTCTGAAGCCACAACCAATGCAGGCATGCCTCCTCCCTGCACTGACTTCTCAAGCACCTTGCTCTAGCTGCTAATGAAGATTTCTCACAACAATACAGTTACTTAGATTAAAAAAAAAAATATGACCTAACAAAATGAGTTACAAACTAATAAATATCAGACAACTCTTCACTGCGAGATCTTTGCCAAGGAAAAAATGTGACTGAAGAGCCATGCAAGAATATAGTCAAGAGTTTTGCCCATGAAAAACCATAGAAAAACCGATAGCAACATTTATAACATATCTAGCCTCTAATCCTCCTCAGAGCTCCCCCCCCATGCCAAATGTTCAAGAAAAAAGAAAATACGTGACCAAAGCTTATCCACTGCACCATAATTAATTCTGTTGTGCACAAACCCTGCAGTGACACAAGCATTGCCCTTCAAATTATGCATTTTGAGGGAGTTTTAAACAAGAACTAAGAAAATGTTAAAATCGGGTGTGCTGGGCTACTGACCCCAAGGAGCACCAAACAAATGGTCCCTGCCAGTGTCTTGTAGGGACACCATCAAATCAGTGAGCCAAAGGAGGTGTTGTCTAAAACACCAAGGCAACCCCAGAAACACCACAGCATCACAGGGTGCCCAGTGCCCTGAAGGTGCAAAACACTGCTGCTCAAAAAGCAAGAGACAGCAAGGGGAGCACAAAAGCACAAAAGGATGGGATGATCCTGCTCCCAGCTGGGCTGAGCAGGAGAGCCCAACACCAAAGGATGGCCACAGCAAGCCCCGAGAGTGCAGCTTGTCTCCTGTCTGCTGCTGTACATTCATATGTGTATATATATATATATATATATATATACAGTCTCCTATCTGCTACTAAACATATACAGTCTCCAACTGCTGCTATACATTTGCATGACCACAGAGCACCTGGCACTTACCATGCTCATCCAGCAAAATGTTGTCGGGCTTGATATCTCTGAGAAACAAAGCAGAGAAGGAGAGACAGCCATTAGCCTGGAGAAGTGGCAGGAAGCACGGCTGCTGGCAGCCAGGAAGGGCAGGCTCTGGGACACTGGCACGGACACTGCACCCTCAGAGCCTGGGGCTTCCCAGCTCTGATGCTCCCCTTTGATTTGGGGCTCAGAGGGTGACCAAGCAAGCAGCCCCAGCAGCAGTGGGTGTCCTGCCAATGCTGCCAGGCTGCAGGGCTCTGGGTGAGCAGCCAAGTCCACCCACAGTTCAATTAGAGAGACTTTTTGTCATTTTCCTCCTGTTACTTTTCAATCTATTTCAATACTCTATGAGAAGGGGTCCCCGGTACAAATTAAAGTATTTTAACATCTTTGTTCTAGATACAAATGGGTTACCCACAGGTTTTATTCTTAAGTAAAAGGACCCCCAAAAATAATACCTATAGCAATGCTGTAAGGAAACACTTTAACTGAAGGGAGAAAATGTACACCTGATACCCTGATACAGCCTCGGTGTCCACCTGAGTGACTTTACAAGCCATTACCTGGCTTTAATGAGCTCATTACACCAGTCCCCATTGAGCACCTGGCCAGCTGATGCCCCAGAGAAAAGGTCCCAGCCAGGAGGCAGGCAGCAGGTGCAGTGGCCCTGTGCCAGCAGCTGCTCCCCACCAGGCACAGGAGTTCCGAGGGAAGAAATGAACACGTGTAGGATTTTATCTTTAAAAATTCAATCATTAGGATACAGTTTGAGTTCTCCAAGCCACCCGGAATCAAAGCCCCACAATATATCTAATTGTCATCTAATAGCTTACAGTTTTCTGGCATCTTGTTACCCAAACAACTTCCAGTGGGTTATAAACACTGGTTCCCTTCCTGGTGCCATCCCGTGATAGAGGTGAGTATAAGGACAGGCATCATCAGCAGAGCACAGGGCAGTGTCAGGTAAGCAGCTGATTTTCCCCCTAAGCACAGTGGAACTGTTTCCATTTTTTTTTTTTTTTAAATTTCTAGTGTGGCTGTTTCTGATCTCCCTCAGTCTGGCATAGAGCCTCTGAAATTACACCAGCACAGTAAGATCATTCTCAGGATGCAAACAAATACCAGAGATAGTTCTTGTTATTGCTCATTTGTATATTTCTTTTTTATAAGCCAGTTATATAATTTCCTAACCTAAAAGATATTATTATTTCCCATTCTTTTACATCTAGGTGGGAAATAATTACAGCCTGAGTTTGGTGTCTCTGCACAGTTTTGTTCAGCCAAACAAAACCATTGCTTCCCTGTCTCCTGATGTTCCCAATTACAGCTGTTGCAGTGTAATTGCCTCAGCAGAATCACTTTATCAATCAGGTACTATCCCACTGGGTTACAGTGTTAATTAAACAACTTGCATTACAGTGTTAATTAAATAACTTGCAAATTTTACAGCCTGCCAAACATATTTTGTTGTACTTGATTTACCTTAAATACATGCAGCTGTGTGAAAAGCACACTGCAACCTCACCTGCAGTTTCTCCCTCTGCTATTCACACGGGGGCAAAGATCCATGCAGGTAAAGCACAAAAGAAGCAGTGTGGAGGAGGAGACCCCGAGGAGGTGGGAGCTGTCCCTGGGCCTGGCCCCCACTGCAGCAGAGCAGAACTGCTCCGAGCTCCTGTGGCTGCAGGGACAGGCAAGGGGTCACTCTGCCCTCACCCCCCGGGCATGGCAGCTGGACCCTGCGGGCAGGACAGGACAGGCACCCACCCTGTGGGCAGGACAGGACAGGCACCCTGTGGGCAGGACAGGCACCCACCCCGTGGGCAGGACAGGCACCCCGTGGGCAGGACAGGCACCCACCCTGTGGGCAGGACAGGCACCCTGTGGGCAGGACAGGCACCCTGTGGGCAGGACAGGCACCCTGGCCAGCTCCTCACCAGTGTGTGCCTTCCCCACTAACTACCAGCACCACTTCAGTTTTACACTTGCCATGCTTAATTCTTACGCTGCACAAGATGCTCATCTGGAGTGGCATTTCTGAATGCAGTGACCTTGTCCCTGCAGCTCCTGCCCCTCACAGACCCTCTCTGATCATCCTCCCTGGCAGCAGCTAACTTGGCTAAACTCTGGGGCCCTGAGCTTGGGCTGCCCACCACAGCAGCAGAAGAGCCCTGTGTCTGTCCTCCCACAGCCAAACCCTGCTTCCCAGCCAGGGGAAGCCCTTGCCTCCTCTGCTGTTCTGCAGGTCTTCAAAGGTATGGGAAGAGCTCAGGCTTTTTTTTTTCACTGGCCGTGAGAAATTGTGGTAGCCAAAAAGAAACTCTCTGCACTTCTAAAAAGGGATTTACCTCATACAGGGAAAAGCTGTGTTTGGGCCCAGTCCTTGTATTTTGGTGCAATACAGAGTGGGGAAAGGGGAGACACCTTCAAGCATGAGCACAGGAGTTCTGAGTGCTGACACCTACTCTCCCTGGATGAGGATGGACATGAACGAGTTACAGCTAATTAAAACCTATCAGAGACAAATTTTTACAGGATCAGTGGGCAATCAAATATGCTATTTCACAGCTACCCCAGAGGGACAAATCAGGTGGTCTCTGCTGTATATTAAACACTTTTCTGGGGGAAGCCTTGTGTTTCACATAAAAACAAATACACATGGGAGAATATGTTGTTTATCACTTAAGCTTCTATTTGTTGTTTCACATCAAGGAGTAACAAGCCTGCCTGTGGCCTGGCTGACCTGTGGATGATGTGCCTGCTCTGCAGGTAGTCAAGGGCCAGCACCAGCTCACAGATGAAGAGTTTCACAGTTCCCTCTTGGAACTGTACATTTTGTTGGAGGTGGTAGCGCAGGTCGCCTCCAAGCAGCAGGTCAACCACCATGAACATATCCTCTTCATCCTGGAATGAGTACCTGAAGCAGCACACACATGGTTCAAGGACAGGAGCATTGAAAAATGACAGGTAATAAAGGAACATGTGTTACCTCTGGGAATACTCATCATTTCTTGGCATTTTTCACTCCAGATTTCACAGCCTGTAACCTGAGTGCGGTTCAGTGAACTCTTGGTATTTTGCTGCTGTTGCTATTTAGAGTGGCTCTTATTGGGGTATGAATGGTAAAGGTGCAGCTACACCTCCCATATAATATCTCCAAACTTGAACACAAAACCCCAGGCAAAGCTCACTCAGCAGCTGAAAGCTGACCAGTGTGTGTCTGTCTAGAGGTCTGTACAGAGCAAACCATCCAAGTGTCCCTGCTGCTGCTCTTGCCATGCCATCCCTGGCTTCAGGATGCCTTTAGCATTCCTGTGTAAATGTAATTACCCACAACCCTAGAGGAATACTGAAACTACAGGATATTGGAGACTTTATTAAGCAATATGTGAGCTCACACCCCTTGGAACGTTACTGGTGTCCTCATAAAATTAAGAAAAAAGAAATGTCAAGGGACAGCCAGCAAAGAGCCCTGCCTGGCCATCAATCCCACACTGCCAGAAGTTGCTGGTGATTGCAAAGAGCTCCTTTAAATACAGGTGGGGTTATGATGATGGCCAATACCTGCCTGGGGGACACTGCAAAAGGACACATGAAAACTGTCTTGTGCTGTCTGAGGGGACAATGGAGAGAACTGCTTAACTAAACAGGATTCCCCTGAAACAAGAGCCCCGGCAGTGGAACACACCAGTTGCTCCCAGGACAGGCTTGAAGCAGATGAGGAGGATCTGATCTCAAAAGTGTCTGTAACTGACTCAACCAGTGAGCCAAGGCACCACCTCTTACCATAAATTAACCAAGAAAGGGTGTTCCAGGCCCTGCATAATCTGCAGCTCCTTGAAAACATTTCTCACTTCATTTCGCTCCACACACTTCTGTTTGTTCATGTATTTCATGGCATACATCTTTTTGGTGTCAGTCTTTTGCACCACGCAGACCTAAGAGAGCAGTCAGGGGATAAAACAGAGAGGATTTGTCAGCAAATTTGGGCAGGTAAAACCCAGTGACGTGAGTGTTTTCCAGTGCTGAGCCTGCCAGGGCACAACTCCATCCACCAATGCTGCAACACTGACACTGCCTGGGAATTTCTTGGGAATTTCACCCAAAGAGAAATTTTTGGGGAAGATAAGAGGAAGGAATTTATCATCACAACATGGGAGACAGGGAATCACAGAGAAGTCAACATTTTATTTAATGTCATTCACTAACCATCATGTCCATTCCTCCCACACTAGTTACTGGTGGGAAGAGCCCCCTCCACCACAGAACTACAGGTCAAGCACTGGGACCAGCCCCTGATCCTGACCTTCCTGAGAAGTGTTACTCAGTTCACAGGTAATCTTGGGCTTTGTTTAAGGGGTACTGGGCTTTGATTTGTGCCTACAGAATGGATAAGGATCTGGGCTCTGATTCCTTTCTGATTACCAGGAATTGAAGGTCAAGGCTCACTGACAGTGCATGGGCTTTGGTTCTGTACTCTCATGTGAGCCTCCAACTCATCTATTTCCACCCACTTACATCTCCAGCTGCCCACATGGTGATTAGTTTCCAAAACACTCACTTTTCCAAAGCTGCCCTTCCCAATAGCTCGCAAGATCTCAAAATGGTCGAAGGTAACTGCGAGAAAGAACAACATTTCAATATTAAATGGCTGAGAAACATTTGATGATATTATGCTATTTCTACTTTTCATCCCTATGAGCTTTTGCCCTTCAGGGACAAAACTCACATGCTCAGCTCAAAATTCACCAGCTCAGAAAAACTGGTTTAAGAGATGCAAAGAAAGGTGATACAATTGCCATAAGGAAGCAACCAGTGTACAATCATGAAACATTGTTTTGTAAACAAGGGTCACATTTCTAAATCAAGGTTTAAGGAACAATGTTTAGATAAAAAATACTGACCTAACCAGCCATAAAAACATCCTTAGCAAAGAGCAGTCAACACTGCTGAGGTCCCCAGGCTCACCTGGCAGGCAAAGTCAATGCTCTGAGGCTCAGGTTCCCTCATCCCTGCTGCTCACCCCAGCACAGCCAGCGCAGCACCACGTGGTCTGTTACAACTCATCTTCCTTTTCTCACCGTTATTTCCCCAATTTTCATTATATTCCCTCCCTCCCTCTCTCCTCCTCTGCTCTGCAGCTTCAGGAAAACTCTGCCACACAACTGGGAACAACCATGCCAGTCCCTCCTCCCCAGGGAGCGGGATGTGCCACAGAAGCAGGCAGAGGAACAATGACACAGCTGATGCTCTGCTTGTCCAAGGGTGATTTAACCATAGCAGCTGCTGGTGGGCTGGAGAGGACACTGGCAAAGGCCCACAGACTGATGTGCATCCTTCTCAACCCACCACTGTCCTCACCTTCTACCTATTCCTTCTTTCTCTTGCAGCAAACTCGACCAGCTGGGGGGAACACCTGGCTGCCATCCCCCAGGACACTTCCCACACCTTTCTGCCCAGGAGCAGCACAAACAAAATCTGGCTTCTTGTATGGTCTCATCTTGCCTACACTGGGAATCAGATCACCTTGTAGCCTTGAATCTTCTGTCTGGTTATTATATTTTCATTTCACTTGCTTATTATCCACAACTGTCTGCTCAGAGGAAATGCTGAGAGAAAAATAATCCTGTAACCCTAATTCAGCTGAGGGTAAACAGAGCCCTTCAAGAAGTTCAAACAGAAATTGTGGTGCTACAGAAAATAGTGAAATTATAGCAACAGCAATTTGGAAAAATATGCAAGAGTTGTTAGGACTGGCACTGGAGCACCTACACAACTCTTGCTGTTCCACCGGCCCTCGCGGGTCCCAGAGGAAAAGTCTCCCTGTGGCACAGCTGCAGAGATGGGATTGGTGCCCACCCCTGCTGCCTGGGGGGGACCTGCCTGTGCCATGGAGCAGTGTGCTGTTTCCTACTGTACCTAGAAGCTCTTCATTAATTACAATTTTAATTGAAATCGGAATGAGGACAAGATTGTGACATCTAAGGCGAGATAGCCTCTGGTTACCAATTTGCAAAATAATGGAAAATTCCCTAGGGGACATCTCTGTTTCAGCTGGGTTCTCTCCCCTCAGTATATTAAAACATGACTTATTAGAGAAAAAATGCAATACCACTTTTTAAATTTGTGCAGGGCCATGGAAACAGAGCTGCACGAGTCTGCACACTGTGTCAGAGTGCAAGAGTGGCCCCGAGCCCACTGAAACCCAGCAAACTGACAGCAAACCACCCAACATGGTCAGGACAGAGCCTTTCCTGGCATTGTGTTTCTCAGTCACAGAAGCTGGTGCTGTATGAACACTGAACCAAGAGAGAGACCCAGCAGAGACCAGCCACTCCCAGGAAAATCCCACAGCCAGAGCACACCACCCTGAGGAAGGTGGCCAGGAGCAGAACTGCTCATTAACCCAAGCAAGCATAAGTGCTTGCTTATGAGAAATGCCAATACTGAGCATTTAGATGCAGCAGGAACAAAATCTTCAGGAAAACTTCACAGCATAGATTTCTTTTGCACTACAGAAATGGAAAAAAAAATGAAAACCAAAGAAAAACTGTAAGCAGTTTCATTAATAATTTGGAAACTGAAGCTGGTTTTGCTGAGCAGCTGCAGACTGGCAGTGGCAGCACACAGCAGCTGATGGGGTATCCAGCTCTTGTTATGTTTTGCATTTATTACTATATACTTGTATTTATCTACATATGCATATTGTTGTTGGACCTAGGTGAAAGCCCATATGGCAGTCAGCAAGCTGACTCATGCAACAGCAAATATATTTATGGAGCAATCTTTTAATGACTGTCTCTGTGATCTTGGCAGCACAGGGACCCTGGCCTCCAATACTGCTCTCAGAGTAGTTTTCCAGCTCCTTTTCCAGCCAACCCAACCTGCAGGCTTGGCCTCCCAGTGCCTGCAGGCAGTCCTGCCCAGCTGAGCAGCCACCAGGAACACCCATGGGAACATCCAGCGCTCCAGCCACCTTCCCACCATACTTCTACCACTCCTCCCTGCCCCAGGACCTCCAGGACAGACCTCTCCAGCCCCCAGAGCAGCAGCATTTTGTCCCTGCCTTCGAGGTGCCTGGCAGTGTCCCAGGGACTCCTCAACACCAAACCTCTGCTGACAGTTTTGCTTTCAGAGCTGCTAGGAGGGGAGGCAAAAAGGACCCCAACACCAGAGCAGAGCTCTGCAGGGACCAGGGGCACACTGCTGCTGCTGCTGCTGACCTCCACAGCCCTCTGCTGACCTGGGACACCCAGGAGTTGGCAGCCTCAGCACAGGTGCTGGCTGGCACCCTCACAGTCAGTCTGCATGGGAGAACTCTGCAGCCCCAGACAACAACAGGAAAAGTTCTTACCATCCTCATTCCCATCAAAGGGTGGTGGCTTGCTGGAGGTGCTTGCACCCATGGTGTGCTCAGCCCAGGCTCAGCACTCTCCACTCCTCTGGGTTCTGCTCCCACGCTGGAAGCCTTTGGTTCAGCTCTGCTGTGGGTCAGTCCTGCCAGACCTTGGCAATGTCCTGCTGACGCATCCTGCAGAAGGCAGGAAGCAAAATTTCATCATTTACAGCTTGCAGATGTCTCACTGGAGGTTCTCTGCTCTGAGGACGAGACTGACTGTCAGGGAAAAGCACATTGCAATGGGGCTCACCAGAGAAACCAGTAACACCATAACCTTGTAACTGGTAGCAGGACTGCTGCCCACTACAGGAAGGGTAAGAACAGACCAAGAGACCCAAAGATCCAAGGATCTGGCTCATGTTTTCTATATCATCCAGCATGTATTTTGTAGCTTTGGGGGTGACTAATTGTAGTGAGACCAATATCCAAAATAAATGGACATACTGACTTGGCTAGATAAAACCAAAGGGCACTTTTGACTACTGAGGTTATGTGGAAGTGTAAAAGCTATGGAAGAAGAAATTCACAGTGTCAACCTTTTGATTTAAGCAGTTACACAAGTCTTTCATTTGGGAAAAAAAATCATACCATTCTGGTATTTCTAACAAAAAGATTCCATGTAAAATCAAGGTATAGTTTCCAGTCAGGTTCTTCAGATCTTTCTTGGACATGAACTATGAACAGAACAGCAAACCTGTTTTCTGATTTCTCTCCCACTGCAAAGGGACAGCTCTTTTCATTAGCAGGGAGCACAGGAATTTTCTAATCTTTCCTGATGTGTCTGTAGAGTTTACTGACACTGGAGAGAGCTTGAACACTCTCTGTAAGTTACAGCGGCCACTATTTTTTTAAGCATTCACATGCAATGCACCTTTATGTGCTTGTTTTTGATACTGACATCCCTGTGACACACAACTTTATTCCTTGTTGCAAGTACAAGGCCTTAAAAGAACAAAATGAGGGAGTACCAGTATAGCAAGATCTGGACTGGGTCCAGCCCAGAGCATTCTCCAGGGCATCCATATGTTCACTGAACATTTCCTGAGATCTACACTTTGGAAACGCCTACTAACTAACTTCACTTCTTTAAATTAACAAAATTATGGTACTGAAGCAGAAAAGGGAGGAATCATAAGAAAGATGTTGGAGAAAAGAGAATTACTGAGAACTGGGTCTGTCATGTGATACAGTCAGTTACCCCACCAGCATATGCAGCTCCTTTTCTCCAGCTAACCAAAACAAAACCTTAATTTCCCATCTCAGAACTGAAACAAGATCCAGCAAGAAAACAAATGAAGCAGCAAATGTTTACGATTCCAATCAGTGCTTCTGGCAGGAACAGATCGAGCCTTCAGTCTCAAACAAACCCACAGCAGTAACTCTTTTTGAGCCCCAAAACTTACTCTTCAGAATAAAAACAGACCTTCAGATGCAACAGCCATAAATCAGGTTCCCATATCACAGGTTCCCCAGGAAACTTCCTTGCACAGCAGTTTGGAGCCATTTTTTTGAAAATACATCAATACATACAAGCTCTGAGGAAGGAGTGCAGATATTTTTTGAAGTTAAGCTGGCCTGAGTAATAATTACAAGGATTTGCACCTTTACAAAGTGTAGCCGAGGGATGGAAATGCAGTAAATCTTTTACTGTCTCACGCTGCAAAGTCACAAAACTATTGAAATAATTACTTTTCCTCAGGCCAGATTTACTGGGTCTTCCACGCTAACATCATGCTCAGTAGCGCGGCAGCAGCTCCGCTCCGAGCGCTCCGGGGCTCCTCGGTCACCGGGGGTTTTACCGGCGGGACGGCACTGCCGGGCCATCCCAGCTCCCAGCCCCGGAGCCGCAGCCACCGCACACGGCCGAGCACGCCTTAGCCACAACAGATGAATGGAAACCCCGAAATGCCGAGCAGAACTGAGGAGTGCAGCCACCTGCGCGGTTTGCGTTCGCACGGCGAGCAGGATGCGCTCCGAGGGGACGGGAGCGCAGGGGGACTTGAGGAAGGGCTGGAGGCTCAGCCCAAGGATGGACACCAGCCGCACCGGCAGAGTCATCGCTGCTGGGACTGCCGAAACCCCGGAAGGGGACGGCTACCTCCGAGGGTTCACAGACGATTACTCTCAGCACCTCTGCACTACCCGAACACTGCTCCGCCGAGGAGCTGGGACTGGGCGGTGACACACCGGAGAGACATCACCCTGAGCTTTGGTCCCAGAGGAACTAACGATGACCCTGAACTGCCCCGCAGCCACAACGGCGTTCGGGAAGGACGAGGGCAGGCGCCCTGAGTTTCAGCATCCGTGCACTGGGCGTCCCTACGGACTTACGGCTGTCTTCGGCGGTTCTCCTCGCCGCAGCCGGGTGTCCGGCAGGACCCGCAGCCCAAACGCGCTGCGGGCAGCGGCGGAGCCACCGCCGGCGCACCCCGCGCGTCCCGAGCCGCCGCCGGCAGTGAGCGCCGTCCCCCTCTCGCCCCCCGCCCAACCCCGCCACGGGCACCGCGGATCAGAGCCCGCTCCGGGCAGCGGCACCGGGGAGGCGCCTACCTGCGGGCAGCAGCACCGAGCGGCACCGGGGAGGCGCCTACCTGCGGGCAGCAGCACCGAGCGGCACCAGGCTGCCGGAGGAGAGGAGCCGGGGCGGCGGAGCCGAGGAAGCGGCCGGGCCGGGCCGGGCCCCGGGGGCGGCGGGAGGAGCCTGCGGCACCGCGAGCGACACTCGCGTGGGGCCGCGCCGCGGACACGCCGCTCGGAAGGTGTCCCTGTCCCCGCCCTGCGGCGAGGAACGACAGTCCCGCTGGGGACCCCACCGCCCGAAGCCCTCTGCCGCCCCTCGCTGCGAGGTTATCCTTTCTCTGCTCTCAGCCTCGTGCCTTGCCCTCTGCCGCTTTTTGGACTGGGGATGCGGGCTCCGGGTGCATCCAGCCCCCCCAGCCGCCTCGGGGGCAGCTCACAGAGGGCGGTCCCGTCGGAGCCTCGGTCACTCTGACCTTGGTAAGGCCGAGTGCCGGGGTCACGCTGCCTCCCCTGCCCGTTCGCGTTCCCCCTGGAAGGATCCCACAAGAAGAGAGACACCACATTTATTGAGTAGGCCAAAGAAGCAGCAAATGAGAGGACAGAAGGCAGATCTGCAACAGCTCCTGTGAAACAGCCAGCTCTGTTCCCCGCTGGGCAATGGGAAAACACCATTCTGCTTGGTGAATCAGAGTTAATTTTCCATGGGAAACAGAGAGCCTCCTGTCCCAGAGCTGGGGCTTTGGGCTGCAATATAAAGAGGACACACTTAGGAAAAAAAAAATCAGTTAAACATGTCCCCCAGTTTTCTCAAGAAATGGAGCTTTTCTACTGTGTCAGCCCAGAAAGAGGAGGCATGTCCCAAACTGGGGAATTTTTTCACTTGTACTAGAAAAAGAAACTCCGAGGAGTGCAGTGGTCTCTCCAAGTCACCCGTCATGCACAACAGCCACCGCCGGCTTTCCTGGCTTGGGAAATGGGAGCGCGGCGGTGGATCTCTGGTGCCTTCTAATGGACAGGAGGCACGGCTTATCCCTCTCCTCCAAGAGGCTCCTGCCACCAACCCATACACTCCTCCAGCACATAAACCCCACCTCTCCCCCGGCCTGGGCACGCCAGGCAAACCCCTGGGGTCTGCAAAGGTCAGCGGGGGCAAAGCCCCTAATGGCTGCCGCTGAATTAAGAAATAATTTTTAAAAGTTTTATTCACCTTTACAGTTTTAACTACTCAGCTAACTATACTTTTGGTTCAACTATCAAACTAATTTTTATCAATGGCTTGCAAAAACAGAGAAGTTTTGCTATGCTTATTCTATGTATTTTCTGGAACCATAAGTCTTTAGAGAAGTGAAATTATACTGAGCAGCCATAACTCAGCTGTAATTTTCCATCAAACTTTAACGTTATGGTATACCTGTAATGTGTTAGATTTCAGTACCCATTGCTGGCATCTCCTGTGATTAAAGTGGGCTTACCTTCACACACTGCCCACAGCTCCTTCTGAACGAGAATTGTCTTGTATGCCTTGCAGGTGGCCGCCAGTCCCAAAGTGTGGGTATTGATATACATACTGAATCAAGGATAAAACTCACTGCAGGCTGTGCAGAGGTGTGGACCACCAGGGGTCCCCTCCTGTAGCAGGGGCTCTCCCATGATAAGGGATTAAGTGTTTTCTGGATGGGTAAATCTGTCCCTGGTTCCTTATCCCATTCACAGTTTCCCCGGCCCCTGACTCAGCAGATGATGGTACCTGCACCCACTCTGATATATGCTGTGAGGTGACTGCTTCTGAAAATAGCTTGGACATCCTTTCCACAACGCAAACCACAGTGTTCCAGAACCTGCATTTTTAAACACACCAATCCCAGCAAGATTTCTGTAGAGTCTGAGCTCCATTTCAGAGAACACACTGAGGAATGTCTTTTCCTGGCTGCAGGATGTGAAGCACTGGGGTTCCTCAGCTAGGGGTCACTAGAATTTAAGGCAGGACAGGACTTCAGAATCCAAAGTGACAGCTCTCCTCCACCAAGCTGGGTTGTTAACAGTTATTAACAACTTTTCATTGCAGAGAAATGGAAGTCATTCATTAACACAGGTTCATTGTCACGCAAGGTGTCAATAGGTGGCTGGGATGTAAAAGCACTCCTCCTACTCCTTTTCACTAGTATGTATCATAACCTCTCCCACTGGGACAGGATCCCTGTGTCTACTCCCATCAGCATCCCAGGCTTGTCGTGTGCACCTCAAACAGATGCTCTTCCCCAGCATTTGGACTTGCTCAGTCCCAGGGCTGGATGCAGTACAGATAAAACGAATCAATATCTATGTGCAGCCTTTCCCCAGGCATATCTGATTTTTAAAAGATTTCTTAAAATTCTTAGAATGAAAAGGCTTTTAGTTTGCATGCTGGCAGGAGAGAGACCAAGCCTGCAGGCAAGATTTTCCTATACATCAAATATCATAGATGTGTACTTCATTAGTGAAATTCCATCCTTAAAGCAAGAACTGGTATGCCAAGAGAAAGAACTCCAGAAATTACAGGTGAGGTCTGCACGGTCCAGAAAGAAATTTCACAAATTAAGTTAAGCAATAAACCTTAAAAACTACAACAACTTTCTTTAAATCACCCATCTCCAACACAGGAAAAGAGGGCTCAGTTACTACAGGCTTTTCCCAGCCTGGAGTCTGCAACAGTGCAGTGTTTGTGCTCTGGAAGTCAAGGGGTAGCAAGAGCTGAGAAACCCTGTCTGCTGCTGTCAGCACTTCCAGTGCAAAGCAGGAATAAACCATCCCTGGTGTCAGTGTGAGAGCCACAGTGGTGAGGACAGGAACAAATCCTGTCAGAGGCTGATGGACAAAAAATATATTGATCAGCAAAGTTTATGAGAGTGAAGGTGTGAGACAGAACCCTGCAAACTGCCCAGATGTTGGACTCACTGTCACTCTTATCAAAGCTTCTGCCCAAGCTGCAGGAAGCACCACAGAACCTCATTGCCTAGATGCAGCATTTAATCCTCACCCTCCCCCTTTCATACCCTTAAAGCTCCATCTTTTCCTTGTATTTGGCTTGAATAATCCAATAAAGCTCACTCTTGACTTCGTACCTATTATGTATTCTAGATTATTACATTACTTTTGATATATACCTGTATTATTATACAAAAACCTAAATAAAATCAGAAATCTCACAAAGACATCCACTTAGGCTACAGTATAGTCCATATAGCTTGGTTGTATCCTCTACTGGACATTGTCTCCCAGCCCCATGTTTTCCTTTTCTTTTGTAGAGAAGTAACAAGTCTGTGTTTCCATGGCATGACCCCAGACTGAGCCCAGTATTACACCTACCAACGGTGAAATACCTACATTTTCTGTTACACCTGTGTGTAAAACAGCTGAGATGAAATTTACTGGTCCTCGTGGCTCCATTTTCCTGCTTTCTTCATGCCTGGAAATTCTTCAAGATAAAATGTGTGCTAGGATGAAAGGAAACAAGTTGTCCTTTGAGGCAGTGGATTTTTTTTTGTGGAACAGTGTAAACTATGTTACAGAAAGGGAAATTCTGCTGAGCTGACAAGAAAACAAGGAGCATTGGTAGATGAAATCCTAATTTCTCTCAGAGTCTTAACACAGTATTGCTGCAGCAGCAAACACAGTTGAAAGCACTACAGCTTAACATGCCTTTCAATGGAAATGTCTGCAGTAATCTTTTAAAGCACTTATCAGGCACTTGTGATTGCAGGTAGATTTTGAGGAAAGTGTTATAATGTATTGTAAAGCAGCTCCATGCTGCTTGGGTTCATTGCCAAGCAGTTTAGAACTACACTGACCACAAATGTGAAAAAAAATTTCTTGTGGTAGCAGGAGCAGTTCTTTTTTTCTGTTTCACTCCTCCTTTCACTGTGCTGGGAATGACTGGGAGCATTAGTATTCTGACAGAGGGAGGCTGTGACAAAGACCATGACTACAGGGCCTCCTGATTTCTGTGCTGCTGCCAGTGATGTGGAGGGGACTGACTCTGATGGCTCCGCTTCCCAAGAGCCCTGCCATGGCACGGAGAGAACAGAGGCTGATTCATAAGGCAGGCACGATGCTCCTGGCTCTGCAGTGCTAGCTTTGCACTTTGCATCCAACTATGACACCAGGTGAGCAGATATTCATCTCCATGCAGAGATTGCACGTGCTTGTGTGTGCATGTGTGTGCTTGTGTGTGCACATATGTTCATTTAAAAAAGGACAAGCTATGTACCAATGCGATTGTATCTTCTTTCTGAATGTGTTTTCCTGGCAGGATTTGGAAGCCTCATGCAGGATGTGCTGTGGTGCTTCTGTCAAGTAAAAGGAGCTATAGATGCTGGGGTGACAGAATGTAAGTTTATTTTTCCTTTTGTTGCTGCGACCAAAAATAACTTGTCACATACATTTTGCCTAGCTGGTGTGCAGGGAGGTCATTTGTGTGCTGTTGGGAGCTGCTGGGACAGAGCTAAGCCACACTCCTTGGTTTCTGCCCTCTTTATGTACTTGTGCATCTGAAAGAGATGGGCCTCTTAAATTAGCTATTGATCCAAGAATTCATTTGAAGGCATTATAGCTTAATCATATCAATAGCCTTTGAAATAGATTTTCTTTTGGTTTTCAGCTGTTATTCAGAGTTTTTCAGGGAATTATGAGACAGCTTCTGCCACTATAACCTTTACCAGAATCAGTTCTGGAACTGAGATGGACTATTAGACACTCTCCTTATATTTTGTTGTGGTCAGTGAAATGTGATGACTTTTTTAAAAGCACAGTCTTGTGAGACCAAGAGGTCTGAGTTGTCCCAGGCCTCTGAGGGCAGAGCTCTGACTTCTCCTGCACAGCTCTGCCTGGAGCACTGTCACCTGTCCTGCTTCAGAGGCAGCTCTGTCACGCTTTTGCAGGAGAGGGTTTCAGTCTGTAATCTCTAGAGACTACAGTGGGGACAACACTCTGGAGAATATCTAAAAATGTATTCAATCTCTAGAGAAAAACACCACTGTAGTGATTAAAGCCAAAATATTTTTTACGGATGTTTTGTTTTGTTGTTTTGGGTTTTTAAAAATTATTTACAAGTGTTTTGAACTTTTACTGTAGAATCTGCACATCATTGTAACTGGTCAGGAGTACTTGTTTGCTACTTTAGCATAAATTAAATGTTACGTTGCCTCTCTTGCTCTCTATTATTTTCTTAATGTAACCACTTATCAGCTGAGGGCTGTAAGCTTTTTTGTTTGTTTGTTTTTTTACCACTGCTGATTTAGTGGATGAACCCAGAGGCACGATGGCAGGAAAGGACTCCTGCAATTTCTTCTTGGGGTAATCTGGGCTCACAGAACATTAAAGGCTGATGAATAAAACTTAAAAGCTGTATTCAGTAAAACTAGTCATGAAAAAGTGATGCCATTGGTGCATTCAACCTGAACAGGCACAAACAGCTTTGGTTCTCCTGCTGGTTTGCATTGGTGTGTGAATGCACACGTGTACAGGTCCTAATGTGTGTACATGAATTAAGTCATAAATGTGGTGTTACAGATGCCTCCCCTTCATCACTAGTTTATCCATTACTTGTTACTATTATGCTAGTCTTTGCAACATATTTTCGACCTTCAGAACTCTTGGTAATATCCAAAGATTCTGAACTTGCACAATGTGATTTTTTTAGTGACTAGGAAGCACACAGTTGTGTATGGTCAGGTGAGAAGAGATGTTACTATTATTGACATGCTCTGTATCTTTGAATGTAGCAGAGCCTACCTCCTTCAGCAGGATGGACTGTCACTCTGGCTTTCAAATGATACTTCAAATGTTGCCAACAATAATTCTGCATTAATTTTGTGGTAATTGTGACCTCTTATCCACACAGAACCCACACAAACAGATCTACACAAACCACCTCATTTTGTTATTTCCTTGTTCCTTGCTTTAACTTGGAGAATGGTGTCACAGTCTGTGGTACTTGTCCCGATGAAACCTGGGGTGTAATGGATCCTTTAACTAAGCAACTGTGGGGATGAATGAGCCCCCTTGTGCATAGATGGGAGGCCTGAGACATCTTTCAGCTGCTCAAACACTGATTTCAGTGTTAAATGTGAAGGACATGATGTTGCTGACTGCCATTGTCATATCACAGTGCTTTCAACTACATTTCAGTACTGCCAAAAGCAAACAAGTTTTTGAGATCTTGCCTTATTCTGATATATTGACTATTAGGAGTCTACTGTAGAAAAGGGATTAGCGCGAACTTCAGACGTGGAACCTGCTCGAGGCTGGTGAGGTGCGGTGCGGGGGCGGCTCGCTCGGCTCCGGGCGTGTGGCGGTGCCAGGACCCGCGTCCGTCCCTCCGGCCCTGCTGCTCCCGGGATACGCTCCCGGCGCGATGCGCCCTGCGCGGCCCCGCCGGCGGCTCCGGGGCCCGGGGCCGCTGCGGCGGAGCGGGGCGGGCTGGGGC
>JAYDZK010000039.1:18017004-18028148 GCA_034509185.1 Euphonia xanthogaster | reverse complement strand
CGACGCTCTTCCGATCTTCTGACATCGCTGCGGGGGATGCTCGGAGTGGCCCCGCCGCGGCCGGCGCTGGCCGGCGAGGCGAGCGCTCGACTTCAATGGCGCGAAATGTCGCTGAGGGATTTTTTTTTCTCAAAAATACTTTTAGTTGTGAGTGCTCCATCCTGGCGTTAGAGGATTTTGAAAATTATTTTTCTTCTCCCCCGGTTTGTGTCGGGATGCTGCTCCCCACACCTCTCCCTCTGATCCAATTCCTGTGTGACCATCGGCCTCTACAGGCTTCCTGGAGCTCAGACTTCCTGCAATTGTCCATGTCGAACGGCTCCAACAAAAGCATAAGCTGAATTATAAGCACATTTCTAAGATATCTCTGGAGATATTTCCATTCCGTGACTGTATTTTCCTCACTACAGATGGGTTCAGCTGTAGCTTCCCAGCGTTCCCCTGTTGTCTATATTTAGTTAGTGCTTAAATCAGCACAAAGGTGCCTTCTGTCATCCCTCCCACTCGGAAGGGACCTGATGGAGGTTGCAGGGAAATGCTTCAGAGCGAGAGGGAAGAGCAGCTGGCGGGGGCTGAGCTTCAGAGCAGATCTCGGGCTGTGGCTGCCTTTAAATGGAGTTATTTTAGGCACTTGTGGGGAGGGCAGGATGCTGAGTGTGGTGTGGTCAGGATGACCCTCCAATGGGAAGAAACAGGGAAATTGTCTCTGTTGTCCCTGCCACGGGCAGCTTTGTATATCGGTGGAATTGCTGGAACCATTCTCCTACCCAGGGCCAGATCCAAGGGTGCCCATTTTCCCCAGCACGGGCTGCATTTGACACAGCCACGGGCACAGCTGAGTCTCTGATCAGACCCACAGATGTGTTTAGCTGCTGTACTGGCTCGGTAGACCAGGAGATACCCAGTGACAGCCTGCAGCCCCTTGAGTTCTGGGTGCCATCTCTACCAAGCCCACCCAGGACTGTCACAGGTCACACATGAAGGGTCACAGGGCCACACGTGGGACTCATTGAAAGCATTAAAAACCCAGTAGTTTTTGATTTAACCGTTTTTTCCTCTGCAGGCAGCTTTGCAAAACAAGGTCACCAAAAGGTCTCTGAAATTCCTTAAATATGTTGTTGTGGTGGAGCTGTGCAGGTGTGCTTGCTGTACATGAGATGCTGTTCTTACTGTGGACTCCTTGTGTTACACCAGTCACTCCACAAACCGTGTTTGATACTACAGTCTAAATAATTTTCTGACATGGATTATAAAAGAAAGCCAGGCTGTCAGAGGCTGATTTGGCTATATTTGGGAAATAAACACTCAGCTTTGTAAAGCCATATGGCAGATTTATTCACAATCAGCAGTTCCTTTCAAATGCAAGTTCATGTCATTTAGTAATACATTTTCCAGTGTACAGCTCAGCACTCTGTTTCTCTGTTTCCTCTTCCAGCGTGTGATCTGGGAGCGGTCAGCTGGCTGCAGCCATGGGCCACCTCCTGTCTCAGCAATGCACATTCAGCAGTACAATTAAGCACTTACATTAGTGAGTTCTTACCATCTCCTGTGGATTTCATCAGCAGTTTTTGTCCCTGCTCGTTTCCAGTGCTGCTGGCTGCTCTTTTACATTCTGTGCAGTGTTGTACAACAGTGCAACTTTTGGCTTGGTTTCTCCTGGAAATGGGACTGTAAGACCCTGCATGGGAAGTGTGTCTGGGCAGCTGTCAGAGCCACTCTCCTCCACGGCTTCAGGCACTTGCCTGTCCCGTCCAGCTTGGGGCTTGGGGGTCTCAGAGGCACCAGCTCTGTGGGAACAGGGACAGGGGGACATCCTTCTTGTGCTCTGTGGGCTGGGGGGCAGTTGCATCCCGAGGGAGGGGGCTCTGTGTCCAGAGGCAGTGCCAGAGAAGCAGGGCAGCAGGCTGGGCAGGCAGGCAGGTGTGCTCAGCACCTGGCCAGGGCACAGCCAGTCCCCATCATGGCTGTGGGGCTTGGTGGAGGGCGTGAGAGCTCGTGTGGCTGGGAGCAGTGGCTGCACTGCTGCTCCCCATGCTGGGGCAGCCCGAGTGCCCAGGGTGGGGCCCTGGGGGGATTTCAGGAGAGTTACCAGCATGAAGATCTGGAGCTCTGAAGCTTGTGGGTGGAGAAAGTCAAGAGTTGCTGGAAGGTGCTCACTTCCACAGGATGAAGGATGGCAGTGACAGTTCCTGGTGCACGAGTGGCTCCAGGCCAGGTGCAGAGCATGAAGCAGGGCTTGGCCCCCTTGGGGTGAGCAGGGCCTGCCCAGGGCTGTTGTGTGCTGCCAGGGGTGTCCTGTGCCTTCCCTGAAGGCAAACAGTTCCCCATGTGTTTCTGAGGGTTCTGTGTCCTGACTGTGCACATGCACAGCTGCACAGCAAAGGCATTGCCTGCAGAATTACAGTCCCCTGCTGCTTGGGCTGCCCTGAAATCTTCTTCTCCTTTTTGTGCTGGCTTTGTAATTTCTCAAGGGTAGTTGTCCTTGAGAGGAAAGATATTTCAGGTTTGCTGTGCTTGACCTCAATCCCCATGTTGTTGAAACTTAAAAGCCATAAAATTCACACTGATGAATTTTCACGTGTGAGTCTGCGAAGGCCATGGAGAATGTTTTTGATGGACTGCCATGCCCGTATTTTTCCGACACCCATTTCTGGAGGGCAGGAGTGAGGGGAACCTTGCTGTTACATCTTTGACATTCTGTTCCCATAAATTTGGGTCTCAGGAAATGAAGAACCAGAGCATCTTTATCAAAGCCCATTGGAAAAGATGTGTATGATGGTGGTGGATAGGTCTAAAATAGACTCTGCAGGCAGCAGGATAAAAAGTGACTTTTCCTTGTAAGTTAAGGCAGGATGGAGTGCAAGGGCTGAGTGAGCTAAGTGTGGGAAGTGCTGGGGTCCAGCTGGGGAACCAGGAGCTGCCAGGGGAATGGCTGTGGTTCATGTGGGGTGCCCTGCCTTCTGTCCAGGACATCCTGGTGTGGCAGTGCACTGTGTGCTGCTGCCCAGTGGCAGAGGGAGATGCTAATGTGTGTGACCTCATGTGAAATACACTGTTCAGCTGCCTCTTTGTAAGGAGCACAAGTACTTGCTCTAAGTCAGCAATCAAGGTAAGACTGCTACAAGCTGGCAGTAGCTGCATGCAGACGGTGTGAGGGATGGGTGTGCAGCATTCCATGGACTGGGTGCCCACAGAACACATGGATGGACAGTGCTCATGCTATTGATTCAGTCACTCTTCATGCACGGATGTTTCTCCCTTTAAATGTTCAGAAATCACTCAGGAGCATAGCAGGAATTGAATCAGTTTTGTTTATTCAGTTGGATTAAAGTAGCTGTATTCCCATGTTTACAGGGGCAATTGGATTTAATGTTATTTTGCATATCCCACTCTCATCTTCGGGGGAGTAGTTGTCTGTTTTAGGAATTATTTTTTAAAGGGCAATAAAATCTTAATGATCACATCATCACATTTCAATGTAGACTTCTATGCCTAATGTCATACTGACCTCATTGCTGAGGTCCTGTTGTTGTTATATGTACAGGGAAAAGGAAAAAGCCTTGAGAAAAAGCCTTTTTCAGGAAAAAGCTGTGGGAAAGGCATGTGTATGTTCCAGTGCTCTGGAGCCCGTGTGCTGCTGCTTGATTCATGGCTGGGTCAGGACTATTAGATCTCTTTCCCCCAGGCATTTTATAATCTGTTTAACATAACACAGTCGTTTGTCTTGTTTGCTGACTGCGTAACAGATGGATATGTGATTTTCATAATTACTATATGAACATTAATAAGACGTGATATCTTTTATTAAGTAACAGTTTTCCAGGTTTATTTTTTCAAATGACATGAGGTAGATTATATGTAGATATTAGTGACATACAAATATTAGTTTTAGAGCATTGGCATTCTGAGAAGTTGGGCAAACTTTAAAGGCTCCTCATGGTGTCTCCTGTTTTTTCTCTCCCCTAAGCTGTACTTCATGAAGATTCTTAGGTAGCACAATTGGGTTTATGTTTTGCTTATGTTTATGTTTTGTTTTGTTATGTTTTCCTTAGTGTGAGGAAAGCCTAGACCTGGCTGATGTCCTAGGCCATCCTCTATATTTATCCTGCCAGTGCAGGTTCTTCCAGCCCGTTTCTGTCCTCGTGTGATGCTGTCATCCCATTTTCCTGCTGGACATCTCCAAAAGTGGGAATCAGTGTAAACAAGTAGGAAGGCTGTTCACCACACAGAAGAGAAAGTTTCTCTCACTGCAGCCACGGCTGCTGCTGGGAGCTCTCCCTGCTCCGTGGCTGAGGAGGAGCCTGGAGACAGGAGGGCAGCTTTCCTGGAGGCGGTGGGAGGCTGGCAGTGCCAGGCAGGGCTCCCCAGAGCCACCCCTGGCCCTTGCACTGGCACTTCAAAAAGGAGGTGTATTTTTGTTTTGTGATGAAGCAGCCCCTTCTGCTGGCAGGGAGGGGACCAGCAGGTCCCAGCGCCCTCCCAGGGATGGGGACCTGGGCCAGCCCCAGTGCCACCTTTCCCAGGCTGCTGTTTTTTGCTGGAAACACCCAGAGGACCCCAGGAATGATGGGTCACACTGGAATGCTGAATTTCAGGTGATCCCAGAGAATGAATGGCTGACCTGGGGGTGAGGTGGAGGGCAGGGCTGGGCAGGGCAGAGCTGGAGCTGAAGGGCTGGAGCTGCTCCGGTTGCAGTCGTTGGCTGCTCCCTGTTTGTGGCTCTGAGTCATGGAGTAGTGCAAATAACTGGATTTAGGACCTTGTGCACATAAGAAATGTTGAACAGGATGAGTGTAACACTCCCTGACCCTCTGTCAATGCGTGAGCTTTGAACACAAACTCAGTGTAAGCTGACAGGTTCCCTCCTTGGGGTCTCTGCTTTTTTGGGTCTGCTATAATGCATTGTATCATGCCATAATGGCCCGTGGGGCTGTGAGGGGAGAGCAGGGCAGCCTCCCCTGCAGCCCCCAGCCTGGGCTGGGCCAGCCCCTGCTCCCCAGGCCTGCCTGGATCCTGCAGGCTCGGAGCACCCTCAGTGCTGTGGCTGCTGTCACTCGGGACCTGTGGCCACAGATCCCACAGGGAATCACAGCGTCTTGGGATGACCCCTTGTTATTTCCCCCAGAAAATACCAGAGTAGTTTCCTGCTTGGAATACATTCTGGGTTAACCAGAGCATGCATGAGCCAGGCTGACTCTCCAGGGCTTTGCTGGGTTCCAGACTGGTTTGTCATGGGGCATTGCCCACAGATGGGGACCCTCTGCCAGGGCACCACGGGGGGAGCACGGTCACTGGGGCATGCCCTTCACTCACGCTGGCTTTGTGAAGTACCACTAAAAACTGACAAATTCCTGTTAATGTGGAAACAGTAGGTGAGCTGATCACTCCTGACAGGCTCTCTTGGTTCCCCAGCTCCCAGCATTGCAGCAGCAGCTGTATTTTGCTGTATCCCATTTTGCACTTTCCACCAGGCTGATTTTGGGTCACCATCCATCCTTCTGACAGTTGTGGAACTTCAGCTAATCCCTGCACAGGTCAGGAGTGCTGCTCTGCCAGACACACAGTTTCCTTTCCTTTGGGGAGTTAGCTCTGACTGATTAGCCTTTTTGCTTTCCCTTTTGTAAGGCTGGCCAGGCTATGTCTGTGTGCTTCACTCTGCTGCTGGGTAACATCTGAGGACAAGCACAATGATTTTTATAAGATAGTAATCCCAGCTTCAGGTTCCCAATGCTCTGAAACTTACTGTGTTTTTGTAGCAAGACATGGGCAGCCCTATTTTAATTTATAGCATGATTTCATTACTTTTTGATGTGGGACATACTCAATTAACTAAAGGCTGTGAAGTAATTGCAGTTTAGGAAATACAATTCACAGTGACCTGGATGTGTTTCATTGGTGAACATTCTTTCGAGTAAAATCTGCCTTTGAGGCCATATGAAATTTTGCATATTAATTGCTAATTTAACAGAATAAATGCGAAATAGTCATTCTTGCAAATAATATCCCAGCATATGTGGGGAAGCATCTGTGTCCAATGTAAATACATTACATGACAAAGTTTTCTTTTTCAGCACTCAGACTGATCCCTGTTTCTCTTTTGTTGGTTCTTCTGATCATCAGCTGATGGATTAACAGTTTGCAAATTGTTGTTTGTTTAATGGTTTTAAAGGTTATGTGGTTTTTTGTTTGTTTGTTTGTTTTATTACTGTGGTGTGTGATTGCCATCTTTGCTGTGTGGAGCTGGTTTTTGCCTTTGCCCTGGTGCCTGACATCTTTGAGGCACAGCGTGGGGAAGGCAGGTGCCAGTGCCCTGATGCCTGTGGGGAGGTCTGGCTGGGCTGAGAGCAGCTGGGACAGGGGCTGGGTGTGCAGCCAGCTGACCACAAGCACTTGTAGCTGTTCCACTCAAGGGCACGTGTGAGTTCACTTATTCCCTCCCATAGGGTGACCTAACCTAATAAAAACATTTTGAGAGCTGTATTTCCATATGAAATAGTCAAATTAACACAGTGATTTTCTTCCCCAGCTGAAAATAAATCAACAGGAAAATCCAAGAAGCAAAATACTGCCTTTATTTCTGCATCCTGTGCTTGCTCAGTTTAGTGATTCAGGCTGAGCCCTCCTCTCCTGGCTGTCTCATGTCCAGGTTCCAGGGTCCTGCTGTGTCCTCTGGAAGCTCTGTCCCATTCTGCTGCGGCGGCACGCGCTGCCTGGACCTGGCTGTGCTCAGTGCCCAGGGCTCCCAGAGACCCACACTCGTGCCCTGAGATGTGTTTCACTCCACACACCCAGTCAGTGCCTGTCAGTTTGGGCCTTCTGCTGTCACCTGAGGTGGAGTTTGTTACTCCAGGTAAAACCCAAACCCAGAGGAGCAGACGGAACACCGACATGGACAAGCCTTGGCTGCAGCATGGCTCAGAGGAGCTGTTTCCAAGAAAAAACTTCTTCCTTAGCATAGACTGTGCTACACTGGCTCAGATGCTCCAATGCTGAAGCATGTGGCCTTAATCTTCAGATGTGGCAAATCCTATTTACTGTGTAAGTATTTAAGCTAATTATATCTCTGATGTGAGGAACATGTGACAAACTGTTCACACTGTATCCTTTAAAAGACATTGATGTCTCAGACCCTCATGAAATATTCTGTGCCTCATTCCATTCTTGGCATGTTGTATGTGTTTTGCAGAGTATTTAGCAACAGTATAACTTAGTAATAATATAGAGGTAATAAGTATGTTATGGCTGGATCATCTGTAGAATAGAATAAGAATTAATTCATAGCAAGTTTTTCCTGCAAGCACCATGTTTGTGTTGCTGTTGCACAGGTGCATTATATTGTTGCTGTGCAGCTGTTGCATTATAGGAGAAATCTGAAGAACAGGAACATGTCTGGGCTTTTCTAAATCCTGGCATAAAATGCTTAGTAAGGAAAGACTGAATCTGAAGAAAGCTGCTAAAATGCAGCAGAAGCTGGTTGGTCTAATTGAAGGCAGGAGGGAAAGCCCTTGGGGAGCAGCTGTTCCCCGAGCCAGGCTGGGTGTGTGGCCGTGCTTGTTCGTGGCACACTGTTAATCATGTTCAGCCTGCACCAGCACCTGTAACAGCATGGCAGGGGTCAAGGCCAAGGAGATCAATTTATCGTTTGACCTTTGGGAAGCAGAAGTCTTCACCTGCTTTGCATTCAATGAACTGATTCTTCCCTTTTCTGCCCTGAGGTCCTGACTCTTGTTCTGCACCATATGGGAGGAAGAGGGCTGGCTGCAGCTTATCCTCTGCATGCAACCTGGCTTCCCAATTTTCTTGATCTTGGTTTAATCTGGTAAATTATTTGCCTTCCTCAAGTCATGCTAATTAAAGTTCATATGATTGGGACTTCATCACAGGTGTGGGTTATGGCTTCCCCAGGTTGCTGATGTGACTTACAGGAGAAAACATGAAAGACAAATGGGCTTAGTGCAGTGAAATCACAGTCAGGTCTTGCTGCACTGCAGGAGCACAAAGGTAGGGCTCCAGAGGAGAGCAGAGGGTGTACAGGGGCTCAGTGAGGATGTTAACATGTGGTGGGGGTTGTAGGCATTCCCTGGGGACCATGCAGCAGCCCAGCACACTGTCAGGGCATGGTCCTGCATGAGGGTGTTCATCCAGAGAGGGTTCACCCTCCATGCATGTGCCTCCATGGCTGGGTGGGAATGGTCTTTGCTGGCTGGTGCCCTTCCTGAGCCATGCCCAGGCTTCCTAGGCTGGAAGACAGGAGCATCAGTCTCTCTGGGACAATATTTATAAGCTGGCTGTGGATGTGAAGGACTCAGTCATCTGTGGTTCTCTGGAGACCAAGATCCCTGACCTGATGTCTGTGTCTCTGGCCATCCCAGGGAACCGTGCCTGTGGTGTTGGATGTGCTCAGCATCGGGGATGGTGAGAAGCTCTGGGTTCCTGCAGGGTGTGCAGCATGGGGGGGCTCTGCCCTGAGACAGCTTTTTCCCTTTGGAGTTGTCCCTTAAGTATGGGCCAGCCAGCCACCAGCCCAGGTGGCTGACACAAATTGTATGTGGAGAATAGGAGTATAATCACCCCATTTTTGCTGCATAGTTAGCTCTTCAGATTTGTGAAGCTGAAGTGCTGTCTCTACTGGAATCTGTGAGCTGAAGGACTTGGAGCACTGGACATGATAGGAGAAATCGTACAAGGGCTTTAAGTGCTCTCATTCTCAGAGTACTAATTGTGTGCCATGACCTTCACCCAGATCAAAGATCAGGTGCTGGCTCTGATTTGAGATGTTGAGGTGTGTCATGAAAGGCTGGTTTCCCTTCCTTAGCAGAAATGGGCTTTCAGTTAAAGCATCTTTGGCCTGGTCCGTGCAGGTGGACGTGCAGCACCTGTGTTGGTCCACAGTTTGATCAGTCTGCAAGGCTGAGATGCTGCAGAGTGAGAGTATGTCCCATTCCAGGAGCAGTTCCCTGTCCCACCCTGGGACAGGGGGATGTTCCACCTAGGGGAAGGGACAGAGAGGGGGAAGCAGTGCCTACGTGCAGCTTCAGGTCGCTGTGCTGCTCACACCTGTGGCAGGCAGAGCACAGGACCCTGGGGCTCTCACTGCCAGCCTGTCCCCTGTGCCATGGGCAGGTGCTGTCACCAGTGCTTCTACCCACAGCCTGACCTCTGGCACTGCCCAGAGAGCTGGTGCCCCAGCGAGGGCATTGAGCTAACCATCAGTTAACCAACAGAAATAATTCTTACAGGTTTAAAAGAAATTTTGTTTTCTATATTTAATGGTTAAACGATGAGGGTATTGTTCAAAGAGTAATTAGGAAAATAGATTGAGTGCTCGTGGATGGGAGAGTAAAATAAATGCTGTGAAGGAAGTTCTGTACTGAGCATAAAATTGAAGTTTAATTCAATTATTCTTCACACACTGTTTAGATCCCACAGAAAGCTGAGCATGGAACTCTTCAGCCTCTCTAATTGAAGCAAAAATCACTGGAGTGGAAAGTGTCCTGGCTCTTCAGGAGATGTCAAAGTACAGAACATGGCAGACACCTGGGGGTTTGGGAAACTGTGACAGCTACAAGCCGACCTTTGGCAAATTTAATCTGCAAATGGATTCCTGCTTAGGACAGCTAATGCTTTTAGTTATTGTAGAGGCTTGTTCCTGGATTTTAAAAAGCTGAGAATAAATGGATTTTGTGATGCAGCTCCTATGCGTGTTGCATAACAAAGAGGTAGCTTCTGGATCTGTTTAAATGATACAGTGTATTGAAAAACTTTGCAGAACTTATGAATATGTAAGTATAGTTCATGCACAATGGGGGAATGATTATTGCTACTTAATAAAGGAGAAGGGACTTGGCACTTGTTAAAATGAAAATACACTGAAGAAGGTGTCAACTGAAAAGCAAGGGAAGGAGGTCACGGGTTGTGTTTATGATATCCACGGGCATTGCAGGGGCTTGTTGCTCAGCTGGGCACTGCCTTTGGCCTGAGGTTTGGCATCTGCTGGGAGGAGGTAATATGGTAACAATTGCTTATTCAAAATCTGTCTTTATTTTTCTTGTCTGAAGCTGCTTTTGCCTCTTACAGGACACCCGCAGGTGAGTGTAGCTTGCAGACAGAGAGAACCCAGCTCCTGGGGAAGTGTTGTGGTGCAGATTTAATCTTTTCTGTCCATCTCTCTTTTCCTGGGGAGGTCTGTGTCCTTCCCTCGGGAGACAGGGCTCCACAGACAGAGGTGTCAGCTGACTTCCCCAGAGCCAGCAGCAGTTCCAAGTCCTGTGCTGGGCTGGGATCTGGTACCCTGGGCTGTTGCAGGCACGAGGAGCTGCCAGCAACATAAAAATTATTTCTAAAGCATGATGTTAGTGCTCTCTTTGTCCTGCAGGAGAGCTTTGGTCAGCATATCTGTGCTGTGCTGAAAGCCACGGCCAGGTCCTGTGCCTTTCCACAGGGAGTGAATTCACACTAACCTGTGGCTCCCACCCACTGCAGCCAAGAGCAGCCTCAGCCTCAAATACAATGTGTTTGCTTGACTAAAACATGTGCTTGGTGATTATGGCAGGTAAATCACATTGCAGTATAATTCAGTGAAGGCTTGGGCATGGAGACTACAGGCTTTTGCCTGTCTGATGAATGCTTCTGGCTTGACACACTAGTAATCCCTGTATTAATGAGTGGCCTGTGACATGATGTGGTTGCCTGACAAATCCTGAAGTTATATATGCATAGGGGTAAGTGCCAGAGTCTTCCAAGGTGCAGTTTTACAGTGCCTTGTATCAGCCTCTATGTGACAGCGTGTCAGAAAACAGCCTGGGGAGGCAGGCAGTGGTGGGCCTGGGAATTCACCTTTCCTCATAAGGTCACAATGGATAGAACAAGATTTCTCTCTCTTGCCTCTCATCTGAGGGTGTCCACACACTCCTCCAAGGAACGTGCGGTACTTGTGTGGCACAGATGTGCTGGGTGTGCAGCACAGGTGTGCTGGGTGTGCTGGGTGTGCTGCTGTGGTTGTGCAGCACAGGTGTGCTGGGTGTGCAGCACAGGTGTGCTGGGTGTGCTAGGTGTGCTGCTGTGGTTGTGCAGCACAGGTGTGCTGGATGTGCTGGGTGTGCTGGGTGTGCAGCACAGGTGTACTGGGTGTGCTGGGTGTGCTG
>JAYDZK010000039.1:17979038-17994101 GCA_034509185.1 Euphonia xanthogaster | reverse complement strand
CCGATCTCCTTCCCTTCCCTTCCCTTGGCACCTGGGGCCCTGGGAGCCTCTGCTCCCTGGGAGTTTCTGTGCTGACCCTTCCCTGATGTTTTTTCCTCCTGAGCTCTCCTCTCCAGCAGTTCCAGTAAATTACACCTGGCCAGGATGGTGGAGTGATGTAACTTCACCCCCTTGCAGGCTGGCATTCTGGAATGGCTGCTGTGGCTTGGTGGGGGATGCTGAGTGACACAAGGGCTGCTGCTGGATGGGAGTTTCTTCTGTCTAGGTTGGGTAGCACGAAATTCCTCTTTACTGTAACAAGGGCAGAGAAATTTGGAATGTGCCAGTATTTTTAGCTGTTCAATCTAGGAGTGTTATTCCATTCTGGGGAAGAGGAGCAGCTGTTGGCAGCTCTGCAGCATCATGTCATTGTGATGAGGAGCTGTACCCAGCCAGCAGAGCTCAGCAGGCTCCAGCCCTGCCCGAGCTGCTGGGGGGTCCCGTGTGAGCCAGGACCCCAGCCCCAGCCCTGCCCGAGCTGCTGGGGGGTCCCGTGTGAGCCAGGACCCCAGCCCCATCCCTGCAGGAAGCCGGAGTCACGATGGGCGGAGGGATGGGCCTGCCCCAGGCTGGGACCTCCTCAGGCACGGAGCTTTTCCACTAAGCCCACCCCTCCCTCCCACGGCCCTGGCCTGACTGGGCTGAAGGGCTTGGCCAGGTGCCGTGCCGTGCCATGCTGTGCCATGCTGTGCCGTGCCATGCTGTGCCATGCCTGTGCCATGCCTGTGCCGTGCCGTGCCGTGCCATGCCTGTGCCGTGCCATGCCATGCCGTGCTGTGCCATGCCTGTGCCGTGCTGTGCCGTGCCATGCCATGCCTGTGCTGTGCCGTGCCATGCTGTGCCGTGCCGTGCCGTGCCGTGCCATGCTGTGCCGTGCTGTACCGTGCCGTGCCATGCCATGCCATGCCGTGCCTTGTTGTGCTGTGCTTCGCTTGGTGGTGTCAGCAAGCTGCTGCCCAAGTTTCAGGGCATTTTGCTGATGCTCCAGATCCTTACTGGGCTTAATGCAGTGGAATTGATTTCTGTTTCCCAGGCTATGATTCACCTCAGCAGGGATAATCAATGCCAATCAATCACATGTGATTTTGCATGCCATTAGATTGCAGTTTAACCTCTGCTGTCCTCTGCCCTCCCAGCTCACACCCCCCTGCTGTGGACCACACAGTTTGGGGCAGGACTGATGGCCCAGGCTCCCCACACTGCCCTGCACATTGTCCCAGCCCTGCTCTGGCAGGGCTTGGGTGCCAGTTCCTTGTCCCCCTCAGCTCCATGGCCTTGCCCAGGCTTTCTTCCTCCTTAGCCTGCCCTTTCTGTACCTGAGGGGCCTTGAAGTCCCCCTGGTTTTAGTTCCTCTCTGACACTTTTTCATGGGCAGGGAAGGGATTCCAGTCTTTGGATGAGCCTCCTGCTCTGCTGGGCTGGGGGCTGAGGGTCCAGCTCTGCTGCAGTCCTGCTGGGTTAAATCTGACCTGATGGAGGGGACAGAAGGTCCTGGTTCCTTCCAGGTGCCTTGCCTGGTCCAGGCCTGAGCACTGGGAGGTCCACAGCTCCTGCACATAAAGCCCTGCCATGGGGAGAGTTCCTCAGCACTGCCTTTCAGAGTAAACACTTTGCTAGCTCTTTTTTTGTTTGTTTTAAGAGAGGCAGACAGAAAGGGAGACCAGAGAGGTCTCTTTTAAACAGTGAAATGTAGAGGCTCGCCATTTTCTGAGCAAAGCAAGACCCACAGCCTGACACTGAGGGTCAGAGGGTCAGACCTGGGAGTCCTCCTTGAGAGGCTGAGGATTGGGCTGCAGTAGTCAGTTGTAATTTTAATGTTTGTGCCCTTCTCAAAACCCCTTTCTGAGCTCAGGGTCCATCTCCTGCTGTGGCGTGGTGGGGTGCAGAGAAGGTGGGATGCACTGAGACCTCCACAGGGGATCTGGGGGTGGACTTGTGCTCTGGCTCTCCCATCACCAGACATTGCCTCCATAAGCCTCTTAAGTTTTCATTACCTCTTTCCTTTTCTTCACCCTGAGTGGTTTCAGGTGTAGGTTTTGTCCTCAGTTAACAGGACCCGTTGTGTCCCACTTGCTTTCTCCCTTGTGGGCAAGCAGAGTCAGGGAGTGGCCACTGTGCCATGGCTTGGTGGTGCTCCCAGTCAGGGGCCACCTCTCCATCTCCTTGGCAGAGCCCTGCAGCCACCACTCCCTTGAGGGGTCTAAAGGGGGGATGAGGGATGTGGTTGTGGGGAGTTATTACCCCACACTTATCAGTATTAAACTCGATTTGGCAACTCATAGCCTGGGATTTGAATGACCTAAATCCTTCCTTTGGCAGCCTGTTTGCTGTTATTTATGGTGCTTCCCAATTTAATATCATCTGCAGTTAGAGGCTGTGTGTGTGGTGCTGTGCACCCAGTGATTTATCCACGCAGTGAAGAGAGCAGAGCGTCCAGAGCTGCGGTGCCCAGACCCCCACAGCCTCCTGTGCCTTGTCCCCAGCCCTGGGGGCAGAGCTGAGCGGGCAGGGGAGGCAGGGGCTGCCCCAGAAACACAGAGTTCTGTCTGGGGAAGGAATCGGTGTCATCAGGAGAGCTCCTGGGGCTGGACATGGCTGTGGGAGAGCACCGGGGCTATGGAGGGGTCAGGCGCACAAGGGTGATGAGGAGCAGCTGGAAAGGGGCTCAGCCTGGAGAGAAGGGGGATCAGGGGGGCCCTGTGGCTCTGCACAGCTCCTGCCAGGAGGGGACAGCCAGAGGGGTCGGGCTCTGCTCCAGGGAACAGGGACAGGAGCAGAGGGAACGGCTTCTGGTTGCACCAAGGGAGGTTTAGTTTGGATATTAGGAAAAATTCCTTTGCTGAAAGGGCTGACCAGCCCTGGCACAGGCTGCAGTGATGGAGTCACCATCCCTAGAGGCATGTAACAGATGTGTAGATGTGACACCTGGGACATGGGTTAGTGGTGATCTTGACAGTGCTGGGGGAATGGCTGGATTCGATTTCAGACAGTTTTCCCACCTAAATGCTTCCATGATTGTGTGTGGCCACAGTCCTGCCTCTCACTTCTTACCCCAAGGAGCATGTTCCACTGGGAGAGCAGGCAGCAGGCAGAGCCCCTGGGAGGCTGGGGCACCCTCTGCCAGTGGGCTTGAGTCCAGGGGTGTCCCTGCCACCACCGAGTGGCTGCACTGCTGTGGCCAGGGGCATCACCCTGTGTCCACTGGGGCCACGTGCTCCTGGCACAGGTGCTGGGATGGGTGTGCTGTCTGTGGCCTCCCCACCAGGACAGGCAGGACCAGGGCCCTCCTGCATGGAGCTGCTGCTGCTGCAGCTGGAGCAGACGGGATGTGCCAGGAGCGGGGATGATGTGCCCGGAATGCTTTGGGAGGAGGGCAGGATGCTTGGGATGCTCCAGGAGCAGGGATGCCACAGCCAGGCCCCTGCCCTGGTGGGCAGAAGGAGAGGGGTGCTGTGTGGGCAGCTCCCTGCTGCAGATCAGGCTGCTCCAGGGATCCAGGGCTCAGCACCGACTGCAGCTTCCCTGGTTTATCTTCTTTCTTTTTAATAACAGATCCATTCCCTGTTCCTGGCAGAGAGCATGCCTTCCTCCACGCTGGGAGAGGGGGAGGGGGGGTGTTGTAAATTTGCCATTTTTCTGATAAAACTGTATCGCTACGGCGGAAATCAAATCCCATCTTAGGTATTTTTAGCATGAGAGCATGAAGGCACAGAGCTGCCGAGGGGAGGGAGGATGGGAGGGGAGGGCGGGCGGCGGGCTGGGTCTCCATGGAAACTGTTTGCTTTAAATTCCCGCATTGGGGCACTGAGTGTGTAGGAGGTGATGAAGGAAATGAAAAAGCAAAAAAGAGGCAAGGTTTTTTCCTTTCTGTTGTCACAAAACTGCTGAAGGAACCTTAGGAGAAACGGGCATAAATTATTGATCACCTCAACATGAGTACATGTGCATTTTCATTAGGAACCACCCTGTCTGTCCCTCGGGGGCAGCAGGTGGGGTGTGCAGCAGCCATGACCGACCTCTGGTCTGTTCAGACACCTCTGGGAAGGAGCTGCTGCCACTCTGTGCTCCTGAGCTGGTACCTCCGTGGGACTCCCCCAGCTGCCCTCTGGATGTTCTGCTGTGCCAGGTTGCTGTTACTGCCCAGACACACCAGGGAAAGAGCCAGTGCCCACACCATGGGTGCTGGGGGAATGATGCTTCTGTCAGCTGGGGTGGATTTGGGCTTGGGTTGGATACTTCTGTTCACAAGAGGGCTTTTTAATATTTAGGGTATTTTTTTAACATGTGAAAGATGTAGTTAGCCAGGCTCTGTTGGTATCCTTGTCTGAAGTCCTGACGATGGGCATGAGCAAACAGCAGGTCTGGGGGATCTGTGGACATGAAAGCCCCTTCTCTGTGGGGGCAGTGTAAATGGGGCTGGGCTGGGGGGGCACAAGGGTGGCTGGGGTGCCTGGCCCTGGTGTCTCAGAACGCAGCCCTGCTCACAGGCTGGTGCATTAGATCATGTCTGAAAAACGCCTCACTGCAGCACACAAAGTTATTTTTAATTCATTGAAAAGGGAATGACCTAAAACCAGCAGCTGGTAATGGAGAGGATTAAATAGAGCAAAACAGGTACATTTTCAATTGAGTAATTTTAGAAGGAAGCAGCACGTCTCATGATGAGGTGCACGTTAGCACTGCCCAGCCATAGCCACCGAGTGCCCTGGCTGCTGCTGGAGCAGCTGCTCCCAGCCTGTTCCCAGTGCCATCCCCGTGACACCCTGGGGACACCAGCTCAGCCCACGGCACCACAGTGATGCTCTGCAGGGTGGGGGTCACCTGCTGCAGCACGGAAACCTCTGGGAGCCAGGGCTGAGCTGGGGCTGCTGAGCAGGCTCGGTGCCAGACACGGCAGTCTCTTGCTCAGCTGGGATGCTGTCTGGGACACAGAGGTGCTGTTTTAGGGGAGCCCATGGGTGTGAGAGGGGGCTCTCAGGGGCCCTGTCTGGGTGATGCTGCAGCACGGGGTGTGGGTTTGGTGGATGCTGTCTGGGCTGGCATCCTGGAAGACAGACCCTCAGTGGGTTCCCAGCTGCACCAGGAGCTTGGGCCAGTTGCTGCATTTGGTCTTCTCTCGTTTGCTGAGGTAGCTTTCTAGTCTGTGTCTGGGATAAAACTCGAGGGGACAGAGAGGGGACAGCTCAGGTTATGTTTCTGAGGCTTTCTCTGCTGGCACACACCGGAGCTGACAGGCAGGAGGAAGCAGAGCAGTGCTCAGAGGGCTCTGAGTGCTGGTGGCCACAGCCTGGGCAGTGCCATGGCCTGAGAGCACAGCCAGAGTTTGCTGCCGTGGCCAGCACCCAGCCCTGCCCCTGCCCTGCTCTGCAGGAGTGCCAAGGGCAGGGAATGCCAATGGCAGCAGTGAGCTGGCAGCTGGCGTGGCCAAGCAGTGCTCATCACAGAATCCATCCTGCCCCCGGTGCTGAGGCTCCAGGGCTGCACTCGTTCTTCCAGTTCCCAGCTTCGTGCTGCTGGAGCGTGGCTCCCCAGGCATGGGGGAGCACCAGTTGGGCAGTAATTGCTGCGGAATTAACCTCTGACATTCTTCTAAATATAGGCCAAACAAATCCAATCATTAGCAGCTCTCGAGGGTAAACACTGCAGATTAAAGCAGTCAGAGGTCTCTGTGTGTCCCCTGGCTTCTCCCACTGGGCCCAGACCCTGCAGATGGTACCCTGGTTTGTGAGGAAGGGCAATGGCTTTTCAGCTGATGGAGGGCTGAAAGGCATCACCTTGATTTACCTGGGGAGGTGATGGTAGGTCCAGCAATGTGCAGGGGAAAGCAGCAATGTGGTTTGGTCACCTGAGCTGTTCTACATGGGAAGCTCAGGGAGAGAGGACAAAGGTGTCTTCATTTGTCTGCTCCCTCTGCTGTGAGGGTGAAGGCAAACCATGCCCCCAGACAGAGGGTGGCACAAGGGCCAGGTGGGAGCAAGCCCTGCCCGTCAGCCAGGTGCTGAGATCAGGTGCTGCGGGCACCGATGGCACCAAGCCCTCCCCAGGTCCCAGGAACTGATTGTGTCATCCCAAATGGTGTGGGCAACTCCCCAAGGCACGAGGGGAGCCTGCTGTGCCATGCTGTGCTGTGCCATGCTGTGCTGTGCCATGCTGTGCTGCCCAGCCCTGGGCCCCTGCTGCTGACCCTCAGGCTGCATTTACACAGGCACAGCACCTGGAAATCCCTCTGGAGCCAGGGCTGGGGCACAGGCCAGGGCAGGGGGCCATGACAGCACAATGCTGAGCCCATTTAGTGTTGAAGATGATAGAAAAACAGGGATTTATGGAGGGGCCACAGGGTACCAGCAAGGCATGTCACTGTGCAGGGCATGGTGATTGCTGTGAAAGTCAGGCTGCAGTGACTTAAATTGTCTTTGTCTTCTCTTTACCAGCTGACATCATCTCCACAGTTGAGTTCAACCACACTGGAGAGTTACTGGCAACAGGGGACAAGGGGGGCCGGGTTGTAATATTCCAGCGTGAGCAGGAGGTGAGTGCCAGTGAATGCAAAGTGCCCATTGTATCCTTTTAAGTGAAGTGTCCTGCTGTTCTCTAATCTGCCTGTGTCACTCCTAAACTCAGGGCTCTCCTGGCATACTATAAACTGAGAAACAGCTATTAACATCATCAGGGTCAGATTTCCTCCTGCCAAACACCTTCCAAACATCACATTGCCTGCATTCTTCTGCTCCAGGTGTAACAGGGGTCAGGCAGCACATCTGAGTGTGTGACCAGCGCCCACCCCAAGAACTCCTCATACCACCAAAATCCTGGAAAGTGTAGATGGATGCAACAACTAAGTTTCCCTTCCAAAACTTTGCTCAGGAAGTGCTAGCAAATGCTTTGTTGGAAGCTGGAGGTTGTGCCTCTGGAGAAGTGTGTGTTTGGCCCTCAGCATGGCCCTGCGCTGGCGGGCACCCTGCCAGCCTGGCTGGGGCAGCTGTGCCAGCTCCTGCCACCTGGGATGTGGAGAAGTGGAGTGTTGGCCTCAGCCTGGCCAGTTAACTGCTCTGCTCTGAGTCAGTGGGACCTGTCCTCAGCTGTGCTGGAAGGAACGCATCAGACCTGGGCATGAGACAGGTCATGGTCCAATGATGGTTTTAAATTTTTCTCAAAGTTAAGGCTTTAAAATAATTTCTACGTACACTGAAGAGAACTCAGTGGTTAACCACCACATGTGCAGACACTTACTCAGTCTTTCCAGCACTAGTTCATTTCTCCTTTTACTCTCATTTCATTATTCTACTGCTTTTCCTGCAGTTTAAGCCTCCAGGGTCATTCTGAATGTATCCACTCAGCTCCTCTTCAAGGGGACATGTGGGGCTTCACCCACCCACCCAAACCAAGGCTGCCATCCTAGTACTTGTAGCTGCTGCCAGCAGCTCATCTGTGCCTGGGTTCAGCACCCGGCAGGAGCTGGCACTCGGTCCCAGCCGCTCACCAGGGACAGACAGTGGGGTGGGATCCATTCCTGCTACGTTCCCTCTGCATTCCCTCTCTGTTTCCACTCCATTCCCTCTCCATTTCTTCTCCATTCCCACTGTGTTCCCATTCTGTTCCCTCTCCATTGCCACTCCATTCTTGCTGTTTCTGCTTCATTCCCTCTCGTTCCCTCTCTGTTTCCACTCCATTCCCACTGAGCACACCTGGAGCCGTGGTGCCAGCAGAGGCTGTGCCCGGGCACTCAGCCCTGCACCAGAGCCAGCTGCCGACGCCTTCACTCCTCCCTGTCCCTGGCAGAGCAAGAACCAGCCCCACCGCAGGGGAGAGTACAATGTCTACAGCACCTTCCAGAGCCACGAGCCAGAGTTCGATTACCTGAAGAGCCTGGAGATCGAGGAGAAGATCAATAAGATCCGATGGCTGCCGCAGCAGAACGCGGCGTACTTCCTGCTCTCCACCAACGGTAGGTGGCCAGGCTGCCCCTGCCTCTGCCCGGCTCCCCCTGCCAGCTGCAGGGCTCTCTGTGCTGCTCATTCAGGGAAATAGTTATTAAAAGCTCTCCCTGCAGCGTAACACGGGTGTCGTGGGGGAACGGGTCTGGCAGAGCTCAATCCCTGGGAGCCAGGTGTATTTCATGCAGCCCCTCCCTTCGAGGAGGAGAGGGAGCTTTCTGCCCTGACAACAACTTAGGGTTTTTATTCTCAGGATCCGGGGAATTTTTATTTGTTTTAAGACAAACTGCAGGTGTTCAGTTTCAATTTGCAGTCACATTGGGCTCAGCAGTTCCATGTTACGTTCTGATAAATATCATGAGGATCTAGGAATATTACTTGGGATGAATGGAACCTTAAGATGGATGTGACTTAATTACTTCAGGGGAAAAGGAGGGGTCTAATTATATTCCATAAGCAACTTACTTTGTGTTATAGAATTGACTCTATTGATCATTGTAATAAAATTCAAAGACTTATTAAACTCATTTGGGGGAGAATAATTGAAATGAAATTAAGATTAAATATACAGCAAAATGTTCTGTTAATTGAGTTTTTAAATAGTTTTTTGATTAACATGGATATTACCCTTCCATTTGGGTGGTGTTCCATATGCAGGCAGGTTATCAAAACAATTAGTTTGGAAATACTCCTGTGTTATTCTGTTTCTTTTTGTTCTTACTATTACACTAACATTTTATAGTGAACCCCCCAAAACAGAGCATGTTAATGAAAACAAAATTAATTGGCATTGCTTTGGAATTGCTGTGTAAGAGAGAAAATGAAGATGGATGATGGGGTTTTGTATGAAACCTGGTGGAAGTGATGATAAACTATGGATGGAGTCCCTGCCAGGAGGGAGTGAAGAGAACCCCATTATTCAGATAACCCCACGTGTTCCTGGTGCTCTTCCTGCGGGGGCTCTGTGGCACAGGGGGTGGGGGGCTGGGAGGAGACAGGGTGGGAGCTGCCGTCAGTCCTGGGTGCTGGGCTCTCAGTTCTGATGGGGAAGGTCAGCGTGACTCTGGGTGAGCCCCAGGCACCCTGCCACTCTGGGTGAGCCCCAGGCACCCTGCCACTCTGGGTGAGCCCCAGCACCCTGCCACTCTGGGTGAGCCCCAGCACCCTGCCACTCTGGGTGAGCCCCAGGCACCCTGCCACTCTGGGTGAGCCCCAGGCACCCTGCCACTCTGGGTGAGCCCCAGGCACCCTGCCACATCTCAGGGCACGTCCAGGGCCGGGGTGCCCTGCACAGCTTCGTTCCTGCGCAGGGCTGGGCACCAGCAGCCTCCTGTGGGCACAGGTGCCTCTATCACCACTTCCAGCGGTGGCACTGGGGGCACAGGAGGTTTTTCCAGCCTTGGTGCATCTGTCAGGGGGTGGCTCAGGGAGCAGCTGCCTTGATGCTGTCCTCTCTCCTACCCCAGATAAGACTGTGAAGCTATGGAAGGTCAGCGAGCGGGACAAGAGACCGGAGGGATACAACCTCAAGGACGAGGATGGCCGACTCCGAGACCCCTCCATGATCACCGTGCTGCGGGTGAGTGTGGGGGGGCTGAGGAGCCGTTCCCTGCGGGGTCTTGGATGAAAGGTGCTGCTGGTGTCCCCTGTGTGCCCTGGCACCTGCAGTGCCGTGTCCCCTGCAGTGCCGTGTCCCCTGTGTGCCGTGTCCCCTGTGTGCCATGTCCCCTGTGTGCCGTGTCCCCTGTGTGCTGTGTCCCCTGTGTGCCGTGTCCCCTGTGTGCCGTGTCCCAGGTGTGCCATGTCCCCTGTGTGCCGTGTCCCCTGTGTGCCGTGTCCCCTGTGTGCCGTGTCCCCTGCAGTGCCGTGTCCCCTGTGTGCCGTGTCCCCTGCAGTGCCGTGTCCCCTGTGTGCCATGTCCCCTGTGTGCCGTGTCCCCTGTGTGCCGTGTCCCCTGTGTGCCGTGTCCCCCGTGTGCCCTGGCACCTGCAGTGCCCCTGTGCCACGCTGGTTGGTGTCCAAGGGCATCCTGGTGCCCGAGGCCGGCGCTGTGGCCGGTGCACAGGCAGGGCAGGGACGAGGGAGCTGCCAGGGATGTCTGGGCTGTGCTGGTGTGGGCAGATGTGCTGCCAGCACCGTGTGTGTCCCATGTCTGGTACCCCAGTGCCACCGTGTGCTTGCTGCCCCACGGCTGGGCCCATCCCAGTGAGGAGGCAGGGCAGAAGCTCTCCCAGTTTGGAGTATTCCCAAATGGACCTGCTGCTGTAGGAGCAGAAGCACTTCCTCCACATGAGTTTTCTTCATGGTCATGACCTTAATCAGACCAGACCAGCTTGTAATTTATTAACACCCTGTCAGAATTCTTGTGGGTTTTATATTTCTGTATATGAAATTATTAATATGATTGTGCTTACCTCACTTTATGGGTCCCAGTTCCCTTGTGCATGAAGCCATCGAGGACCCTGGGCAGGCAGTTAATTCTTGTCTCTGTACAGGGTTGCTCCTGGTGACTGGCAGCGTTTTTCTTTACAGAACAAGAGAGCATTTATTTCATGTAGATGTGTATCTGCTGTTGTGTTTCAGGCAGCATTTCCAGCCTAACATGGTGATACCTGACAGCCCGTTGGAGAGGTTTGCTCGGTGCCTGGCTGTCAGAGCTGGGGCTGGCAGCCCTTGGCAGGCTGGGAGGCAGGATTTGAAAGGCAGCAGTGTTAAGGGTGTTATCCCAGGTGGTGCTTCCTTCTCTGGTCAAACACACTGGGAAGGCCCTGGGATTTCTTTCTCCCCTGTAGAAAGCCATACTAAAATATCAGAGAACCGAACAGGTTGGAATCCACTCACTGCCTTGAAAGCTTCAGCCTCTGTTTTCCTCTCAGCCCACGCACTCCTGGCAGCAGCTCAGTGCTGTGTGGCTGGAGGAGCTGCTGTTTGGTGTCTGCCACTGCTCTGGGGTCAGGCACTCCATTCCTGCCCAGGGAATTCTGCCCTGACGAGCGGCCGGCCGAGGCGCCGGGCACTGGGAGGGCAAACACGTTTTAAGTTCTTGGTGTGATGCTTCTTGGTACCTGCTGTGCAGTGCCTGTGGTCCCTGAGGACAGAATGGGGAGTCTTCACCAGCCCCATTTGATCTAATGTTTGGATGATTTTACTCAGATGTTTACAATAGCTGTAACCGTTTTGCTGCAGCTTGGTGTAAATCTGACGTGTAATTGCCCTGTGATAGGTATGCTTTAAATTAAAGCCACATCCATCCATGGTTTAATTTTCAACCACAGACAAGTGAAAAAAGGGTTTTAATGCACCTTGCTGCCATAATTTCTCATCCATTTGGCTTAATGGTTTAAATTCACTCGATGAGCATCATCCTCTGAGGAATTTCTAACCCACACAGTGCAAAAAGAATATTTAACTCTGCTCTGGCTGTGTAGTGAGGTGTTTGCTGTCATTAGAAGAGCTCTGGTGTTTTGAATTGCCCCCAGTCTAATAGCTGCAGCCCTCTGACCTTGTGTAGCTGCCCTGGTGTGCTCCCAAGTACCACTCACTGTACCTGTGCCTTGGGACGTGCTAGGAGATCATTAACACAAGTGATATCCCGGGCTTCAACCTTTCCAAAGAGGGGATGTGTTGGCTTTGGTCACTCCCAGAGCAGGGCAGTCTGGGGTGACAGCCCAAGTCTGGGTGCTGTGGGTGCTTGCTGCAGGCTGTGCTGCTGCTGGGGTGCAGTGGCCAGGCTCATTCTGTGCCTGTTTCTGTTTGTGGCTGTCACAGAGCCCTCTCAGAGCTGCCACTTCACTCTCTCAGTTCCAGCAAATTCCATGATAAATCCTGGCTCGTGTCTCCCATTTTGTGGAAGCACTGGGATGTCTTGGCCCCTGTGCAGTTTCCCAGGGAGGCTGTGCTGTGCCCCACTGCATCTGATTCCCCTGACTGCAGTCCCAGAGCGGCTGTGATGGGAGATGCCTTGGAGGAGGCTGGCTCTGCTGCTGCTGCCTTTCTGCCTCAGCAGAGATTTGCTCCTTTTACACATTCTGGAGAGCATTTCAGTGACAAGGCAGGGATCAGAGATGGAAGCAGCAGCTCCATCAGCTGCGTGGATGAGCAGTGAGGCAGCAGCTTTGTCCTCCTGCAGGGAGGTCCCTTCTGCACGTCACAGGGCAGGTCAAATGTGACAAAATTCTGAGCAGTGAGAAGTTGTCACTTCACACTGTGAATTCTGCCATGAAAATTGTGTCTGATGCTCATTTTGTCTGCAAAATGCTAAGCTTGAGATGGCATTGGGGGGGGTCATAGAATGTAATTTATGTAGGTAGGGAATGAATTCTGGGGAGTGTGCCGGGAGGAGCTCAGCTGCTGGAGGAGCTGGGCTGCTGGGGCAGGTGGAAAACTCACTGGATTTATCCCTGAGCACTTCCCTGCTCCCTGATTTGCCAGGGACTGGATTACAGTTTCCTGCTCGGAGGCTCAGGGCTGGGGTCAATCCGAGCTTCAGCTTGGCTAATCCCCCTGGAGCAAATCCTGGGGAGCACGCTGAGCTGCGGCCGTGCTGGTGTGGAGCAGGGCTGGGCTGGCCCTGCCCCTGCTCAGCTCCCACCAGAGGGGCATGTGGCTCCTGCTGCAGGTGCACAGGTGTCGTGTGTGCTTGGAGGGAGTGGCAGGCATCTGCTAAAAGCAGGAATCAAAATTAAGCCTTTGGTTGTTTTAAATGAAAAGTGACTGGCATTGCCCCCCTTCCTGAAAACAGAAAGTAATTGAATTTATTAGTGTTTCATTTTCTTTGACACAGTCTTTCTGTGTACTGGATGCACTTTGTTGAACTGAATTACCATTTAATAATGGGGGTGTGACACCAGAGGCTGTCCTGAGGTGGGCTCTGGAGCTGGAGCAGGGGTGCACAGGGAGGTCTCTGCTGTTCAGGGTTGTTGTGGCAGTGCTGATGGATCTGGGTGGGTTAGGCAGAAGCTCACTTGGCCTGTGCCTGCTTCAGAAAACCACAAGAGCCAATTCCAGCTGCTGTTGCACTGCCCCGTTTGTTGCTGCCTCCCCTGTGGCTGAGGCCTGGCTGGGCAGCTGCTCCCCTTGGCTGTCCCGAGCCAGGATCCCTGTGCTGCTCTTGGGGAGCCAGCTCACCATCTGCTCCCAGCAAATTCCTGACTGCTCCTGCCTCAGAGTTTCAGTGCTTTCAGAGTTAAATCCTCGTTGCTGATCCCTTAAGCAGGAGTTTGCAGCATGTGGGCACGCTGGTTTCCATATTTCTGTGCAGATTCTTGCCACTGTAGCAGATAAAAATCCCTGTTTTAGCAAACCACTCATATATAACCAGGTTTGTCCCTCTTGTGGGGTTTTACCTGGTGACAAGCCAAGTCCCAGGCAGAAAAGGTCTCCCCAGGACTTGGCCCTGAAGTGTGGAGAATGTTCTTTGCTTAGAGTTTGTTGTAGCTCTCTGGTTGAGAGTGACTGCAAAGCAGGAATGAGCAGGGAATTGTGCTGGGGCACCAGGAGCTGCAGGTGCCAGTCTGGGTGTCAGCCTGGCCTGGGGACAGGAGCCAGCCCGGGGTCTGACTGCGAGCTGAGCTGGGCCACAGAGTCACCTCACTGAGTGGGTTATGCTGACTTATCCAAGGGCAAATACCCACAGCTCTGTTCCTGTCCTTCCCTCTGCCCCTTCTCATCTCTTACCTCCACCACTTCACTGTGAAACAAATGCAAAAATGTTTAAAGAAAAAGCATGCTGGCCTGGCTCTGTCAAGCAAGGTATTTCTGTCAGAAATGCTCCAGGAATTTCAGATCCTGGCTAGCAGTGACAAAATGAGGCAAAAGAGGTTCTTTGGTTGTTTTTTTGTTTCAAAGTTGGAACAGTTGCTGCAGCAAGACCAGAGCCTGGTTTACTGGGCTCTCATTGCTTCACTGTGCTTTAACCATCCCAGAAACTCTCTCAAAATTAGGTGGCTTTTGGGTCTGCCTGTCCTTCTGTCATACACGTTGGAAGGTTTCCCTGGAGGAGCCTGTTAGGAGTGAGTGGACAGAAGCCCTGGCAGCCAGAGCTCAGAGGGACCCCGTGGGCCATCCCCCCGTGCCAGGCGCTGGCTGGAGCTGCCCGTGGGTGCTGGTGCTGCCCGTGGGTGCTGGAGCTGCCCGTGGGTGCTGGAGCTGCCCGTGGGTGCTGATGCTCTCTCCTGCCTCCCCTGCAGGTGCCCGTGCTGCGGCCCATGGACCTGATGGTGGAGGCCACTCCCCGGAGGGTGTTTGCCAACGCACACACCTACCACATCAACTCCATCTCCGTCAACAGCGACTACGAGACCTACATGTCAGCGGATGACCTGCGGATCAACCTGTGGAATTTTGAAATCACAAATCAAAGTTTTAGTATCCTTTGATGTGTGTGGCCCTGGGGATGGCCCTGGGTCCCAGTGAGGTGCAGCCCCAGGGGAAGCAGCCGGGCTGTGCCGTGCCTGTGGGATGGGGGCAGAGCGGGCAGTGCTGCAGCTCCTTAGCCCCACACCCCATGTGCTGCAGGAGCTTCACCCTCTGCAAGGCTGGCAGGAGTTCAGGAGTACGAAATCCTGCTGCCTGCTGTGCCCCTGACTGCAGGGCACCCACAGCCCTCAGGCCCATGGGCACCCAAAGCCCTCAAGGCACTGCCCTCTCATCTCTGCCTGTGCTGCTGGTGGGATGCCAGGCTGTGTCCAGAAAAGGAATCCAGCACTCCCATGGAGCTGCTCCCTCCACAGCACAGGGCTCAGCTGGCACTGCCACCACTGCTGCTGTCCCCCAATGTGTGGGTGGCACATTTCTGAATTTGCCTGGAGGGCCTGCTGGGGCAGGCAGATGGGGGGTGGTCTGCAGGTGATGGAGGAGACAGATGCCTTGGGGAGGATGGAAGCAGTAATGGTGCCCTGGGGAGGATGGAAGCAGTGATGGTGCCCTGGGGAGGATGGGAGCAGTGATGGTGCCTTGGGGAGGATGGAAGCAGTGATGGTGCCTTGGGGAGGATGGGAGCAGTGATGGTGCCCTGGGGAGGATGGGAGCAGTGATGGTGCCCTGGGGAGGATGGGAGCAGTGATGGTGCCCTGGGGAGGATGGGAGCAGT
>JAYDZK010000039.1:17942817-17970699 GCA_034509185.1 Euphonia xanthogaster | reverse complement strand
GCCAGCCAGGGGAGGGGGCAGGGAGCCCCGGGGAAGCTGCCCCACGGACAGGCCAGCCAGGGGAGGGGGCAGGGAGCCCCGGGGAAGCTGCCCCACGGACAGGCCAGCCAGGGGAGGGGGCAGGGAGCGGGCCATCCTCTGAGCAAGGAGGATGGCACACCAGCTTGGGACTGGGCACGTAACAGTGCTCTGGGCACAGAACACACGGGCTTGCTGCCTACACTTGTGCTCTGTTAATAAAGCACCATTAAAGACTTCAGTAACAGACATCAGCTAGGAAAAAACAGACATCAGTTTGCTGCTGTTTGGATGGCAAAGCAGAATAAAAGCCACAAAAGTCCTGCACCAGCAGCGCAGTCCCCACCTGTAAGTGATGAATTTGGTCTCTTTGAGCAGCGTCCGGAAGTCAGCTTTGGCAGTGATGTATTTGTCTCGGATGTACTCCTCAAACTCCCTCTGCTTTTTCTGAAAGACCAAAGATAAACACGAATCACTGGGTGCAGCTCCAGTACTTCCTGCCCCTGAACACACTGAACACCAGCAGTAATTACATGTTAATTATACTTCTCCTCACCTTCTGTATTTTTAATTTTTTAAAAATAGTATTTAACTACTAACACCTGTGTTGACACAGAGCTGAACCCACTGCAGCAGCCACCAAGTCACTTCCCTGTACCCTGCACCAGACTGAAGTTGGCAAGAGCAATGCAAACCACTCACCCTGTCGCTCGAAGAGAACTTAATGCACCTTGGATCTTCTTTAATGATTTTTTTCACTTCCTTCCATGTTGATGTTAAGGTTATCTTTCAAAAGAAGCAAAAATAGTTAAATTAAAAGTAAATTAGACTCTAAGAATAAGGAATGCAAACACTACTAACCTCTGAAGCTTTTAAATATATCCCAAGTCCACTGATGAACTTGCTGTTAAGTGCTGGGTTCTCATTACTTATACTATTACAGTTGTATTTTTAAAACAAGTTGATTTTACACAGGGACTCTTCTTTCATATTTTGAGATGGCATTTTCAGATCAAGGTCCTCCAAATATCATTTACTTTCCAAAGTCTTTTTCTAGTACAATTATGTATATTGTGTTAAAAATTACCTGCAGAAAACTTTCCTCTAAACTAAAATAACTAATGCATTAAAAATCAGGTTAAAACCTCCAGGTTAAATGAAAGCTGCCTGAAGCTGGTACAGAGCTAAAAAAGAGGAAAGCTCACTAAAACCCCAATGCACAGAATCAGGGATGCATTCCACAGCATGAGCATAATAAAAGTTCAGGTTAACCAGGAGAACATCAGAACAGGTGAACTGGGTAAGACCACACTGATGGCCATTAGGGCAAACACCTTGCACAGCTGAAGAAGCCAGACAGTGAAGAGTATCAAATAACTCAGCACTGAAGAAACAAAAAGAGATGAAATGACCACTGATTCGAAGTTTATATGCAAATTAACTGTATGTTCAATCAAAGTAAAACTCCAGATAAACAGGTAAGGAAACATAAGGCACAAATTTTGTTATGAAGGAGAAAAGAGAGTGATGAAGCAAAAAGGCCCCGGAAATAAAACCAAACCAATCAGGCTGTGGGACAGAAAAACAGAAAAAGAGAAATCCCAGTGGGCTGCAAAGATTGTCAATTTGAACATCAACAGCTCTCACCGCTGAAGTTTCATCCAGAAGTTGCCTGAAATGTTCCCTCTTCTTTTTGGTAAGTGCCTCAATGTGCTCATTAAAGAGCTTCTCCTTCTCCTCTCTCTCCAGCAGGGACCCCGACTCCCAGCGGTGATCCTTGCGCAGAGTCCTCCTGGTGTCAGACCAGGACACATCTGAAGAACGCACCTGAGCCAAAGAGGATTTGTTTTAAACCAGCTTTTCCACAGTTCACTGGTAATAATGCTTATTTTTGCATCTCATTTGAAGTTAAGGTTAAAGTAAAAGAGAAACCCTCAGCTTTAAGAGGAGACTGTAGCAGGCTCCCCACAAACACTGAACAGGCAGCGAGCGGCAGAAGGAATCCCTCTGCATTGGTTCAGAGCAGATGGAGATGTCCCACTGACCCAGCTGAGCATTCTCAAAACCAGAAATTCCAAGCACCCTCCTTTCCTCCCTGCTCTGTGTGCAACACTCTGTGTTCACCAGCGTGCTTGGAAAGGCAGCCTGGAGATCATTACTTCCAGAGACACCAGGAGCTCTGCAGTGATTCCAGAGCCCTGTTTCCAGCCCTGAGAGCACCCTCTGCATGAGAACGCTAAATGCCTTCTCTTCCAACCACGGCAAAACTCTTGGTGGGATTTCACCTCTTCGGAGCTGAACTCCAAACGCCCAAAGGCTTTGACAGGGAGCACGCAGCAGCTCAGCCCGCCCCGAGGAGCCGAGGCAGCTGCCAGTGCCTCACCATGTCTGACAGCAGGGCTTTGAAGTTCTGGATGGCCTCCTCCCGCTTGTGCTGCTCCCGCTCGCGGTCGATCTCCTTGGTCTGCTCCGAGCGCGCCTTCTGCACCTCCCGCTCGCGCTCCCGCAGGCTCGCCTCGATGCGCGCCTGCCGCTCCAGCTCCTTCTCCTTCTCAGAGTCTAAGTTCTGAAAGTCAACAACAGACTTTTCTCAGTGAAAGCAACACTTCTTAGAAGGAGAATTAAAGGGCTATCAAACTAAAGGCAGCTCAGAACAAAAGACTTTCAAGGGATTTGGGTTCTGTGGATTACAAGATTTTGCTTCAAGAGCCATGCTGAAACATTACAGGGTTTACATGGGGAAGAGACAAATTTGGTCACAGATCAACCATTCCCAGAAGCTGTGTGCAGTGACAGACTCTGAATAAGGGAGGCCAAGGGGATCACTGTTTGTGGGCCCAGTTTTACATTCTCAACCATTAACTGCCTGGAAGAGAAAGACAGGAATATTGGGTTAAGAAAGGAGCAGCACTGAAGGAACTGGGTATGAAAAAACATCCCTGAAGGAAGCTCAGCCAACAGGGAAAGTCACAGCAAAGGAAATGCAGCCCATCCTAGGAGGCAGTAATCAATGTGGTGTCTGTACCTGCTGCACTTTTACAGCCATTTTTACTACCAGTGATTTCATAGGAATCTTTGAGGCATAAGTTCTCCCAGATATCGTGTGTGTGCATGCACACAGATCCCACTACCATCCCACCAAGGACAGAACTTCTAAGTTCCAAGCTGCTATTCTGGGGCACTCCTACAGTAACTCTGGTATGGAATTCTCTTCAGCACAGACCAGTCTGCCCTCAGCACACCCGCAGCCGCGCTCCCAGTGCTCCCTGCCCACCTTGGCTATTTTCTCGATGTACTGCTTGAACAGGTCCTCCCTCTGTGAGGAGCTGTCCACCGCCTTGTACCGTGGGTCAGTCTCCACTTTGTCCTTCACTTTGCTCCAGCGAGACTGACTATCCAGGTGGTGGTTTGCCAGCAGCTCAAAGAAGTCCATTTTGATCTGTTATACAGACAGAAACAGAAAGACAACACTTGAGAAAGACACTTTCATATTCCAGTTTGCTCTTATGACAAAAGGAGTCAACTTACCTTCATCAGAGGGACCACATTAACATTACATACCATTGCAATTTAAAGCAATCATCAAAACTCTGAATTTAGTCATAACTGCAGCCCAAATTCACTGCTCCTTGAGACAATTTTGCCAAACCAGATACATGTAGGCAATCTGCTACATCTAAGATGAACTCTATAAAGAATGATCCACCAATACACTCTTTATTATTTTACTCCAATTTAAGCTTGTTTTTTATCTTTTATCTATGTCAAATTAACAAGTTACTGATGCTGCATGATAGCATTTTGCCTATCAGTACTCCAGAAGCCATGCAGCTTGGAACAAGGTTCTAGAGGAATCAGGTGCTTATAGATTCATCCTTCAGGTGTACAATTAGCAGAGGTAAATTCTCGAATCTGACAACAAAGACTGATGTCTTAAGATGGATCTAACCAATAAAGAATCATCCACATAAGGTAATTAAGTAAATTATATTTAGGGTGGACATGCACATTTACATAAAAGTTGAAAGAAAATGTTTTAGTCTACTTTGTCAGTTGGAAATGGCATGTCATGTTTCTGTCTGTAGCAACAGCTGCTGCAAGGGCTGGCAGAGGATCGACCATAGCAAGTTTTATTTCAATACAACTAGCAACATGTTTTCATCCAAAGTCCCAGAACCAGCAGTGGTAAGGGCAACTACTGTGCTTTTATTAGATAGCTTGATTTCTGGGGATGATCTCCCAGCTCCTGCTGCACTTCAGCTCTTGGATCACCATCCCTTCCTGGCAGGCTGGCTGGCCTTTCAGCCCCCCCCTCCCAAAGCAGAGGCGAGGGGCCAGGGCCAAGGGCTCTGCCTCCACAGCACCCCACACCCTGCCAGGCCACAAACCCAACACAGCTTTATGGCACAGCCATTAAAACCCCAAACCCAGGAGGAGGACTGCTGTTACTTGCTACTTATCTCCCCTCCCCATCCCTTAAAAAAGGGAAACCAGGAGAAGCAGTTTAGCTGCAGAACACTGAGGTTCCTCAGGGAAGGGAGCAGATGGACAGAGCAGGCTCCAGCTTGCCAGAGACCTGGCACATCCTTTTCCTCTAAAACGTGCTCAGTTACAGAATGCAAGAACGGAATGAAGATCAGCACCAACATTCTGCAACCTTGCCCACCAATACTTTTAGTTCTTCAAAATATTAACATATAAACATAAAAGGCTCTATAGGCTTTCTTTACTATACCAAAGGAGACTAAGACAGTAAAGCAGAAATCAGAAACCAGCCCCTTAGTGCCAGTGGGATGTTGTGCTACAGCTACAGCACTACTGCTTTATCTTAAAGGAGCTCAACAAAATGCTAAGCAAACTGTTTATTCATTCTAAAATTAAGAATGTTGTTTCAAAACATCATAAAACATGCATGCAGTTTCAAAATATGAAGCTTTCTAAGCCATGGCATTTGAAATATTTGTTAGAAACCAAACAGTTCCCAGCTGTTACTACAGAAGTCTCTAAGGTAAGGGTATCCCCAAGCTCTTGCACAAATCACCTGTGTGTGCATTCCAGAGGAGGAGCACTGTGGCACCAGCTGCCACACAAAGCTTCACCTGAGGCCACCACCACGGGCTGCAGGACGATGCTCCTGCAGGAGCTGCCAGGGGCACCCATGCCCAGCTGCGTGGCTGCCAACAGACCCCTCACTCCCTGGATCCCTCTGGAGCTCCTGCCCAGCTGGGCAGCTGCCAGTGGGACCAGCTGCAGCCTTGCCAGCTCCCGACTGGGCAGGAGACAGGAGGGCACAGCCAATTCCCTCCCGGGAAAAACAGCGGCACTTCAGCAGTTTGCACTTCACTCGGGTGCCCTGTACACAGCACAGGCGTTGCCAGCTCATTTTAAATTTTAAAAAGAAGATGAAAATGTCTCAAATAATTGAGTCTGAAGCATCTCACCAAGGAGAAATGTTTTCAGATGCCAGCTGTGGATGGTGAGTTCCGTGTGTCTGCACACAAGGACTCACTCAACCAAGCAGAGTGGCACCAGAGCTCTGGGATGGGGACAGCCACCAGCACGAGGGGTAGGGCACCTGCAGCCCAACAGCCAGCCAGGCTGTGTCACCTGGGACAGCTCACCCTGGGGACATGGCAGAAGGAGCAGCTTGGGCACCCTGATATCCTCAACCCCCCACGACTCTTCTCTGCCATCTGAGAAGCATGGGATGGCATGGAATTTACTCACTGAAAATGGGATTTACTCACTGAAATCAGGCACAGGAATAAAATTAGCCATTGGAGAAGCTGGCTGCTCCATTCCCATCCCATAAGCCATAACCTCGTAAGGCAAAATCAAACATTTTTATATATATATATATATATAATCTAAAACCCTTACGTTAAAGATTTCTGTAAAGTTGATCCTCCCTAAGTAAAGATTTTGGACAGACTGAGAAAGCTTCAGGTTAAATGCCTTAAATTTTCTTTTATGTTTTAAGCACTTTCAAAATCAAAGGAAAATAAGGCTGAAAACATTTCAGGTGTATTTAGAAGTCTTTTTTTTTTGGCAGTTAACACATTGCAGGTACAAGTCTCATCACTTCACAAGGAAAAAAACTAAAAAAATGTAAAGTACCGGAACTGCGGGAGGCTAAAGTCACCACACAGAGATACCAATGCTTTCCTCACTAGGGAATCCCATAATATTTGCGTGTCAGTGATTGACAGCTGTCAGACTGAACTGATTGACAGGCCGCACAGCACATAACTGTAAAGTCTATCCACTTGTTATAAAACAGAATACATAAAATGGTTACAAAAGGCTTTTGGAGAAAAAAAAAACATTATTTAAAGCAAACAAATACAATCTCTTCTTTTAACTTTTCAACTTTAGAACAATCATGCAAGAACAAAACTAGTATTCATTCTTTAAAGTCTTCAACTGCACTGTTAAGCTGCAAAAATGCTTTAAAATTCCATATTCACAATCATACTGCAGTATGTAAAATCTAGTCTTGAACTAAATCAGTTCCCCTCTGAAAGCACAATCATTTATGGAAAACAGTAGCAATAAGGCAATGTTTGAGAAAATCAAGTACAGAATCAAATCATACCAGATCACCCAGATTTTAAAAATATGCAAAGCTTCTCAAAGAATGAAACTGTCCCCAAATCTGACCTGTCCCCCAGCATTTCTCTCTCCTGCAAGCATTCCAGGTAGGGAAACCTGCAATAACTTCACACTATGTAATGAAAATAGCAGACTTGCACATGTCCAAAATGATTGGCCTTCAGAGGTGACCTTCTCCACTCTCACACACACAGGGACGTGGCAGTAAGTGGCCCCAGGTTTTGGTGGCCCCAGGTTTTGGTGGCCCCAGGTTTTGGTGGCCCCATCTGAAGTCCCCACGGGGGGAGAGCTGCTCCCCACCACTGGCAGTGCAGGCAGTGCCACTGGGAGTTCATTCATCTCTAAAAGCTGACCTTTAAAGCTAATAAGCACCAGTTTACACATAAGATCTACTTATTCAAAGCTTAACAAGTCCCTCCCTAAGTGCCTGCTTTGAGATGGAAAGGGAACTGTTTGGAACTCGAAGAGACAATCCTCAGGGAATTGCAAGTCCTGCCTGCCCTCAGTGAGGGAACAGAGAGGCAATGACCAGCTTTGGGGCTCCAGCCAAACAGGGCAAGACTCCTTTGCCTTTTCATGCATCAGGATGAAAGAACTTAATAAAAAAAATTAAAATCAAGCATTACTTCAGTTAAGAAGATAATGTTATTGCTTGGGTACATTAAAGAAACCAGTGTTTAAGCAAACTCAGCTTCACAGGTAAACACAATTCAGTTTTAAAAAGTCTAAAAGTCAGTAAACTGCTAACTTGAAATTGTTCAGAAAGACCAGGGGGACACTCCTGAAGTGTTTGCCTGTAAGAGCTCTAGGCAAGTGCAGGCCCATGTCTTGGGGAAGGCTCAGGGAAGCCAAGCACTGGCTCTGTCCCATCTCACTCACACCACTCACGCTGCTGGAACTCAAGAGTCCCCTTACCTTCTCTCCCCTGGTCTTCGAGTCTTCCTTCTCCTTCTTTCTTGCCGCTGTGATAAACTCATTAAACAAGGCCTCTCGATCTTTCATCTTTTCAATTGCCTTGAACCTCGAGTCTTTAGCATGCTTGGCTGCAAATTCACTAAAAGTAGTTCTGCAACAAAATGGCAAGTGAACTCATTTGGCAGAGCTGTCTGGGCTGTGAGACAGGTTCAGCAGGGAGGTATTTCCTCTGCTGCAATACATGCCAGAGCACAACTGACAAAAACCCAAAAGGCAAATCCTATGGTCTCACTATAGAGCTGCTGGACCAATGAACTCCATAAAAAGAGTCAGCACTCACACAAGAGGTGTTTGTCAGAGACTTACAAGGGTGGGTTGGTTTGTTCAGATACAGCCACCTGCAGAAGGGGCAGGTGTAGAGAGAGACTACAGCACAACCAAGGAGAAGAAACGAAAAAAAATATCTCAGTTGTCTACAAAACTCTTCTTTTCTGCGGGTTAGCAGTTCAGCCACCAGTGTGTCCAGGAATTTCACAGCTGTGAAACCGAAAATCTCAAGTGCATTCACTTGCAGCCAAACCATGCTAAGAGTTCACCAAGAAAGCCAGCCTTTGGCAGGAGTCCCCAGAGAACACTGGCTGTACCAGCTCTTCCCCCTGCAGTGCACGTTGCAGAGCCTGAGCTAAAACCACACAGGGCTGAAACCCCTTCAAACACTATGGGCAGAGGCAGCAACACTGGGCTTTCAACCCCTCATCCCACAGCGTTTCCCTGACTGTTCTCTCACCTCCAGGGCCAGATTCCAACCTGTGCAGTAGGTACATTACTGCCACTTACCTCGGAAAAAAATCACTACTGTGCTTTTTCCAAGCTCTGATGCAAATCTGGCCCCAAGAATACGTGAGACACTTATAATCATACGAATGTTTTCATCACAGCATGGAAATAATTAGACTTGGAAAATCCAGCCTACTGTTGCTGTAGGGTAAATTGAAACAAGAAGAGAATTTGGTAGCTTATTCAAAAGGATTAGAAAGTGAATGTACAGCTAGATTGAAGAACAAGAGCTGCTCAAGTGAAGTGGAACACAAACTCTTGAGCATGTTGGACTGAGATAGATGATAAAAAACCAGTCTGGCACTCACAGAAGTACAGCAATATCTTTAGACAAACACTGAAACCAGAAGACAAAGGATAAGATTAAACAAGACAGTATTTCAGCTGGAATTCTCTTTCCCACCCCAGCCCATAATCAGGTAAAGGATCAATCCCAACACAACATACTGAAGATATGCTGAAAGCTGAGGATATTAAAGCCAACATAACTATTTCTTAAGGCATTTTCATGCCTCCAGCCTTCCAGCCTACTACTGAGTTATTAGTCAGCTCTGAAGCCATTCAAAAGTTACCACAGCACCGTCACCAAATTTCCAAACTGAGTCACTGAAAAAAACTGAGCTGAAGTGAAACAAATAAGCTGTTATTTCACTGGGGAAGAATTAATGCCAGATGAGCCAAGAGATGCTGAAAGAGGACGGTTTGGAGCTTATCTGGTGACATAAGCATGAATCTCATGACCTCTATGTGCAGAAGCTGTGAAACAAATTATGCCAGCAGTGAAATCTTGAATGTACATTCACTGTCATCCCCTCGCTGTTACTGCTGCCAGTGGTCTGAATGTGAGGGGGTGTAAATCAGTGCTCTATTAAAGCAACCAGAACATTTTATCATATCACCATTGACATAGTTTGTAACAAGAAAAACATCCCTTCAGCCCCCTCCAAACCCAAGAAACCTCCCTAGTACTTTTCAAAGACTTGTTAAGAAGAAACAGGGTTATTAAAGAAACGTGTGGTGGATCCGAGGCTGTTCTCACAATCCAGGGAGCATGCTGGGGATTTCTTCAACTTGAAATATGGCAATCACAAGTTATATTTTTTTATGGATTAGGTGAACACAAGCAAACAAAGGAAGATTTCAACAATATCTTGTAATTTTTCTCCTCTTTGCCCATTTTGAAAAGATTAATCAACCCAATACCACCCAACACGCTGCATCCTAGTAGAGCTTATGCACATGAACCACAAAGAAACTCCTACCTTGGATTAATCTTTGCTTCTTCCATCATTTTCTTGAAATCCTCCTTGGCCTGCATTATTTTATTTTTCTTCTCCTTGCGCTCTTCCTCTGCTCGGGTTTTCACATACTGATCAAACACCTACAGAAACACCAGTCACCCACAGCAAACACACAAGTGACACACAGAAGCTCTAGGGATAAGGGAGGAAAAGTCCCACTTCTTTCCTTCTCTCTTGTTTCCTTTCCTCTCACCACAGAATCAACACAGAGGAGAGACACTTAGAAATCTTAGAGACACTTTGCATTTCAATATGGAATTGATCCAAGCTGCTGCACATGCAGGGTGCTGTACCTAACACACCATCTGAGACCTGGAAAGAAGTTCCTTACACATTCCAGTTAACATTTTCCTGGGTCCCATGTTTCAGACACTTCCCATGTTCTTGAAGCTTTCCATTTTCCTACATTCCCTTGAAGAAAAGCTGCTGAAGTGAGAACTTGCTGAACAATAAAAATGCACTTTAGACTTCCCTTCAAACACTTTTTTAAAAGAAAGAGCTAGATTACTTATTGTGCCAATACTCTGACAAGATACTGATGACTCTCACTATTTCATTCAGGTTTCAGCAGTGCTCTGCAGACATACAACTTCCACTGTGACAAAATACGAGACCTTTCAACCACAGGAAATAGAGCAAATATCAACACTTTCCCTTGCTGGTTTCTTCCATTTCCAGGCAAACCCTAATCATAACAAAAATCCCTTGCAGCACTAATTAGTCTGAAAGGTTTCCAGAAACAAAGACTGAGGATTCAGACACACCTGTAGTAGCTGTGTCTGGATGGGAAGTGAATTTAACTTTTTTACCTGTTTCCTTTCTTTTGGGTTGAGCAGCAAGTAACGAGGATCAAAAACAATCTTGTGCAGCTCTTTCTCCCACGTTGAAAAGGCAGAGACCTTTAATTAAATGAAGATGAATATACAAATTATACAGAAGTTGTACAGTTTTCCTTGAAAACACAAAGATGTGATGAAAGGAGGGAACCAAACTCATCCTGGAGTTATCATCACTAATGGATGACAGAGGCTGTCATAGAAAGCTTCAACACCAATTTCCTCTGAAAACTTCTAAAGGATAACACACACTACTGCTGTGTGACATTAAAAATAAAATGTACATTGAAAGAAAGCCTTGAGAAGCTGTCTTCCATAGGCAGCTGGAACCACTTCCATTCTTCAGTTACTATCCAAATTTATATTCAACTAGTTTAATTTACCAAAATCGATTTGCATCAAGTACATTTCTTTAGTTAATTAAAAGCAAAAAGTCTCCCATTTAAGGATAAGACTGTACAGACTAGAGTGGAAGTTGCTGCTTTTCTCAGCAGGAACATTTCCAAAAACATTAAGGACGGCTCCATTCTGTGTGTCCTAGTCATCTTCAATGGCAATTTCCACTTATGTAATTACTTAATTTGGGGGGAAAATGGATGGAGGGGAGGAAATTATCTGTCTTGACCCTGTCATTTCAGTTACAAAATCTTTGCTGTAATTGTAAGTTTCTTTGAAATGTGGAGTTTTGTCCAAGACCATTCACTGATCAGAGGAAGGATGAGATTGTTTCCATACACGAAGTGCCGCAGGTTTGGAATTTGCCAAGAACTCAGGAGGATCTGCACGAGCCTCCCTCTCTCCTCACACACACACAGAGTTCTGATCTGAACCCCCCTCTCTCCCTCACACACACTCAGGCTGCTGACCCCTCTTTCCAGCAGCATGTCCTTGAACTGCTTCATCCGAGCCTCCAGCGGGACGATCGCTCTCTCTCGAGCAGCTTTGATCTCAGCCTCCATAGCAGCCTCCTTCTCAGAATCAATGTCTTTGATTTCATCTTTCCTGAAAAAAAACAAACCAAGTGTAAGTTGAGAAGTAATATGCCAGAACCAGAACCCCATCAGGAGAGGGCAGATATCACTGATCATACCAGAACAGGCTTGCAATCCATGAAAGCCATTCTCAGAGGTGGACATGAATAGTTTCACACCCAGAGCTCAGGAGCCAAGGTATTCCAAGTAACTTCAGTGCCAACAGATGGCTTCAAAGCAATCACCACAGTCTGGCTGTACTCAAAGGTCTCACCAGACATGCAGTAGATTTTACATCAACAGGACTAATTTTCTAACCTTCTGTTCTGGGCCATGAGGCACTAAGGGAGTTTGCAGGTTGGGAACACCTCTCAGTCATGACACCAAGAATGCTGAGACACAGGTGAGACCTCACCTATTAAAAAGCTTCTGGAGAAGTGTGCTGATTTAGGTTTACTAAGAGCAAATGCACTTCATCCCAAACAAACCCCTAGCCCTCACTGCTACAGCTCCATGATCATTCCTACGATGACACAACCACAAATAACGTGGTAAAATCACTTGTAAAACAGCATGTATATCTCCAAAAGGCAAACCAGAGCAAAAGACATAAGCCAAACTTGTAAACATTCATAACAGAGTGAAAATAGAGGAACCACTATGAAAATCTAGGTGGCAGGATATTTTGACAACAAAGTCTTGTGTCCAGAAATTAACAAACAACAGAAGCAAGCTATTTAAGACACACTACACTCAAAACAAGTCTTTGGATTCACCAACTTACACCATTTACTTCCATTTCAAATTACTTGCAAAACATATGCTATTTACTCTCTGCACAGGTTTCAGCTATCTCAGGAAAATATCAAATACCTGATCTGCTGAGCAGCAGAAAGCTGATGACTCTTTTCACCAACCCTCTCCATTCCAATTATACTCTGCTGGACATAACATACATGGCTCAAGTAACAAATTTCAGTTATTTTACCACACAGATCACTTGGTATCGAAAAAGCAGAAACTTACTTGCGCTTTTTTATTTTAATAGGCTCATCTTCATTTGCTTCCTCTGCAGCTTCATGCTCTTCTCTAACTGTAACAGATTTCAGTAAGACTTTAGGTTTTATATTGATGAAAATTTCTAAACTATGAGTGAAACCTCATGTACAAACCAAGGACAACATGTGCAGCAATTGTGTTCTGACAAAGGGAGAAGACACGTGGTTCTCAGTCACTGGCAGAGTAACGCTGTGGGAATTTGGGGACAGGACCAGTGGACTTTAGCCAACTTGAAATTTAAAATGACAAACACTGAGCTCTTATTTTTAGGGAAAACAACTCGGGCTTAACAGTCTAACGAAGCACACCTGGATCTACCTGATTACCTGTACTTTGTTCTCCTCCAACTACAAAAGCCAACATGTCATCCCAGGACCATTTCCTAGAACTCAGGCCAGAGAGAAATCTCATCTCAGCAGCCTTTTGAACGTTTTCTCTCTCAGCAGCTATCTCCAAACTCTTTTCCAACTGATGATCTCAAAGTTAACTCCTCTTCTGTGAGAGCCCGTTCGTACATTATGATTAATCTTTTCTGATCTCTTTCTTATAAAACAAACACAATCCCTTTTTTTTCAGTCAGTAAAAACTGTGGGGTTTTTCAACCTATTGGCATTTAGCAAAACAATTAACCTTGTTAGTATCTACTTTCTTCAACAGCCTATCTTTATCTTTTCCCCAAAAGACTCCACAATCTGCATTTGACATTTATACACCTTTTCAGTAGATCCTTACATTTCTGTCTCTTATTTAAACATTACAGGCTTTGTAAAGCAGAGTATTAGGTAGTATTTACACTTCCTAAGAAGGCAGTAAGATTGCTCTTACTAAGTTTTTTTCCTTCATCCATTCCCTTTTTGTGAGGAGGCTCTTGAATGATTTTGTCCACATCAGCTCTTCCGATGAGGTCGTCGGGTCGGTCCCACATGGACAGCCGGGTGGTGGGGTTGTAGAAGAACACACGCTCGTCACCCGTCCACACCACACACCTGGGGATGGCAAGGAAGGCTTGGATTACCCTCACCCAGGGGGACCTGCTGTGTGCTCACAGCCTGCAGCACCATGGTCACACACAGACCCAGCTTCCACTGACTGCACAGCTGCCGGACATTCCTGCTGCCCAGCTCTGACCCTCAACTGCTGCTTTTCTCTGCTGCCAGACTGGAAAATACAGTGACTGGAATTTGAAACTGAGATATTAGAAACACAGCACACTAAGAACACGCTCTCCACACACAGTCACTTGCTCTAACTCCTCAGCAACAGCCCTGCCAGTCCCACAGCAGCAGTTACCTACCACGGGGTGCCTGGAATGGGGGTGGTGGCCACTGGCTTGGCCTTCTGAGCTGCCTTCTCTTCCTCTGTCATTTCTTCCTCTTTTGGCTCCTCAAGGAAAAAACAGGTTTGAGGATCAGGCAATGACAGCTGGCTAATTAAAACAGTGACCAACTTGTTTTACTGAAACCATGCTGACAAGCAGCTCACAATGACACTTCATCCACACCTAGAACAGAAGCACTGGAATTGCAACAGCAGCTGCTATTCCAAAAATCTAAATTCCAAAACCTCTAAGCATTTAATTAACTTTTGACTTTGACAAAACCTTACTTAAATACCTTCCTAGATCTGTATGAATCCTGGAAATCTAGGCAGGCCTGGATACAGGTGTAAGGGTGCATTTTCTGACAAAGGAAATTTCATTTATTCATGAAATTAGTTTGTTTGATAATGAGACACACAGTAGGAAACAGTGAAAACCTGAAATAATCTCTGTAGCAGAAATCAGCAAACTGGTAACTACCTCAGAAATAAACAGGGCTGAGTGGCAGCAAAACCCAGTGACTGAATTCTGTGGTTTTGCCTATTAAACTACATGGAAGTTCACAGAAATCAGGATAAAAGCTTTAATTTTTATTTAAACACCCCTTAGCATCCCAAAAAACTATGCTGTTTAACACAGCAATATGCCTCCAAGAGGAAAAGTTACTTTTGTTTACTGGAAACACTACAGCCCTTTCTAGGACACGTGCTCCTAACAGCCTAAACTTAGCAGTTACAGCACAGGGTGAACATGTGAGCTTTGTGTCAAACTGCTAAAAATAATGAAGCAAAGAAACAGAGAAAAAAACTATTAAATATTTCAAACATTCAGGACAAGTTCCATTTTCTGAGTTCCATAAAATCAGTCAGAGAACACCACATCTGTGTAATAAGCTAACCTCTGTCCCATGCTCTTACTAACTTCTTAACTGACATATTATGTATGTTTCTTTTGAATGTTCTTTTTTCCTTATGTAAAAAAGTTAACAAAAGAAAGAAAGATCTGAATCCAAAAATGGAGGCTTTCAAACCCCCTCAGAATTTAAGAACTTGAATTAGTAACCATGGCTCCTGACAACCTGCCTGGGCTAAGATGCAGCCACAGCTGAGGGATGTGAGAATTCAGACTGGCTGTTGGGTTCAAGGTCTTTTACCTCCTTTATCAGTTCTTTTATAGGTTCTTCTTTAGACTCCTCTTCTTCTGTCTCCATTGGCAAAGGCTCCTCCGAGGGTTCTTTAATTGGCTCTTTGACCTTCTCCTCCATTTTTTCTAAATAAAGGTTAGAGTCTTCTTGAATATTATTTAGAAACCACTATAGAAGCATAATAAATTTCTTTTCATTGGTATAATTTTCCAAATACAATACCAACCCAAAGCTTCTTTTCAATATATTCTCACCACTTTTTGTCTCTCTTGGGCTTTACAGCGTCTGCTTATGAAGTTGTAGTTATCTCCTGTGCCAAGATATTACTTGGTACTGGAAAACGAAATATTGTGATGCAGCTATTATACTAAAATGCTGACTAAAGGGTACTAACAGAAATGCTACACCAATAATAATTCTCAACCAACAGTGCAACCCCGAAGACCACTTTCACATTTTAAATGCTGCAGACAAAACCAAATAAAAATCAATGCAGAACCACCTGGGGATTTCTCTGCACACTTTTTTAATTTACAAAAAGTATAAAACATATAATCTTCTCTCAGCAAAATTATATTTGCTGTCTCAGATACTTTCATCTCAGTAAAAAGACCTATTATTTAACCTGATTCATTAGGAAGATGGGCATTAATTGAACCAACAGTGTAAGTGTCCTGCATTTGTCTAAACAAAGACTTCTTGTAACTAAAAATTTAGAAGACAATAAAAGGCACAACTGTTTGTGCCTTCGCTTTCTTAAAACACTTTATGAACTGAGTAATAGCCACAGGACTTTTGCTCCTTCCTCCTTATTTATGATACAAGAGCAATTGTATCCACCCATGGATCTGATGTGCATTTACACGAACACAGTGTAGAGATGTGGACAAGGGGAGGTGACATTATTTCACTTCATACTCCAAATCTATTTATATATTTAGTTTTTCAAGATCAGAAATTCAGCACAATGATCTTCATTTTGTCCTGGTCTACAGCCCTTAGTATGACTGACTTTTCCCCTCAATTCCCCTCACTTTCTGCCGGCACAGGAACATGCATTGGCCCTAGGCACAAGATTTGGGAGCAACTCTAGAACAAAGACTCTTACAGTACAGTGGGAAACACGCTGCAACTTTCACACTGAAGACCAACTCATCTGGATCCTTATAATCAGAACTTCAAAGTATTCTTAAGGGAGATCAGGGACTAGAAATACACCTGCTCGCACCTTCCAACACAACCACTGATGGTCTGAGCCACACTCCCAGTACAAAGCTGCGGTAAAAAACCCAAAGTACCTTTCTCCTTCAGCTCTTGGGGTTTTTCCCACGTGGACTCCAGAGTCCTGTTGTTGTAGTAGTAGGTCTTTCCATCTGCTGTCTTGTACTCTGTCCACTCGGAGACGGCGGCTCCGGCCAGCGTGGCAGGCGAGGCGGCGATGGCCACCTGCGGGTGGATCATGGGCACCATGGGGGGCGCCATGCCCGGCAGCACTCCTGCCAAGGGAGAAAGGAACAAGGAGAGAGGACAGTAAGCAGCAATGCAGGGCCTCAGGAGCAACACCCAGCACGTTACTGACTTCACTCACAAATATCCAACCCATAGAAAGAAACAGAAGGATTGTTTTCAAAGGCAAATTGGAAAGCAAGGCATTGTTACCAAATCTCTTTCCTGTGTTCTGCAATCAGTAATGCCCACTCCCAGCCAAAATGGATTTTAATTAATTTGTTTAATTCTGCAAAGCACAAAGCTTGTTAGCTTTTAGACATTTATTCTATTATTTTAAAATTAGGTTCTCTATTTACTAGAAAAGTCTTTATCAGATGCCTGCAGCAAATAATTGGGGTTAAGTCTACTCCACAGCTTAATTATGCTGCCATTGTACAAGATATTCCTATTGCTCTTAAAAAAGGCAAGAGTGGGTTGAATTTGAGCCATAGAACATAGAACAGAACTCTGGTAAATCTTAAATACTGGCATTAATTCATAGCCTTGGATAAAACCTGATGAGAATGAAACAGTATCAGATTGTTGGGTTTGTTTAATACTGCAAACTGATTGAAAAAAAAACATTTTACTGAAATCCTAAAGCAAAATGGCAAGTAAATATCCAAAGAAAGGCAGAATACTGCAGTGCCCTATTATCTCTCCACTCATCCCAACAAACTGAGGATAATGAACAGATTTGGAATGAAAAGTTCTAGAACAACCAATTGGATAGGACTGGAACTTCAAGATCATAAATTTGAGCCTTTAACACTGAGAAAGTCTCATTTTAAATAACAGAAATCACACATTACACGCTGCCATAACGTGTTCTCAGCGAGTGAGTATTCATAAATCCACAACTGAAATATGAAAGTTCACACTCAGACACACAGACACGCATACAACATGCGAGCACAGCCAGCCACTGCACATGTGGAGCAGGAAAACAAAAATCCACACAAGAAACTAGGAACTAAGTATGGGCATGAGAGTCACGGTCATTACAGAACTCAATGGTTACAGAAAACTACAGGAGTTTGGGTACAGAATAAGCTGACACTAACAGTTATTTGGGGAAGCTATCTCCTGACCAAATACGGTATTTCATTTATACTGGTTTTGAAAATAAAGTATATGTAATCATTGAAGTGGGGAAGCAAATAAAGAAATAAAAGAAACAACCACATTCACTACCATGCCAACTTACAGACAAAACGAACTAGGATGGGTTTGGAAATTACCGGTCTTGGTGGTAGCGACTGTCTTTACATACGGGCAGCTGACTATTTGCATCATTGCTACACCTGCAAAACGGATAGGAAGCATGTTGGAAAGCTGCCATGGGACGTCAGCTACCAAGGGCTGCTACGGACTTCCTGCCACAATTTGGAATGCCATTTGCAGCTGGCAGAGAAGAAGCCTTCCAGCAAGAAAATGTGAATTACTTTTGCTTCAACGTTTTATGCCAGATCAAATATAAAACTAATTTTAACCTGCAGCAACAGTCTCTGCCTATGTTAAACCAGCTGCTTAGCAAGTTATTGGGATGTCATTAAAAAGAAAAAACGTATTTCAGTGAAGCCTCAGGGGTTTAAGTTCATCCAAGGGGGAATGCAGTTCCCCTTGTAGGGCAGCACAAGAAAATATCCCACTATAGGGCTGCTTCCACAGGCAGCCTCTGCTGGGACAGACCTGTGGGGAGCAGCAGCACAACAAAATGGGCTTTGAGGCTCCCAGTCTGCTGCTGCAGTTAGAGAGCAGAGTAAGGGCAGAAGGACAGGTCTGAACTAGAGCAGCAAAGCAGGGCAGGGTGGACAGCCAAGTGCAACCCAGAAGGAAAGCTGAGGGTAGGAGGGTCACTGCAGCAAGGCTGGAGGTGAAAGAGGGGGTAAAAGAAATCAAAGCAATGAAGCTGCAGACAGAGGTACACAGAGCTGCACTAGGTCAGGGGCATTTTCTTTATTTTTCGTTATCAAGAATGGCATGAGCTGAAAATGCTTTAAAAGCCAAAACTCGCCCTGAAAGAGGTGGCACCATGCACTGGTCTGCTCTCCAGCTCTCCAGCTGAGTAAGAAATGATAGGCACAAAAAGGCAAGCAGCTCATCCTCTTTGATCAGATCAAAATCAGTGGGAAATCAGACAAGGCTGAGAGGAATGCATTTCCAAAACCTCCATTTTGGGTGCAGAAGGCAACTGTAGAAGTGCTCTCTGGCTGGTCCAGTCTGGATGCTCAGAAACTGAAACACTTCCCTTCAAAAGTTCAAAAGCATCATGTGAGGTGGGAAATGCTCCAGTGGAAAGTGAAATTAAACCCCTGTTTAAACCAAAGTAGTTTCTGGATTTGGTCATTAGAGATCTGGTATGCAAAGCATACATAAATACTGCCAATTTATTTGAAAATAAATTTGTAAGAAGACAGATTGTAATGTTTTCTAAAAATAATTTCAATGAGAGAATTGTAACTAGTTTTATTTTTAAAAGTATTAAATTGAGACATGAAAACATTGACTCAAACAGCACTGATTGAAGTGTTTGTCTAAACTGGAAGGGTGGTCATGTTATATACTTGACAATGGACCTGAAAATTCGTTTTGTTAAGGAAGTTACAGCATGTCTCCAATGTGAGTCAGTACAAATAACACTGTCTGGGGATCGCTGGAGTTAGGGATGCTGCAGCACAGATTAGACTGAGCAAACACCCAAGCTGTTTCTGCTGCCAAGGTCATTCCCAAACATAAAACTGACTTAAAACATAGGAATTGAGAGAAAGCAGACTTACTTTTTAAGATCTGAGATTATGAGATATCACTAACAAACTCTTCCGTTATTCCTTCTTACTACAGTTTAACACAGAGATTAACTTTGGAATCACCTGACATTGGTATTGTTCAGCTCTGTCCCTGTGATTTCAAATCCTCTGGCTGATATCATACCTGGCACTGAAAGCCCCAAACATCTACACCCTAACCTTCATATGACCTTCTGACTTCACCTGATACTATCCTGAAGTAATTTGACTTCTCTTCTGTTTCTTGTAATTGTAAAATATTTTACAGTTTTCCTTTTCTTTTACAGTGCTTAGAAACCATCCCAACCAATTCAAGTCAGAATTAGCTGAAAGAAGCTGACAGATTTCATTCTGTAACTAAGCAAACTGACAAATCAGCCCCACTACTGGAAGCAGTACTTTGCTGCCAGGTGTCCTTCCTACATGCTACGGGTTCCACCTGCAGCCCAGCTCACAGGAAAAACTGGTCAGAGCAAACACCTCTTACCAGGAAAGTTCTGGAAAAAAAAAAATTTCAAAAATGAGTTTCAGGAGATTGATGTTCCTACTCTGTCTTTGCACTGCACTGCACTCCTCCCAAAACGCTTTGATTGGGAGCTCACAATAAAGCCCACCCTGGGCATACACCCAGGATCTCTATTTCCACTGGCACATTTCTACACTGTCCTGACCATCCCATCTTACCCCACAGGTAGGTCACACTTATGTGGGTCACATCCCTCACAGTGTGTAAGGGCCCTTCATCCCATGCTGGTGCCCTGCTGGCAAGGTTAGAAATGGCAGTTGAGAGCACTCAGCTGATCATCTTTAAGGCTTAACTGTTTTTATTATTCCTGCAAACCTCATCAATAAACAGATTTCTTTCTCGTACCCGTTATTCATTTGTTGTTCAGCCTCAAATATCATATTCAGAATAGTATTTGTTTCCTGGTTTAAACCAAAGAGTACTACACTGCAATTCCCTTTTCAGGTCAATACAGATTAAAGTAGCTTTGCCCAGTTATTTTAGAAGACTGTTCTAAAAGCAGAGGCAGCTAAAAGCTGGTGCTCCCTTCTAGTCAGCACTTTAACTGCTTTCAGGCTTTTTTCTCTCATCAAAGGAGTGCTATGAAGGGTTACTTTTCATCCATGCAATTCAGTGGGGAGGTGAAGGCCTCCCTCCACATCCACTGGGTGGCTGCATTAGGAGGACAGCAGCAAAGTCACCTCACTCAGCTTGTACAGAGTCAGAAACATGAAGATGCTGCTCAGAGCTGGTTCTTTTGTCTTTTTAAATCTGAAACTAAGCCGGATCAAATACAACTGCAGTCTCCTGCCTCCCTCTGCAACACAAAATCATCAGGTCCTGGTATATGCTTAGTGCCACTGTGCACTGAAACACATCAGTTTTGTATCAGAACAGGAACTCAACGGTATCCATGCACATGAAACGTGGTGAGTAAGTGCTAAGTGTCATTAGTGATCTCCCGGGAGGCCTCTGCAACAACTACAGGCTGCGAGTCCAACATTTTGCCAGCCTAAAATTCCTTCCTTAGGTGTTTAAATATTTCATAAAAATTGAAGAAACCATGATATATCCAGAAGAAGTGTGCTGCCATCTAAGATTCCTTCTCTATGTTCTTTAATATATAAATATAATATAAATATAATATATTTAATATATAAGCCTGTGAATAACAACATGCTGCCACCCTAAATGCCTCATTATGGTCCCCAGGTCACACCTCAACACTCAGCATCCTACCCAATGGCTGCAGCCTAAGTGAACTGGGAACACCTGATATCACTGGGTCATGATTTCCATGGTAATTCTTCCTGCTCATCCATGTCCTAGTGAATATTTATGCACAAGACTTCAAGTCTAAATAAAGTAAGTAGAAAAAAATTAAAGCAATATTGCAAATAGTAAAATATAGTGCTCAAAAAGATATGTTCTTTGTTAATTAAAAAGTCTGTCTGCTAACCCTGAATTCTTTCAGAGATACTCTGAGGAGAGGATCCAGGCAAGTTCTGTACACAGTGGACACATGAGTGCAAACAACTGACAACATGGACATGTAGCAGACAAGACAATTACAGTTTGCCAATTTACCTGGAAGTGGAATAGGCATGCCAGGAAGGGGGACACGAAATGGAGGTACCATTACTGGTGGAAAAGCAGGAATTGCTGCAGTTGGTTGAGGTACTGCATGAGGAACTGCAGGAGGCAATGTCTGTGGGACTGGCTGGGGTACAGTCTGCACAGGTGTAGCAGAAGGAGCAGAGGTTGAAACACTGACTGATGGTGTGGCAACTGAAACACCCGAACTCGGGGTCTGGTCTTGTGTGGTAGGTGCTGATAAAAAAACACAAAGAACACCTTGTATCTTAGACACTGCAATATATTGCTGCAAACATACTGGCGCTCTGTTTCCCTGTACAAAGCAGCTATGCTCAGATATAACCAGCAGGGAGACACTCCTGGACAAAAAATGCTTTGCCTTCTCTGGAACATTAAATATTCACAAAGTAAGTCAATTTCCAATTTCAATTTCTCCCATTTTTTACACTTAACATGCCTCTACAGCAGAAGCAGGGCTGACACAGGCTGAAACGAGGTCCTATTCTGTTCACAGAAACAGAACATTACAGCAAGTTTCCAATGGCAACAGGCTGTCCTTGTGTTACATGAACACAGGTTCTGCTTTTAACAGCAGCAGCACGTGCAGGACAGCAGTCTGCCTTAAACTATGCTGGGCTGCACCCCCAGAGCAGGAAAATATCAATAAAAATGTGTAAATAAGCAAGGAAAAGGAAAATACTTTTCTTCAAGAGCTGCAAGAGCTTTCTTAGTCTTCAGTGCCTCCCAGCAGGAAAACACACAACTGGCATTCAGCTCTATAATCCTTGCAGCATGACTGGTTTCAATTTCAAAATGTTTTAATTGGGAGCAAACAGTCTCAGCACAGGCCAACAGGAACTTGAGACAAGTCTGCTTAAACTTGTAAACTCACTCTGTAAGATTTGGTGCAGACGTGAAAGGAAAAAGTAAAAAAAATAAAGAAACCACACCAATTTACAGCCATATTCCAATGGGCACACCATGCATTTTCTATTACTATCAGAAACATTCCAAACAACATACCACTATTAGCATATTTAAATAAAGATTTTTGATCTTTTGATAAGCGTTTCAGAAAGGGTGAAAGTTCTTAGCAGCACCTAACATTTAGGGAAACAGAGCAGACAGTCAGTATGTGATTTGTAAGACCTAGGTCAAATCAGTGAAGCTCAGCCAGAAGTCACAGGGTTGTTTTTTTTACAGGCCAAGTCTAAGAGTTATAAAATCATTTTAAATTATAAAATTTCATCACCTAGGCACAGACACCAACAGTAACAGTTCTTGGAAGCAAAGACAAAGTTTAGCAGATAGAAGAGGTAGAAGTGGAACAGATTGTCAGCATTCAACACTAAGAAAATTCAACTTCAGAGAAGGTGCATAAAGTGCTGCTCCCAAAGCATGACTAGCTCTCCCCAGCCTGCCTCGGGGTCAGGAGCTGACACTGACCTCCCACCTGACTTGTTACTCAGCACAACAATTGGAGCAGACCAGAGTTCAACACAGCAAATTAACACCAATACAAGTTCTCTGCTGCTCTGTGACGTGTCCTCCCTCCAGCCTTAATGAAAGCAGAATTGAAGGGTTACATAAACTCCACTCCCTTTTACACACAGATTCTGAAGTTCGGGTTAAATGGTGACTTTAGTTGACTTGTCTCGCCTGTTACAGGAAAAAGATTCCTTTTTCCAGGAAAAAGAATTCCAGAGAATGCAACTCTACCCCACAGCAGGACTGGAACAGCTCACCTCCTGCACCTCTCTGGCCTGGCTCAGCGCACGCCTCTGAGCCAGTGCAGCTACAATGCCCAATGTCCCAGGGCCAATTCCAGCTCAGCACCAATGCTGTCTGTCTGTAGCCCTGCATGCAAGACAGGACACTCTGAGCTGCTCCTTGCCCTGCACACCTGGCTCTGGGCACGGGGACTGACCTTGCTCACTGTTTGCTGCTGACACACTCACAGCAAACAGACCCACAGTACTTAAATCACACACCTCTACCCACATGCACTGAGACACCTGGACAGCACACACGTGCCAAAGGGCAGTGCAAACCACGCTGGTGTGTGCACAGCCATGCATTGATGTGCATGCTGCATCAATTCAGACCCCTTTCCTTACTTGGAAAACCCCTACAAACAAAGGCTCAGTCCATGGAAGCAGCAGGAATCTCCAGACTATCATACAAATGAACAAAAACGGCTCCAAGGACTTTCTTTTTCCTCTTTGTGGAACCCTAGAAAATAGGAACTGAGAAGGCTTAGGCAGAGGAGTAACTCTATTCTGTAATCAACCAATGCTCACAGAGCAGCAGCTCTGAGACCCAACCTACAGAAACAGATGCCGTGGAGAAAACGAGGAAATTGCTACAACTAAACTCCTACCTCAGATCAACCTTTCTTGTGAAACCCTTTTAAAAACAATTTAGCTCTATCTATAGTCAAAAGGAAATAGATGTGTAATAGCTCTGAGATGACGTGATAACAGCAGAAGAAAAATATACAAAGACCTGAAGAATTCTTTGAGACTGGGGAGAAAAAAGTTTGCATGCAAGGTTCTTCTGGACTAAACACTGTGCTTTAAATTCACACTCCATGCTGAAACAACTTTGTCCTGAACACCCACGCTTTGCTGCAGCAACTCCCCATGCAGCAACCCCACCACCGCGAGGCCGAGACACCCCCAGGTACTCACTGGAGTTGGTCTGGGACACTGAGGTTGCCGTGGTGGTGGTGGAGGTGGTGGAGGACTGCGTGCTGGAGGAGGTGGATGGAGATGCTGCAGATGCAGGGCTGCTGGTGGTGGGGGTGGAGGCGCCCACGGCCTGGGCCTGGGCTGCCAGCATGGGCGTCAGCTCTGACTGCTGGATGACCTTGACCCCGTCCGGCTTGCTCCACGCCGACTCGCGCGTGCGTGCGTTGTAGAAATAGACCTGGGGAGAGCGGCCCTGTCACCCCGAGCTCACTGCAGGACAGTGCCCCAGGGCACCCCGACCCATCCGCAGTGCCCCGGGCTCACAGCACGGCACCCATCTCACCTTCCCGTCTGGAGTTTTGTTCTCTACCCAGATCTCCTCAGCTGGGGGCATTGCTGGTGTTCCCGGCGCAGAGACCGGCGGCATTCCTGGAGGGAACATCATACCAGGAGGTGGTGGCATGCTACCCATGGGAGGAGGCATAAATGGTGGTCTCTAAAGGCATATAATAACAATAATGATGATAATGATAACAACAATGTAATATCAAGCAGTTTTCCTTTCTTAGAGAACCAACAGACACTACACCAACAGTAAGGACAGCTGTGCCAAGCTTGGAAACTTCTCTAACAATCCAGTGCTCCCAGCTCAGGGAATGTGCTTCCTGCCAACCCCCCACCCATGGCAGAACAGCTGAAGCCATCACTTCTGAGATACAAACATCCAGGCACCTAAAAAAGGTGGAATGAACAGAAATGTGGTCAAAGTCCTAAAGTCCTCTCCTGAAAAGGAGAAAATATTTCAATGGAAGGAAGAGAAAGAACGGGAGAGCTGTTCCCAAATAGCTGCTGCTCAGGCATTGCCATCTGTAAACTAAATACCTCAGAAACCCAACGACCCTCCCAGGAAAGATATGTTAAAAAACCCTAAATAACAAGTAAGCATCCAGTTTGTCAGTACAGCTGAACAGTGGGCTTTATTAAAATCCATTACACTCCTAAATTTCCCACTAACTAAAATTCTAGCTAGTGCCAATTAAAACAAAAATATGATGAAATTACATGTTCATTACTGCATGATAAGAAATCCTGACCTGTCCTGCACACAGTCACCTGAAAGCCTGAACACCTGTTTGTAATTCAAAGTACATTCAGGTCTTTCATTTTACTTATTTACTTGGACTGTTTGAAATTCCCTATATGCAACAAGTACAGTGAACACTTCCCTGCAAAACCAGACGACCGAGCTCACTGAGTTCTTTGGCTCACTGAGTTCTTTGGCTTACTCTGTGAACACCTACAGCTGCCCTAATTGTCCCCACCACTCGAGCTCTGAGTGTCACCCCCAGCCCTGGCGCTGGGACACCCAGGGCTCCCCGTGCCACAGGGAGGGGGTGGCTCGGTGACAAGCTGCACACAGGGGCCCTGAGCTGTCTCCCTGCACCCACAACTCCAGCTGTACCCCTGGTAGCTGCCAGTGCTGCCACGTCCTTGGCTTCTGGGAGCTGCCCCAAGATCCAACTTTCTGCCCTAAGAGTGGTATTTTGAAATGCTCTTTAAATCCACCTACCAAACTAGTAACAATTATTTGCATTAAATACTGCTGAAAAAGGAAGAGTCCATGGATGGCATTCTACACTAAAAATGCCCTAAACTCAACTGCAGCCTGCCTTCCCTCCCTTGCTCTTCCCCAACAGCTCTTGCACCTGCTTCACCATGAGCTTCCTCTTTCTTGCTCTTACAACCTGTATGAAGAATCCAGTGAGAAGAAACCCACCTTCCACCTGCTCCAGCTCCCTTCCCCAGTCCAGGAGTAAAACCACATGGGCATTCAGTGCCAGGTGTGCAGCCAGGGTCCCAGCACACCCTGAGCACAGCTCCCCCCATTGTGACCACAGGCCCTTGACCATCCCGTCTGGCTGGGCACGGGGCAGGGAGTGCAGCCAGCCCTGGGCATGGAGCAGGGCACAGTGCCAGCCCAGCTCACACACCCAGCCACGGCTGGTGCTGCTGAGGAGCTGCAGAGCTCACGGCCTGCGTGACAGCTGGGAGCAGGAGCACACCCTGGGTGGAAATCAAACACAGGAGACACCCACAGCCAGGCCTGGCATTCAAAGTAGCTCTGCTTGGTTCTCCAAACTGCAATTAAAATAGTGGATTTAATCCATAATGGCACGTGGTACCATTCAGCTCCTCAGCCTGCCCACGGCCCACACAGCACTTACACTGCCCTAATGGGAAGGCACCCCCACAAAGCAATTAAATAACAGCACAGGCAATTAAAACAATCCATTTCTCATTCACAAAGGTGCTGTCCCTTGCAAACTGTTCAGGCCTCAGAAAATCAGACACAAGACCGTAAACCATCCATCAGTTTAGCAGCAGAGGGGCTGAGCAGAAGCTGTATTTGCGCACCACAGGTATGCAGTGATGTGTAACACCACACCTGAGCCCTGTGTTCTCATCTTGCCTTGATGCTTCACCCATTCCAATGTCCATTCTCATACTATTTCCACACAATCACAGAATCAATTACATTGGAAAAGAGCTCCCAGCCCATCGAGTGCAACCAGTGCCCAATCCCCAACTTGTCACCCAGCCTAGAGCACTGAGCGCCATGTCCCATTGTTCCCTGGACACCTCCAGGGATGGGAACTCCAGCATCACCCTGAGCCCCCTTTTGTCCAGGCTGAGCCCCCCTAGACCCCTCAGCTGCTCTCATCAGACTTGTGCTCTAGACTCTCCACCAGCTTTACTGCCCTTCTCTGGACACGCTCCAGACCCCCATGTGCTTCCTGAAACTGCGGGGCCCAGAGCTGGACACTTCCACGTGTGAAAACAAACGAAAAATCCCTAAATCTCACTTAAACAAGCCAGGAGAATTCCTTACCTGTAAGTGTGGAGGCCCCATGGGCGGGGGAATCCCCCCCGGCGGCGGCATCGGGGGCATGCTGGGGTCGAAGGGGGGCCGGCCGAAGGGGGGCCGGGGCGGCGGAGGAGGGCCCCGCATCATCCCGAAGGGCGGGGGCGGCCGCAGGAGGGGCGGGGGGCCCCGCAGCACCGCGCTGGGGGGCGGTGCGGGGCCGCGGAACCGCAGCGCCTGCTGCTGAGCCATCCTGGGGAGAGAGGCACAGGGAACACGGGTCACTGCTGCTGCCGGGGAGGAAACCCGCTGGGACAGGCACCGGGGAAACCCGGGCAGCACCACCAGCAGAGCACTGCATGTCACGTTTGAGCGGGTAAAGCCAACTGTGCAACTATCTCAGGATGTTCTTCTGCTACACAATTCAGGGTTATCAGTCCTCACTGTGAATTGCCCCTCATGTTAATGGATACTCAGAGCTGGGATGGGGAATGCAGCCACTGGCAAGCGCATCTTTCCTTATCTGCCGCAACTCCCCGAGCACGGCCGGTGCTCCGGCTCCTGCTGCCGGTGCGTCCCGAGCCGCCGCAGCCACCCGTGCCCGGCGGGGCCGACTGTGCCAGGGGCTGCCGGGGGCTCGGGCGTCCCTGCAGGCGGAGCCTGGCCCAAGCACGGCTGCGCCCGCGCTGAGCCGCCCGGCCCTCGCACGGGCTCTCGGAGAGCATCGGCCTTCAGGAGCGGGCAGAACGGCTTCGGAGCGGCTCCCCGGGGCGCGGGGACAGCTTCACCCGCCCCTGGGTGCACTGCGGGACCACGGGCGCATGAGGAACAGACCCGAAAAATCCCAAGGTTACCAGACGGTGGGCCACGCCAGGACATGGCCTGTCCGCGCTCCGCGGGGCCCCGCCGGCCCCCGCCCGGGAGCGGCCCCGGCCCGGCG